>CM019692.1:60387715-60402528 GCA_009760885.1 Achatina immaculata | reverse complement strand
CACCGTGGGGAATGCAGCGACCCCTGCCTCTTCAGCCAGGCTAGCCCTGTTACTGGAGGTACCAACGGAACTGAGGGAGGGGTCTTCGTTAAGTATATTTTGCCAATCCTGACACTGATATGTAATCTATGGGTTATTGATTACCAAATCATATGGCCTCTTCACCCTCAGATTATTTAATAACTACAGAATTTATCGAACTTCCAAAATGCTCATAAAGGCTGACCAGGGTTAAGTTTCTATCAAAAGTGTCTCCAACATTCTTCTGGCCAATTTCTCGTGCAAACAATCAGAAAGAGAAAGATATTTTTTGTTAAGCAAGTAACACACAAACCCTTAGGAATCATGACCCATTCCGTCTTGGCTCTCTTTAAGTAGTAGTTCTTAGCCTCCCTTTTTTGTACGCGACTAAATCAATGGGAGGTGATGAGCACCTCTAAACCAACGAGACCCACAATATCTGGATCAGCAATGCCACGTGAACAGCCACACTGCACCAAAATTGGCGTGGGAACAGCGACAATAAATCAGCAAAGGCGCCAGACCCGCTGCAATATTTGACCTTAAGCTAGGAATGGCGCGAGGCCAGCGACCCTAAACAAGCCAAAAATCTCGCCAGCAGCGATAGTCTGAGCTGTAACATGAGCTGTTCTTGCAAAAAAAATTCCTGACAGTGATTGTATTAATCGAAGAAGGAAAGGCAGAATGAGGAACAAAACGCTTCTTCGTTGCTTCTCTTCATCAGACCTTTGTATCACTAGAGTTTTCTCTTGTAATCTCAGTCCCATATAGGATGAAGGTACAAATAATAATACAAATGTGAATCAAAACTTCATCATGTTAAACGAGCTTTGGTTAGAAACAGAGAAAAAAGCCTTACGAATGCATTCGTTCATAAAGTAGTAGTCTTACAACCGTCTTATTTCACATAGCAGTAGTCTTATAGCTGTCTTTCTTCACACAACAGTAACCATACGATTGTCTTATTTCATGAAACGTTGTCTTACGATTTTTATCTGACCCAAAATAGTCACATGATTGTCTTATTTCACACAACAGTAATCGTTTTATCATTTATTTACATCACGTACCAGTTATCTTACTTCTTCTTCTTCTTAGTTCACTTCTACCACCAAGACCGCCCCGTGATCCTACTGAATTTACTCCTGTGGTCCGCTGTTGGCGAGATTTTTCAGCTGCCGTGCGTGGAGCGGTGCTCCTCCCGGCCAATGAAGAAAGTGCAAATGAGGTTGCCGTGCAGCATCACTGCGGAAAGGTGGTAGAAAGGATAAAGCGAAGCAAACAGTCAAATCACGGCACCTCTGGTCTGGAGGTCGGCCACGTCCTGAGTGCAGTCATGTCGGTGAAATGCATGAACCGGCTTGTCCCAGAGGTTAAGACACTGCTGGCAAGACTCTTCAAATGCTGCGCGTGGAGTGAAGCTCCTCCCGGTTAAGGAAGTAAATGCGGAAAAGAATAAAGGTTGCTGTGCGGCGCCGATGGAAAAAGGTGGTGGAAAGTGAAGTTTAACCGGTATGTCCAGTAGTATCGCTACGAGAGCTATACCACGGCACCTCTGCTCTAGAGGCCGGCCACGTCCGAAATACACCTACACTGGTGAAATATGCCTAAACCGGCACACAACAAAAGTGGAACTTGATGGCTAGACATGTCATGCCACCTCCGCTCTAGAGGTCGGTAACGCCTGATATACACTCATATTGGTGAATTTTGCCTAAACCGGCTCATACCAGGGGTGAATCTTGAAGGCTATGCATGTCACAGTACCTCTGCTCTAGAGGTCGGTCTCGTCCCAAACACGCCCATACTGGGATAATGCCTAAACCGGCTCAACCCAGGGGTAGAAGTCACTAGTGGCGAGGATTCGTCCTCCTGGACAAAAGCTCCATCCTGGTCACAACTAGGAAGAGTAGCGGCCACGACCGAAAAATGCTGAAGTCGGAGACACTGGACCAGAGAAATCAAAGTAGTCTTCTTCTTCTTCGTTCGATTCTACCACCAGGACCACCTCGTGATCCTACTGAATTTACTCCTGAGAGGACCACAAGAGGTTCAGAGTATCGAAGGGCTTGAGCCTGTATTCTCGATGGGTCGCAGAAGCGGGATTGCGTGACACCGTGGTTTTCGTTGCACCAGTTTAATCTATAGTTGGACTTTCTCATCGGAAAACCTCGATGTGTTTTGGGATACCAGTGTATCCCCGCCAGGTGAGACGTTGTTGCTCATCCAGTCCAGAGTTGGACTTTCTCACCTGAAAACCTCAACGTGATTAGGATACGCATACATTCCTGTCGGGTGAGAGGTGGTTGCCTATCTAGACTGCACTGGTCCAGTGTCTCCGACTTCAGCAGTTTGTGGTCGTGGCCGCTATCCTTCCTAGTTGTGACCAGGACGGAGGTTTTGTACAGGAGAACGAATCCTCGCCTCTAGTAAGTTTCACACCTGGGTTAAACAGGTTTAGGTGTATTATCCCAGCATGGACGTGTTTAGGACGTGACCGACATCTAGAGCGAAGGTACCGTGACATGAATAGCCATTAAGTTTCATCCCTGGTTTAAGCCGGTTTAGGTATATTTCACCAGTATCTGTGTATATCGGACGTGGCCGGACTCTAGAGAAGAGATGCTGTGGTATGAGTAGGTCTCGCCTCGAGACTACTGGACATACCGATTTCTATCATCTTTTCACAGCGACGCCACCCGGCAACCCCAGTCGCATTTTCGGATTTTCTTATTTGGCCGGAAAGAGTTTCGCTCCACGCGCGACAGCCGGAGCATCTCGCAAGCAGTGTCTTAACCCCTGAGTTAAGCCGGTTTAGGCAATCTCCCACAGTATGGGTATGTATAGGCTGTGGCCGGCCTGTAGAGCAGAGGTGCCGTGATTTGAGTAGTCCTGACCTAGAGACTACTGGTCACTTCATTTAATCCTTCACCTTTTCCACGACGGCGCTGCGGAGCAACCCTAATAGCATTTTTCTTCATTGGCCGAGAGTAGTTTCACCCCACGCACGGCAGCTGAAGAATCTCGCCAGCAGCGATAGTTTGAGCTGTAACATAAGCTGTTCTTGCAAACAAAAAAATTCTTGACAGTGATTGTATTAATCGAAGAAGGAAAGGCAGAATGAAGAACAAAACGCTTCTTCGTTGCTTCTCTTCATCAGACCTTTGTATCACTCGAGTTTTCTCTTGTAATCTCAGTCTCATGTAGAATGGAGGTACAAATAATAATACAAATGTGAATCAAAACTTCAACATGTTAAACGAGCTTTGGTTAGAAACAGAGAAAAAATCATTACGATTGCATTCGTTGTCTTACAACCGTCTTATTTCACACAGCAGTAGTCTTATAGCTGTCTTTCTTCACACAAGAGTAACCATACGATTGTCCTGTTTCACACAACAGTAATCGTTTTATCATTTATTTACATCCCGTACCAGTTGTCTTACTTTTTCTTCTTCTTAGTTCACTTCTACCACCAAGACCGCCCCATGGTCCAACTGAATTTACTCCTGTGGTCCTCGATAGGTCCTGTGGTCCCCCTGTTGTCCCCGAAAGGACCACACGAGATCCACGAGAGGACTACAAGAGGTTCAGAGTATCGCAGGGCTTGGGCCTGTATTCTCGGTGGGTTTCAGAAGCTGGATTGCGTGACACCGTGGTTTTCGTTGCACCAGTTTAATCTATAGTTGGACTTTCTCACCGGAAAACCTCAATGTGTTTTGGGATACCAGTGTATCCCGGCCGGGTGAGAGGTTGTTGCCCATCCAGTCCAGAGTTGGACTTTCTCACCTGAAAACCTCAGCGTGTTTAGGATACGAATACATCCCCGCCAGGTGAGAAGTGGTTGCCTATTTAGACTGCACTGGTCCGGTTTCTCCGACTTCAGCAGTTTGTGGTCGTGGACGCTACCCTTTCTAGTTGTGACCAGGATGGAGCTTTTGTCCAAGAAGACGAATTCTCGCCTCTTGTAAGTTTCACGCCTGTGTTGAGTTGCTTTAGGCGTATTGTTCCATTATGGGCGTGTTTAGGACGTGACCGACCTCTAGAGCGGAGGTACCGTGACATGCGTAGCCATCAAATTTCACCCCCGGTTTAAGCCGGTTTAGGCATATTTCACCAGTATGGGTGTATATCGGACGTGGCCGGCCTGTAGAGCAGAGGTGTTGTGGTATGTGTAGCTCTCGCCGCGAGACTACTGAACATACCGATTAAACTTCACTTTATCCTTTCCGTCACTTTTTCACATCGGCGCCGCACGGCAACCCTAATTGCTTTTTCGCATTGTCTTCATTGGCCGGGAGGAATTTCACTTCACGCTCGGCATCTGAAGAATCTCGCCAGCATTGTACAGTTGTCTTACATCACTCAACAGTAGTTGTCTTGATTCAATCTCTCTCTCTCTCTCTCTCTCTCTCTCTCTCTCTCTCTCTCTCTGAACCTTAAGTGCCCAGGGCACATGGGGCTTCCACAAGGGTTTTCCACAAATGCCTGTCCTTCGCCTTTTTTTCTGCTCTTGCCCAGGTGAGCCCTCTATTGCTCAACATCCTCTCTGTTGTTCTTCTCCATGTCTCTTTTGGTCTACCTTTACTTCTGTTCCCCTGTGGTGTCATCTTATTGCTGTTTTTGGTAGTGTGTTATCAGTCATTCGGAGCACATGTCCCAACCATCGCCAGCGTCTTTCCTCAATAATTACTGTCAGTGGCTTCATCTGCATCTCTGCCAACAAGATGTTATTTCGTATGGTGTTTGGCCAAAATATTTGTCTAATTCTTCGTAAACATTTAGTCTGGAAAGAATTCAACTTGTTGTTTTCTATTATTTTGGTGATTTTCCAGCATTCACTTCCATAGAGTAGTACACTTAGAACATTACTCTTAAATATCCTGATTTTCGTCTTTACGATTAGTTTTTTTTTATTTCCATATAGTCTGTAGTATAGCAAAAGCCTGGTTTGCTCTAGTAAGTCTGCTGTTGATGTCCTCTGTGCTGTCTCCATTTTGTACTACTCTACTGTCAATGTATACAATTTCGTTGACCTCCTCCACTAACTTGCTATCTACTCTGAGTACATTTCTGTTGTTCACATTTTGCTTCATTAACTTTGTCTTTCCTACATTGATCTTTAGTCCTATGTTGTTTGCATTCTGAGTTAGCTTGTTTATTTTATCTTGCATTTCTTTGTGACTGCTTGACAGTAGACAAATGTCGACTGCAAAGTCAAGGTCCTCCAGCACTGTGTTGAGGGTCCATTGTAATCCTCTGCGTTTGTCTGATGTTGCCTCCTTCATTAACCAGTCTATTGCCAAGATAAATAATGTTGGTGATAGTACACATCCCTGCTTCACTCCTGTTTGTACCCTAAAGCTGCTGGAGGTATGTTCTCCACAGATCACTTTGCACTGAAAACCCTCGTATAGGGCTTTGATTACATTCACTATCTTATGGGGGAGGCCATGCCATCTTAGGATTTTCCACAGTGCATCTATGTTGACACTGTCAAAGGCTTTCTCAAAATCTATAAACAATGCATATGTTGTGCTATGCCACTCATTTGCCTGTTCTAATATTTGTCTAAGTACAAATATGTGGTCTATGCATAATCTTCCTTTCCTAAATCCTGCCTGCTCTTTTCGAAGTTTTCCTTCAAGTACTGGTACAATTCTGTTGATGATTATTCTGCAAAATACTTTACTGGTGAGTGGCAGTAGGGTAATGCCTCTCCAGTTCCCGCAATCTCTGAGGTCACCCTTCTTTGGTAGTTTTACTATAAGTCCAGTTTTTCACTCCTCTGGAGCTTTTTCTAGATCCCAAATTTGTTGTAATATCCGGCAAAGTTGTTTTGGTGTTTCTGTTTCATCTGCTTTCAACATCTCAGCAGTCACTTGATCTTCACCTGGTGCCTTGTCTAATTTTAGCTTCTTTGTTGCCTCCTTTACTTCACTTATTGTTATTGGTCCTGTATTGATGTTTAGTTCCGTTTTTGCTTCAGGTATGTCTATTTTTTGTGCTGCTTGTGTTCTGTTTAGTAGGGTGTTAAAGTGTTCCCTCCATCTTTTAATTTTTTCTCTTTCTCCACTGACCAGTTGTCCCTTTAGTGTCCTTACTGCACTCTCACATCTTGTGCTGAAGTTACCTGTCATCTGGTTTGTGATTTGTATATGGTTTTCATGTCATTTGCATATGCTGCTTTCTCTGCTGCTTCTGCTAAGTTGTCATAGTATTGACGTTTGTCTTGACGGCATGATTCCTTCACTTCTTTGTCTTTTTGTGCATAATTACTTAACACTTGTTCTTTCAGCCGTTGTGATTTGGTGTTCAGTAATTTTTTCTTGATTTCTTTTCTTTGCTCTATCTTTTCCCATGTGGTCTTGCTTATCCATTCCTCTCTTCTCCGTTTCCGATATCCCAGCACCTCTTTTGCTGTTTCCTGTAGCGTTTTATTGAACTCTAGTATAGACATTTCTGCTTCATCTTGTAAGACACTGAAGCGGTTCTTAAGTACTATTGAGAATTCGTTCCTTATTTGCTGGTCTTTCAGTTTTCCTGTATCAAAATGTATTTTTCTGTGTTCTCCGATTTTGGCTTTCCTTAATTTTAGTTTTATTTTTGCGTCTTGCTTCACACAACTGTTATTCTACGATTGTCTTCTTTTGCACAGATGCAGTCTTACTATTGTCTTACTTCATGCAACAATATATGTCTCAGGACACAGCATGAATAAAAATCCACTGAGAATACATAAGACGTAATACATTTATGTATAAAATTTGCACACTGTATTCATTTACATCTACACCAAACCTGGGGCTTGTATTCAGTACACATATTACCTGTAGAACAAATCAAGCTTAAATCTATGTTGATTTTTTTTAAAAAACAAATAGTTCCTTCCGTCAAAAGCTTCACAAACCCGTTTAAAATGCATTTGTTGAGCTCCAGTATAATCTAATAATTTTAATTGCTGCTTATGTTATCCAAGATGTTCTATATAAAAACAGAAGAAGAAGGAAACGGTCGTGCTTTACGGCAGACATAAATATCATTATCACAGCATGCATGTAGCACGTCAAAAACGTTGTATTACCTGGATGTTTCTGCCAGCTATCTTCTTGTGTTTCATCTTTTTCCCCCCTACAGAAGCTTCTTAAACTGGTAACTAGAAGCTCGTTCAGCTAACGGCAAGAGTAAAAAGTGTATTTAAAGATTTACTGCTGACTGACATGTCATAGAAAACGAGGAAGAACTAGACTTACTTGGAAGAAAGAAATTATGACAGTGCCCAGAGGCAAGGGGTACACATAAAAGGAAGTAGAGAGTAATTTGAAGAACAGGGATGACTTGAGAGCCTTTATCCGAGGTCTATGCTCTCATGGGAGTGAAAGGCGATAATGATGATGATAACATGCCTGAAGGGGTACACTTAGGCAAAATGGCATTGCAGAATTGATTGGTTTCATAATGCGGTAAGATTCCAGGGCTACTGATGGAAGAGTCATGTAATGGCATCAAACAGATAGCCAAAGGCAACCAGGCCAAGAACAGCTAAAGCTGAGAAAGCAGCAAGCAACACAGTTGTAGACTTATACAAAAGCTAAAGAGCAGATCAGGAAAATGTAGAGAAAGTTTGTTGGTTCCCACAAGACCCCGATAAGAGAAACGACGACTGCGGTAAAACTGGTTCTAGTAATGAAGGTAGACGGAGGTGTATGGGTTGGCGTTGGGTGAGTGAGGAGCCTCCCTCCAATGAAGACTGTGGGCACAAGAGTGACAGAAAGTAAGATGAACACATAAGAATGAAAAACATTTAAAAATCCAATATTTCGGCAAAGGTTTTTTTCAAGATGTACATGCAAAAACAACACCACGGATAAAAACACGAAAAATAGGTTAAAGAAAAGACTTAGCTTTTTTGGTATCCTCCTTGTAAAAGAGAGCGGTACAAAATGTCCCCAAACAGACACAGATAAGCACGAAGTGGATGCAAGAGATTTCGTGAGAGATGAGGTAATGGGAGTACGACAAGGATAAACAACATGGCAATATGCCCTACATTGCCTCAACTCGCTCCCATCGGACACAAAGCAAAAGCTGCCCAGGTAGTGCAGAAGGTGAAAGTGACCAGGCAAAACCCCAAAAGTCAGAGTATGGGACAATGGCTGGCAGACGATCTGTGTCTCAAAACAAAGACTATCGAGATATGTTCTAGATTTTTTTTTTTTTACATTTCCTGGATCGCACTTCTGATCACAAATTTTGGAAAAATGAACATATTTAACTTTCTGACTAAAGGAAATATCTCAAAAGCTGAGACTAATGACATTGTTATTTTGGCATAGTTGCCCAGCTTTCACTCATTACATAAACATAGGATGATTTTTAAATGACCACCTATTTAAAAATAACTCTAGGAATTTGTTTTTTATCTTAAAACTGCAGAAAATGTTGAACACGAGCACTTCGAATTTGAAAAACAAAACATATACAATAAGATGACAAGAAAATACCAATAATGCAAACTTTAATCCACAGCTAGAGTTTTTTTTTTTATTTGGACAGTAGCTGTTGTAATCTTTTGAAAACAGATGTACTAGTAAAATGTAGTTTACTTCCTGCATTAAATGTAAATAAATGATGTCTAGCAAGTGGAGGTGGATTGGCCACACTCTGAGGAAACCCAACATCATCATAGCAAGACAGGCACTGACATGGAATCCTCAAGGAAATCAAAAACGAGGAAGACCTAGACTTACTTGGAGAAGAGAAATTATGACAGTGCTCAGAGACAAGGGATGCACATGGAAGGAAACAGAATAATTCCAAGAACAGGGATTACTTTAGAGCCTTTATCCGTGGCCTATGCTCTCATGGGAGTGAAAGGCGATAATGATGATGATAACATGCCCGGAGGGGTACACATTTATCATTCATTTATCCGTGGTCAAAGCTCTCAAGGGAGTGAAAGGCGATTATTATTATTATTATTATTATTATTATGAAATGGAGATATCAATATTTTTCACAAAGTGCACGCAGTTAATTTTTTCATAACTTATCAAAATGATGCCTTTTGTATTTCTAACATGTATTTCCTTACATATCGTTTCTCTCGTGCAATCACGATATTATTAATCATTTTATCTTCTGCATATAACGGTGATAGATTCAATGGACTTTTAGCCCTTTTTGTTAGGGCATATATTGTCCTGATATCAATTCTTGTTAGAATATATACTGTTCAGATATTGATTGTTGTTAGAACATATATTGTCCAGATATTGATTGTTGTTAGAACATATATTGTCCAGAAACTGATTGTTGTTAGAACATATTATCCAGATATTGATTGTTGTTACAACATATATTGTCCAGATATTGATTTTTGTTATAACATATATTGTCCAGATATTGATTGTTGTTAAAACATATAGTGTGCAGATATTGATTTTTGTTAGAACATATATTGTCCAGATATTGATTTTTGTTAGAACTATATTGTCCAGATATTGATTTTTGTTGGAACATATTGTCCAGATATTGATTTTTGTTAAAACATATATTGTCCAGATATTGATTTTTGTTAGGACATATATTTTCCAGATATTGATTTTTGTTAGGACATATATTTTCCAGATATTGATTTTTGTTAGAACATATATTGTCCAGATACTGATTGTTGTTAGGACATATACAGTATTGTCCAGATACTGATTGGTGTTAGAACATAAACTGTCCAGATATTGATTGTTGTTAGGACATATACAGTATTGTTCATATATTGATAATCAGTCTTAAACTTGTAATATTTATTTGAGAGAAGCCAGTTGAGACAAGCCAGTTGAGACAAGCCAGTCTATAGACACAGTGTTGTGGTCTACTACTATATCAACTCTGTAAAAGCTTACTAAACAATATATAGTCCCCCCTCCCATGTTCTGCTACCTACAATTCTGATCCCATATAATTAATATGACTGTAAATTGTATTCTTCAAACAAACATTCAGGCTCCTCATACAGTAAACAAACAAAAAACAAAAACAAAAACGAAAACGACATAAACTATCACAGGATAAGATTTCTATTGCCGTCATTCAACATCCGGTACGACCCAAGCTTTTGAATCCATTTCTGGCGTGTCTCTCTGCCAAACGTGGACGCACAGACCTTTAGCAATATCACGTATAGAGGTGTCAGATAGTTTTAGAAAACGAATCCAAAAAAGACGGGGCAGCCACATTATGAGTCATTATTTAAAGAACTGTCCAGTGTATTTTATACGTTTATCTGGAGGAATTGTTAATAAAACAAATAACATTTAAGTTTTGAATGTCTCCGTTAGGTTACTTCTTTTTTTTCCCTAATGACGATTTCTGCTACATTCGTTCTTAATGGTTTGGTGTATGTAGTAAAGAACTGTTGTGTAGAGACTTTTTTACAGTAACAATTTTAATCATTTTGTCATAATTGTTCAATAAATGAAGAAAAGTAATAAAATGCAGAAAGACATTTTGATTGATATGATCTCGCTGCTTGTGTTGCTTTCATCATTTTCTGCTCTCTTATTAGAATATCGTCAATGTTTGTTCAGTCCTTGAGATCCTGTCAATAGTTTAGTACAGATGTAAGTAGTTAGTCGGACTAAATAATTATTATCATACGAAAAATTAAATTTATCATATTTTGTCCAGCAATGACAACTTGAAAGGAATGACAAATTGCAAAAACCAAAATGATAATAGTAATTAAATAGTTAGAAATTCTCAAGAAGTGTAAAGTGTAATTAAAAGTAAGGACAAAATGTGGAAATTTTCATTAATTTTGTTTTTTGTTGCAACATCACATTGGTAGGTAGTTGCAACACTTCGAATCCCGAAGCAAAACTTCTAGCTGAAAGTTAAAAAGTACAAGAAAAGAAAAAGGTTATGCTATGGAGGCACCCAGGAGATGTAGTGTTAGTGTGGGTGGTTTCCTTGACCTGCTGGCCCACTAGAGCGTATCAAGTCATCATCATTCCTGACCGTGTTTTCTTCCCAAGCTTCAGAAGAAACCGGGCACCCCAATCTAGAGAAGGTTGAGTGGGGTTTCTCCGACCGGATTCGAACAACCGTCCTTGGCTATGAGAGGCAAGTACACTAACCACCTCGCCACTCAAACGACTTGATTAACAGGTAATTAAGTTACAATAGTCTGATTTCATGTTCATAGTAAACTTTAAAAAAGCAGACTTCTTAGCTGACTCCACCACCGCTGGGACCAAGATTAAGTTAGATGGGCTAGAGAACTCCAGATCCTGCTTTCAGGTTCCGCTGATTCTTTTACCTTTGTTGTCCTGCAGCACATTACCTCCCCTCCTTCACGGCGTTTGACAAGGTCACGTTAAAATAAGAATTAGAAAGCTATAGCGAAACTAACTTTTTAAAAATCAAAAGTGCTCCATAAATAAAAAGGCCAATATCATAGTTCACAGCAATAAGAGAGAAGCAGAAAACAAAGATGCCCTCATGAATGAAAATCAAATCTGCAACCGCATGGGAAATGATAGATAAAAAATACCAGTTAGGACTGTCAAATCTCTTCCACTGGTCAAACAGATTTCCCAGCAATGTTTAGTTTGAAGACAATGTTGCAAAACTCATTCAGCGCATTGAATAGAAGAAGAAGAAGAAGAAGAAGAAGAAGAAGAAGAAGAAAAAAAAGAAGAAGAAGAAGAAGAAGAAGAAGAAGAAGAAAGAAGAAGAAGAAAAAGAAGAAGAAGAAGAAGAGAAAAAAGAAGAAGAAGAAGGCTGTTTGCATTGCAGAAGATATTCTTTAAAAAGGCTTCACCTCGAGCATCTGAAGACAGATTTGTGGTAAGCTCGTATAGTAAATGTGAGACTGTGTGCTGGGCCAATGTGTTCCTTTTTCTCTTCTTCTTCTTCTTCTTCTTCTGCGTTCGGGTTGTTGGTCACATATGATCCTGATCCCTGTCGACATGGCAAAGCCCGCAGTCCTCTCCAGATCCTGACAGGAGCCCCAAAACTTTTCCCCCAAGCTAAGCTTGTGTCCTCTGTCCGTGTCTATCCTCTTCCGCTTAAGGACAGGCCACTGCAGACTACTAAGCCGCCTACATCGACGTATAATGTCTCACACAGACGAGTGTCTATGTGGCAGTAGGGTCCAGACTCCAGAACATATCCTTCAATGTGTTCCAAACAATTTTTAAAGTGCTGACATGAGGGATGCTAACAGTTCTTCAGAAAACTAACACAGCTTTTGAATGAACCATATCAAACGAGCTCATCTAAAATCTGAAAACGATGACTGTCTGAAATAGATAAGAAGCGTCTCTAAAGATGGTTTAAACAATGTTCAGAAATGTACTCCAAGAAAATTTCTCAAATTCACTCTTGGATCATTCAGTACCCAAAAATTCTGCATAGCTGATCCATACAACAAACTCTGAGAACAGAAAGGCGCTGTTGCCATCACCAGCTTTTCCACTTAAAAAGAAAAAAAAAAAAAACATTGCGCGAAAGTAAGATTCCCCCAGCAGTGCTCGAAGAAGATATTGACATGCTCCTGTGTCAATGTCGGAGAAAATGTAAAATACACCAACAAATTCTGAATGCTGATATAGTATGGTATAGTACAGTCGCACGGTAAACAAAGGCAAAAGAAACAAAGGCGACAGGGATGATTACAGAGAGATCTCCTAAATATAATAGACAGTTCTGAGGGTACTTGCTCTGAAATACGTATGGGGGGGGGGGGGGGCCAGCAAAGGTTTGTTCTTTCAGCCTCATTGCCATCAGATCAAACAACGGCATAAATGTCAAAACATTGCAGGAAATGACTCCCATCGTTTATGTCCCAATCTACCAGTTATGGGGTAATAGAAACATTATCTTTTTCGTTTCACTCTGCGTTTGAAATTGTGATCAAATCTGTACGGAGTTCAGTGGAAGGGTGCAGCAGTCTTGGATCTACAGTTACAGATAAAGTAATATTTACATAAACAGAAACGGGCTGATATGCCACCGTCAGGATTAGCATACCATTGATGACCAAGACCCTGTCCCACCTCTCCGTGGTACGCCCAGTAACAGCCATAGCCTGGCTAACGGGGCAGGGGTCGCCATAGTACTCATGGTTGTGGAGTCTGCTAAAGAAGTATTGCACACCCTCTGCTTTTTAGCTGTACTCCGGGACTGAAAAACGTAGCCGCCATAACCCGTTCACACGCCGATACGATGCTGTGCCTCAACATCTCTACAGCATCGCCTGCAAAGAACAACAGCTCGCAGTTACAGCGAGTTTGTAGAAGTACAAGCACAAGCATTAAAATGAAGTTGTTAACACTGAAGAGAATGATGCTTGTTTATGAGAACTGATTGCTTATCATCTATCCTGTAATCGTCTACGGATGTGATACGTGGACAACGTATTCAATAAATAACATGTGACTTCTGAAACTGACACAAAATTGGAAGAACTTCACATAGACCACCAGAAATTAGAGTGGGATTTAACTCTTTAACTCCTGACTTATTTTTCATGATGTGCTAGAACAAATTTTATGTGGAAATTTTGGTATTAAAAATATAGAAAGTTACTCTATAATCTGAAAACATGGATTGAATTAGAAATGCACTATTTTTCATTTTATTTACACTTTGCCTTACTATCACTGTAAGAGCAATGATTTGCACCAACCCTCCCCCCCCCCCAACCTCCCCCAGCCAGTGTTGTTTTGAAGCAAAAGAGTTAAGACTGTAGCGATAGGCTGTTAAGAATTCTGGTCTATGCTGTAAAAATGTTGCATGTTTTCACTACACCATAGTTAAATGTAAGAAAAAATATGACAAATTCAACGCTAGATTTTCAAGAGTTTCAATATGCACAATTTTTTATACAATTTAAATGATATTTAAATGATATAAGTTACTAGTTGATTTCCCCAAATTGCTTCTCTCGTAGTATTTCCTGGATATTTAGAAAGTGAAAATGCTGGGAAATGATGTTTAATAACAGATTACCAGAGAGACACAGCAGATATAATAATAAAAAAGTCATAAATTTTTCACAAATCATCCATTTCCTGTCCTACCACGTTGCTGTGGTCTCTTTTGTACCAGCTACCTTAATTATATGCTAGCGTTGCTTGTGTTAATAGACATTTCTCTTCAAACAATCGATCTTTTTGCCAGAAAGAAGGTATTTTTTTAAAAACTGAGGTTGCAGTTAGCTGTGTCATTTGCAGTAATATTTACAGCAGACTGTTGTGGATACGTAAAGGAAGATATGTAGATATGTAATTCGAGCGAAGTAATTTCTTTCGAAATTTCATTTGAAAGCACAACGTTCTCATGTCCTAAAACATTCCAACAAAAATCTAGGAAGAAGATTTACACATCTCATATTGAACGCTCTTTTTTTTTGTCATATAATTACCACCAGTTTTTTTTCCACAAATGATGATATTTTCAGCAACCTCTGCATCTTGTTTCTCTTTTGAAGTGTTTTATTTAGACCATATTGTTGGTTTACCAGGCGTATGCTGTCCTTCGAGGGCGTGTTCTATTGGTAGACAAAAGCGCCAGTAGCACACATAATTGCATTTATTGTTTAGCTAGTTTGCATAAGTCTAAAATATAGAAAAAGTGCATTATTACTTCCGTTTTAGATAAGAGAATGGTTAGCGAGGTAAGGATATCCCCTATCAAAGGAGAAGTAAGACCTTACCTCCCCCAGTCTACGTGACACCCTTGGGAAAAGTGGAGTACCCTTATCTGGGTGACGTGAAGCCATTGGAGCA
>CM019692.1:60030425-60387615 GCA_009760885.1 Achatina immaculata | reverse complement strand
GTTTGTGATTGTGTACACAAATATATTTTTTGTAGTTTTGGCTCATCTACTGCAGGTGCAGTCAATTTTATTTCTGAAATTTCGCTAAAAGTTTCTTTAAAGCTGAAAGATTGTTTTAAAAAGATCTAGCATGCGTTGTGTGTAAATATAATACATAAAAATAAACGAATAACAGAAACTGATTCATTTGTCCAGAAAATTCGGGTTTATTGCACTCTGTTATCAGATCGTTCAGCAGGTTTCAAGCAATTCATCAATGAACATATGTTCACCCAGAGCAAGATTACTGTAGCATATACTCTGAAAAAAATAGATAAAAACAAATTACTATCAAAACACTGAAAACGTCAGAGATAATGCTAACACACTCTTTCTCAGCAACGCCAACAATCAATCTTTTCAGTTCAACCCCTTGACCTCGGGTATCCTTCCATTTTCTCCTCTTATATTCTACTCTCAAGAAGCCCATTGTCCATGGAGGATTGTCATTCTTTCTTAGTTAAACACATACCTTGCATATTAAGACACTGGTGGTATTGTATATGGTTATATCTAAGAAACAGAATCCACCAGTATGCAGTATAAAATTAAATGGAACTATTCTAAAGCAGGTGCAGAAATTCAAATACCTTGGAGCAGTAATAACTTCAGATGGGAATAGGCCAAGCAAAGACTGCATTTCAGAGAATGGGAAACATGTTAACCAACACATCCTTATCAATGATTGTTAGAAAACGAGTCCTAAAAAGCTATATTGAACCTATCTTGTTATATGGAAGTGAATCATGGATAATAGGCAAGTCTGCACAAAAATCATTGGAAGCAGCAGAAATGTGGTTTATTAGAAGAATGTTGCTAATCCCCTGGACAGCGAAAATAACTAATGAAGAATGTATGAGAAGAGCTGGAGAGACAAAAAAAACCTTGTCAAAAAGATAAGAGAGAGACAATGTACTTTCATAGGACATGCACTCAGAAAAAGACCAAGAGAAATTATATTGGACAGTCTGACGGGATGGTGTGAGAGGAGGTTACCAACTGAGCTGATGGCCTGCATGAAGGATAGTGTACTCTGGAGAAGCATAATAGCCAACGCCAGTCGGCACGGCACATGATGATGATGATGGTATTGCCTAAAGTTCGCCTTTACTCTTGTCTTTGTACCAAAATAGAGAGGTTAGCCTTGATCGTTCTCACACATTTTTTCTCATTAAAAGACATAGTTTTCACGGCAAAACACGAAATAAGACGTATCTAGCCGACATCAACGAAAGTAGAACATTTACATACACAAACATATCTGACAATAAATCATTATGAAATATTACTTCACAAGGAAACAGTGAACTAACAGATGCAGAGCATAACACATCTTTATAAACCTGCCACATATTCACAGATACTGTAGTGAAATGTACTTACTCTTAGCATCGGACTTCCAGTGAGGGAAGCACAGTGGATATC
Source organism: Achatina immaculata (assembly GCA_009760885.1). Taxonomy (NCBI): domain Eukaryota; kingdom Metazoa; phylum Mollusca; class Gastropoda; order Stylommatophora; family Achatinidae; genus Lissachatina; species Lissachatina immaculata. The sequence continues at coordinate 60,386,151 of CM019692.1, read as the reverse complement.
TTGTGCAGGTTGTTGCCTCATCTTGGATCTGACAGTAAACCACGACTCTGAAGCTTTGAAGAGACGATCCTTGAACTTGGAACACTTGAGCTTATGTGTTTAAATGTAAAAACGTGGAATCAAACTTTATTCGACTCCTCCCGTCTTTAGTAAGCGGGGCGCATTTTCCAAAGCGATACCACCACAGACATACACACCCACACACACACATACACATATACAAGGTCCAACAATTAAGTAATTAGCCTGATTTTATTATGGCCAAGACAAAAATGCCACCTATGAACCAAAGCAGGAGATCCAAAGAGGCAACCTTCATCTATGACTTGGCAACGTTTCATCGCCGACTGATAAGTAGACGACAAACAAGCCGCTATTTTTTTTTACGTAGTTAGAGGTGCATTGTTACATAATCACCATTGATAAAAAAAACTAGCATTAAATTATGTTTAAAACTCGGAAAAGGGCCACTGAGACAGTTGAACTGATGCGACAAGTTTATGGGGATGATATTTTGTATCTTATGCACAGATATTCAGGTGGTATTCAAGATTCAAAAGTGGTGTGGAAACGATTACAAATGGAACTAGACATGGACGTCCAATTTCCGATCGTAATGAGGAACTCATTGCAAAAGTCAGAGAACGGATATAATAAGATCGTTGTTTGGCTGTGAGGATGATGGCAGATGAATTTGGTGTTAACCAAAAGATTAGTTAAAATTTTAGTGAAAGATTTGGGCAAGAAAAAAAATTGACTGTCGGTTTGTACTACATTTGTTGTCTGATGACCAAAAAAAAAAAAACATCAGCATATTGAGTACGCAAAAGACATCGTAAAAACGTTTAGCAGAATAAAACACTTCTTAAATTTGATTGTTGCAGATGATGAAACATTGATTTTCCTGTATGATCCCGCAACTAAATGCCAAAGTGCTCAGTGGAAGTCATCATCATAATCACAAAAAGCAAAAAAATTCGTCTTCAAAAATCGAAAGTGAAGACAATGTTGGTGTGCTTCTACGACATCAAAGGAGTTATTCACAAAGAATGTATCCAGATGGACAGGCTGCCACTGCCAAAATTTATTTAAGTATTTTGAAACGCCTATTGAAAAAGATTCTCAGAGTCCGACCCGAGTATTCAACGTCTGGCAGTTTTTTCCCTCTTCATGATAATGCGCTGGCTCACCGGGCGGTAGTTGTACAGGAATATTTGGGCCAAAAACAAGTGTTTGTTCTCAACCATCCACCCTATTCCCCAGATTTATCTCCCTGCAATTATCTTCTATTCCCAAAATTAAAGTTACCATTGAAAGGACGCTTCTTTGACGATACTGATGACATCCAAAGGGCCGTAACATCGAGTTTAAGGGCATACAAACAGAAGAACTGCAGAGGTCGTTCCAGTGTTTGTTAGGTCGTGCCACTCGCTGTATCAATGCAAAAGGGTCTTATTTTGAATAATATACAAGTTATATCTTCAACTGTTGTTTATTTGATTTTTTATGTAATTAGTCTCATTAATTAATAGTCGACCTTGCATGTATACACATAGACGCATATGTGTGTGCGATAGAGGGAGGTCGGGTGTAATGTTAGTATAGGGACTGAGCTGGGTGGAGGGAAATAGCAGGGGTGGAAGGGGAGGAAATGGTGTGGGTGGTCGGTTGTTATCAACCTATAAAACAAGGGCTGCGACAAGGATATGTACTGTCTCCAGACCTTTTTTCTCTGTATAGCGAGAATATTCTAAGAACAATCATCACAGAACCAGGTATAAAAATTGGAGGATACAATATTAACAACCTTCGGTATGCTGACGACACAGTACTGATAGCTGAGAACCAACAAGACCTGCAAAATCTCTTGGATAAAGTCGCCAAAGAAAGTGAACAGAAAGGCCTTACTTTGAACATCAAAAAGACAGAGACTATGGTTATATCTAAGAAACAGAATCCACCAGCATGCAGTGTTAAATTAAATGGAACTATTCTAAAGCAGGTGCAGAAATTCAAAGTGAATCATGGACAATAGGCAAGTCTGCACAACAATCATTGGAAGCAGCAGAAATGTGGCTTATTAGAAGAATGTTGCGAATCCCCTGGACAGCAAAAATAACTAATGAAGAATGTATGAGAAGAGTTGGAGAGACAAAACACCTTGTCAAAAGATAAGAGAGAGACAATGTACTTTCATAGGACATGCAATGAGAAGAGGGGGCATTGAAAATATTATAACCACAGGAAAAATAGAAGGAAGAAGATCAAGAGGAAGACCAAGAGAAATGATACTGGACAGTCTCACGGGATGGTGTGAGAGGAGATCACCAACTGAACTGATGGCCTGCATGAAGGATCGGATACTCTGGAGAAGCATAATAGCCACGCCAGTCGGCACGGCACATGATGATGATGATGATGTTCGGTTGTTTCGACAGTCACGTTGCCACGTTACCACGTGACCCGTCCCTGTAATTTGCCGTAATCATTTCGCTTGCGTTAGAGTAAACGGATCGAAATGATGCCGGGTTAGACGGAAGTGATTGAGTCGAAAAATGATTCCGCTCGTCGGCACCCACTTGAAGTGGGCACTGAATCACCAGTCCAGGTCGCTGAGGAAGCTCGGGTCAACGTGTGAAAGGATAGTCTGGCTGGTCGAAGGCTTTGATGTTTCCTGAATAAAGGGGAGACGATTACTCTTTGTCGTTGGAACCCGCTTCTGTTGTAGGTAAGAACGAAGTCTAAATATTCCGGTGTCGAATTTGTCATCTTCCAGCAGGTGGTCGGACAACAGAGAATCTGCGTCTTGTAATGGTGAAGGTTCACTAAGTTAAAGTTTCCATCGTAACAGTGACTACGGCCATTTACGTTCATATCCGTTGTCTGATACTTGAAAGTTCTCAAAGGTCCTAGTCTTATAGTTACGCACTCAAACTGAATAGCGCCATTCAGGGGCATATAAGACACCGTCCGTGCGATAGTCTCCCCTGGCCAGGTATTTACACCAAGAAGTATCTTTCCTCTCTACTGGAATCCGCTGCTTTGTGATAAGACGTTTCTCTTGTGTTTTCTCTGTCTTTGCTTTCGTCGTCATTTGTATTTTGTTCTTCACTTTGTTCACGCCATTGTTGTCTGATCAGTTTCTCAATCTGTGGTTCGTATGTAATATTGTTATCACTCAGACGTGTCAAATCCTATGATTGATTCAACATCTGGGTCATCTGGATCGCTTAGTAAACTGATGATCCCTGACAAGACGGTCCTGCTTTTCTTTCTTTCACTGCTGTGAGTGAGGGGGGCGTGAGAGTGAGGGTCCTGTCACACAGTACAACACCCGCAGGACCCCAGATCTAGATACAGTAGACCGCCGTACACCGTAGTCACATAATGCACGTATATCAGCTCGTACACAGCAGCCTCCTATCAACTCCATCTCAGATATATATACATACAGGATGTTTCATAATGATGGAACATATTTAAAACTGAATTATCTAGGACTGAAACATGCATATAAAATATAGAATGCGTGTAATACATACTCAAGATACAGGAGTTCATAACAATGTTCAAGGTTTAACTATCACGTCTCTTAGATGTTCACCACCTAGAAAAGAATATTCTTTGGCTCTATTTATCACCCCCGTCATAGAGCAGTATAGAACACCAGCTGGAATGGTCGCTATCTCACTCTGGATGCTTTGTTTGAGTTCCAGAGCTTCTCAGTGTACATCTCATCCCTTAGATAACCCACAGGAAATAGTTCTGTGTGGTTAGATGCCGTTGTCTGGGCGAGGATAGAAAACAACAAATCTCGAAATGAGTCATCTCGTGAATTGACATTTATGTAAAACCAAGCCATTGCAATTCAGAAATGAAGAAGCTCATTAGCATGTAGTTGTAATGCTCAGCAATAACTGTTACGGTCCTACAATGCACATCAAACTATTATTTTCACACTATTTTATGGTTTTTCATACAGGATTTGTGAGTTTTACCGGTGAATTTAGTAAGGATCACTGACGTGGAAACAGACCGACATAAACTCCGAAGCTAAAATGTTTGAAATACAATAAATTTAGAGATGACGACTGCCGACGTACTTGTAATTAAGAAATAAATTACGTCCATCATTATAAAAGACTCATTATATATACGGGAAGTTATTGATACGTTCTCGGCCTAAGGTACAACGGATTATTTGTGGACAACTTTTTTGTGTTATTTCTCAACATAGTCTTCTTGCAAGTTTATGCACTTAGTCCAGCGATCCTGGAGCATACGGATTTCTTCTTTGTAAAAGTCAGAATCTTGTACCAGTAGAAAGTAGTATTTAGCATGAATGACGTCATCGTCTGAAACAAATTTGCACCACTGAGTTCCTTTTTGAGTTTAGTAAACAGGTAATACTCTGAATGGGCCAAATCTGGGGAATAAGGAGGATGTTCAAGAAGCTGGGGGCCGCATTCATGAATGAAACCCATTGCCTCCAACGACTTGTGAACTGGAGCATTGTCTTGCTGAAAGATGGTTCCTCTCGTCAATTTTCCTCGATGCTTTTCCTTCAGTTTGACCCCCAGATGTTTCAGAAGATTAATAGGCCCCGGTGACTGTTCTATCTTTTTGAAGATAGTCTACCAATAGCATACCTTCTGAATCCCAAAAGATGGAAGCCATCACTGTGCCTGCAGACAGAACCGCCCTTGCTTTCTTTGGAGGTGGAAATCTCTGATGTTTCCTCTGCTCTGACTGTTCTTTGTTTTCTGGTTGAAAATGATGAGCCAAGTCTCATGCAAAGTCACAAATTGGTGAAGAAACTTTTCAGGATCTGCAGAAAAATGGCCAAGATTTTCTCTTGACATGTTGAGACTCCGTCGTTTCTGATTAGCTCCAAGAAGTTTCGGGACTAATCGAGCAGAGAACTTTGTCATTTGAAGATCATTGTGAATAATGGCATTAACACGTTCCTGGGAGATGCCAAACTCAGTAACGATGTACCGCTCAGTTAGTCGTCAATCCTCCATTATCATGTCATGGATTCTGCCGGTGGTTTCATCGGTGGTTACCGTTATTGGTCTTCCTGGACGGGGATCATCTTCCAGACTTTTCCTTCCATATTTTAACTGAGCTGCCCATTTCTTCACTGTGCTGTAAGAAAGGGCACTCTCTACTACAGTCTCTACCACATCCTCATGGATCTTCTTCGATGATAAGCCCTAGGTGCAGATGTAGCGAATGACTTATCTTATATCCTTCCCGTGCCGTTAAACGTCACATAGGGCTCGCAAAGTAGTTCGCCAGTTTTTCCTGTCTTCGACGAGTCTTTCAACCTCATCAAAGGATTTTATGCCTGTTAATTTGGCCTCTCTTAACAATGTCCTCTTCAGAGTTTCACGCGGTCTGCCTCTTTTGCTTTGGCCTGTTGTGTTCCTCTTGATAGCTTGTTTTGGGATTCTCTGATCATTTCTTCTCATCAAGTGGCCAACATATGTCCATCTCCTTTTCCCGATCACCCATGAGACTGGTTGTTGTTCAGACACCGAATACAATTAATTGTTTTCTGAATAGTCCCGAAAATTTTGTTTAGTAGATATTCATTTATATATGTATGTAGTTACTTCTGTACTGAGTGAATGTGTAAGAGCGAAACGTAAATGTTATATTTTATTTTATGTCTCTCCGATTCAATGTTATTATGTTTGTTATATGAACAGCATATTTGTAGAATGTCTGGAATAGAGTGAAAGATGTATGATAAAGGGCAGAATGTCAGACGGGCCTGCGTGCCCAATTCTTAACCCTTTTGAAATAAAGATCAATCAATCAATCAATCAATCAGTCATCTGTCTTATCTCTGCATTGTTCTTGAATTCGTTTCACTTGATGCCAAGTATTTTCCTTAGGCATTTGTTTTCAAAAGAGTCCAATTTCTTTTCTATTTCTTTGGTGCTGCCATCGTTCTCACATTCCAGAATCCAATCTTTGTCACATGTTTGGGGCCGACGAATGAGCTCTTTGGAGCTGGCATCCCTGATGCTCGGTTTTTTTCTCTGCGAGTTTCCGTAACGATATCTTTTTTTCCCATCTGGAGTTGCCTCTAGATAGGTCCCAGGATAAGGTATTTATGCCCAACTCCCGGTACATGATGTGTGACAGATCAAGCGGAATTCCGCTGATTTCTGCATGCCGTCGAAAGCGTTAAAAAAACGTCCGCCATCTTGCACGTCACGCCGGAAGAACAACTGCACAATTTCTGCCACCCCTTACCACTTCAGTGGCCTGTATAAAAATTTGGTTCCAGTTAATTTCTTGAAACATGGTGTTTAATGTTACATTAACCTGATCTACAAAGGCGCATAATATCAACTCTGTGATTCAGGTAAATTTACTTTAGGCCGAATATATATATATATATATATATTCTTTTATATATATATATATATATAAGAACAAATATATCCATATTACAAGAACTTAATATTGAAGAAGGCTGGCTAGTAAAGAGGATTACAGAGAGAAAACTGAAATATTTTGAACACACTAAACATCAGTATAATCTAGAGAAGACTGTCTTGGAAGGATACATAATGGGAAAAAGAAAAAGAGGAAGACCAAGGCGAAGATGGCTGCAAGATGTCGTTGATGATCTGCAAATTAATGCACCAACAGCAGGCCATCTTGCTCACAACCGAGAGGCCTACAGGAGTGCTGGTAGGGAGGCTAAGTTCCACAATGAACATGCAAATGAATGAATGAATATATGTGTATATATATATATATATATATATATATATATATATATAATATCTCTGTGTGCGTATGAGCGATAAGTAAAACTATGAAACGTTAGGAAATACGACCATAAATCTGGCATTTGATTAAACACCACGGCAAGAAAGCAAACTAAGTAGTAGTTATTGAATTCTATTTCCTCGGTAACTTGACACTTATACTCAACTTAATACATGCAAAGACAGGCTAAAATTCAGCAAGTAGATTTGAGAATACTGTCATTTTTTATTTCATCTCCTCAAAAGATCAAAAATATAATTTGTAAAACAGTAAAATTGAGACGTACTGGAACTCAGACTAATGTACAACATATAAACATTATTCTATAACAAAGAGTAAACTCAGTAAGTGACAACGTCAAAATCTGAGTCTTGGTAATCAGTGCAGTAAAGACTAAGCCAATACTAACTCATGAAATCTTGGTTTTGTCACATTGTAGAAGGTCAGTTTTAAGCGCCCTGAAATGTCCTCAATAATCTTGATCACATACGAGCGTATGATTTTTCCATGTGCAGCTTCCTCCATGAACAACACAGGTGCCTGAAATAATCAAAGAAGAAGATGTTACTCTATTCAAAAATTATATTGTTTCAAAATAGTGGTTCGTGGATAATTTTACTGTTGTATTTGTTAAACTTAAGCAATATAATATTTAATAGTCATAAATATAGGATTTAAAAAAACATTATTTCATCGATTTTTACGAAGTTTAAACATTCATTTTTTATATCAGAAAAGGACTCCAACGAGAATTCTCAACCCGTTTCTTCCTCCCCTACGACCATCCCCCCTCGCCCCCCTATACACACACACATATTTTTTTACTATATTTATTAGATCTTCTACTTTTTTTTTCCTCTCCCCTACAAGCTTTAAGAAACTCTCCTCGAACTTCCTTCAAATATCAGAACCGCTTCGAGCATCGATGCAGTGCTCTGGATGCACCCCAGTCTCACTGGACCTGACCTCAGAAGAAGGCTACTGTAACCCCAACATGTAAGTGTGTTCAGAGATTATTACAATGATTTTCTCACTTTACACACCTACCACAGACCATACACTGGGAACAAACGGTAACAGAATGAGAGACCGTGCGTGAAGAGTGTGAGCAGAGATAAAGCCAAGAAAATTAAATAATTATTTTATTAAAAATTAAATAACATGATGCAGACTACCAAAGTTTGTCAAGACACCCAGTTGTCTTCTCTACGCTACAAGGCATTGGAGAAATGAGACACGACAAATAGAGGATGACATACATGAACAGTATTTTGCCTTATTCATCAATACTTTCTGACCAAAGATAATATAGGGCCGTTCAGAAAGTAATGCATCACATCGGTTTTTTTTTTTCAGATAATAATGAAAATAGAAGCATGAAATTCTGCACATTTTAAATATGCCATGTGCCGATTGTGTAAACCAAATTTCACTGCAACCGACTAAAGAATATCGCTACAATAACCGTTGAAATGGATCATGTTAGCAGCTAGCAATATAAGCAGCGAATTGTGATAGAATTTCTCGTTGCAGAGGAGTAAATTATTGTGAACATTCAATGTGATGTGTATGGAAGTTTTGCAATCGACAGGAGTGCAATTAGTCGCTGGGTTCAGAGAATGAAAGAATCAATAAATGGAGCAAAGGAGTTGCATGATCGGCTGCGATATGGACGTCCTACCACAGCCACAAAGGTAGAGATTTTGAAATGCGCTGAGTGTATTATTCTTACTGATAACACTACTCAACAATTGGCCTTAAAGCTGTCAGTCAGCAATGGTAGTGCAAATGCAGTTATAAAAACTCTCGGATTTTCTAAGATTTGCACAAGACGCTTTCCTCGAAGTCTCACAAATGACCATCGATTGCAAAGGAAAGGAATTTATTCTGAACTGTTGGAGCATTTCAGTGCTGAGGGAGAGAACTTTTTGGCTAAGATCGTAACAGGTGGCGAAACCTGGTCACATCATTTTGAACCTGAGATAAAAAAAGACAGCCAGTGGAGTGGCATCATCCGCAATTACCACAAAGAAAGAAATTCAAGACAACTCCTTCAGCTGGAAAGGTCGTGATTACTGTCTTTTGGGACATTTAAGGTGTGGTTCTTGCGGATGTTATGCCAAGAGCAGAGACAATCAATTCGCAAGCTTACGTTAAGACATTGAAAAAACTCAATCAACGTTTTCACAGAGTTCTGCCGCACAAGAATTCAACAGACCTGCTTCTCCTTCACGACAATGCGCGCCCTCACACAAGTCAGGCAACACGGGAAGCAATCACCAAATTGGGTTGGACTTTACTACCCCATCCACTCAATATTTCCAATTTGGCACCCTCTGATTTCTATCTGTTTAGTCCACTTAAAGATGCACTCCGAAGGGTAAGATTTGAAGATGACAAAGGAGTGATTCGTGCAGGAAGAAATGGCTACATAATAAAGAGAAAATCTGGTACTGGCTAGGAATACATGCACTTGTTTCGTGCTGGCGTAAAGTCTTACAAGTTGATGGGGATTATGTTGAATAATACTGATGTTTACAAGACATATCCATGGATATTGTGTATAAATTTCATGCTTTTTGAATAAACAACTCCTGAAAAAAAAAACAAAAAACGATGTGGCGTATTCCTTTCTAAACACCCCTTATAAAAATTAAAGGCCTACTTACCCAGTGCGAAGAAGAAGACATGAATCTAACAAACTGACATTAGAAGGCGTACTGGGGGAAGACGGGGATACTTAATGTAGTAGTTATAAATCTGTTTCTTATCATTATCATGTCATCTGCACCGGTGATTTTTTTAAAAATAAAAACAATGACTGGTTCATTCTCACCAACGGGCAGCAGTAAGAATAAATGGTGAAACAACAACGTGGTTTGATATAAAACAAGGGGTCCGTCAGGGGTGCATACTGTCGCCTTATTTATTTAGCTTCTATACCGAAAATATAATGAGGAATGTTCTACAAGAGTTAGACAAAGAATATTACGATGCCATAACAATCGGAGGCTATGACATACCGGAAACTCGAAGATATGCTGATGACACAGTATTACTTCCACAACAAAAAAAAATTATGGAAAAACTAATTATGTCAGTCAGTAAGAATAGTGAATCTTAATGCGAAAAAATTAAATTGATGACAACTGACAAAACAAACAAAGCAGCTGCAATATATATCAATGAGGAAAAATTGGAAGATGTGGAGAGTTTTGAATATTTTGGACCATTACTAATAATGGTTATACAATGAGGGAAATTAAAAGGAGGACCTCTATCGCTCGTCAAAAAGTAAAACAATTAAAGATGCTGTGGAGAGGAACAGACAGAACTACAAAAATAAGATTTTTAAGGGCATGCATCTTTCCTATCGGAACATATGCCTGTGAGACCTGGATACTTAACAAAACAGCTGAGAAACACATAAATATCTTTGAATGTAAATGCTACAGAAGAATTATTCACGTATCATGGACACAGAAAAGAACAAATATATCCATACTACAAGAACGTAATATTGAAGAAGGCTGGCTAGTAAAGAGGATTAAACAGAGAAAACTTACATAATTTGGACACATTAAACGTCATGATAATCTATATAAGACCATCTTGGAATGATGCATAATGGGAAAAAGGAAAGGGAGGAAGTCAAGGTGAAGATGGCTGCAAGACATCGTTGATGATCTGCAGATTAATGCATCAGCAGCAGGGCATCTTGCTTTCAATCGAGAGGCCTACAGGAGTGCTGTTAGGGAGGCAAAGTTCCGCAAAGGACATGCAAATGACTGACTGGTTCATGGTTTTACGACGTAACATTTATAATTGGTGGTACGCTCTTATGTGTAGTTCAATAAGTGACTCTTTGATATACAAGAAAAACTGGGATCTAGTGATTTAGTTGCTTATAACAGATAGATGTGGAGTGATAGATGGATAGTGATAACGCACTACTTAATCTTGCCAACGATTTTTTTTATAAACAGGAACAAATTTAGCAACAGAATGATAAGACTTTTGGTAAAAAGTAAAAAAAAAAAGAGAACTCTAGTGAAAGAAAATGTCAAAACAGTCAAACGAGAGGTAATCACAATGACAACAAAGAACTGTAATAATAACAATTAAAATACCATACGCTTGACACCTTTCTTCTCGCAGGTTCTTGAAAGAGAACACATAAAAATACCCAGTGTCGGTATTAAGATTTCATTTTATGATAATTATGTTTTCCGTAAGAATTATATGTAAATGAATTATCATTCAGTTCACATTTCTTCTAGGAAATATTAGAGAAATTGACACATATGAGGAAATACTTTTTTAGCACAAAATATAGGTCTCATGATTGTATACTGTCTGATTCACATACACCATTCAATAAAAAATAAGTAAATACAAATTTGTAAATTTCGTATAGGGGTTGACAAGATGCGGCCAAATAATAAGATTAATAAACGATATATAAAACATATAACGAAACAGTCCGATTAAAGAAATTGATAGTCAAACACAGACAGATAGATAGATAGATAGACAGACAGACAGACAGACAGACAGACAGATAGATAGATAGATAGATAGATAGATAGATAGATAGATAGATAGATAGATAGATAGATAGATAGATAGATAGATAGATAGATAGATAGATAGATAGATAGATAGATAAATAGATAGATAGATAGGGGTGGGCGGATGGATAGATGGATGGATGGATGGATGGATGGATGGATGGATGGATGGATGGATGGATAGATGGAACTTACATGCGACAGAGACGGAAGTTTGAAAGGATACCATCTGTCTTGAATGAAGTCAAATCCTTGAGTATTGTTATCAACTTGCGCCTTGTTGTCAAGGTCACCGTTCAAAATGGTCAGAAAGTTGTAGAGATTGTAACTATGAGCTTTAACACGAAAAAGAAAAGAACAATTCTTGAAATTCAGAAAAAATAAAATTATTAGCGTGTATTCAACTGGAAAATACCAAAAGACATAATTATGGAGCAAGCATTATATAGTTTGTTAGTAAGTACTATCACTTGTGCATTCCTGACGCAGTTGTAGGTTCTCCGATCTTTTCTTATGTATGTCTTCAGCTTGTAATAAGTGAATAAACCCGTCTTGTGTTGACTGATCGTGTCTTGTGACGCCAAGTTTAACCTTGAGTTCACTTATCCGTGACAACGACGCTGATTCAGTCACAAGTGCGGCATTTTGTTTGATCATCTTCTCTTAAAGCATTGATATCAGCTCGATCCATGGTCTGTACTTCTTCCACGGCAGATAAGTAGGCCAGTTATTCTGCTCTTTCATTTCCCCTTGACGCCTATGTCAAACTCTGAAGCAATACGCCCAGCAAAACAGAATTTAAACTGAACTGTGTTCAAAGTGAACTATCAGTTGTAAGGACTAAAATTATAGGTGAAGATGGTAAGTGAAATAAGAGTATGAGTATTGCTAGAAGAATATATGAAACATGTTTTTTCCGTATTGATTTCTCTGCCGTTATGCAAGTTGTACATCTGTGTATAATTGATGTTCTTTTGCTGTATCCTCTTACAGCTGTGAGCATGATGTTTTTAACAGCCAGTGTGGTGTAGGTGTTGGGGCACAGCGTCTTGTCCAAGTGTGAGTTGAATACGGCGGTTATTTGTTCAGACCCCAAGTTCAACTACAAAGCAAAGAATGTGCAACGTTTCTTACGCATTGCTAGTGGGACTATAGCGGTCTCTAAACCCTCTCCACAGTCAAGTCAAGTGAGACAGGTTGACCAGTTATAGATGAAGACGTGTTTAACTCCTACATGATGGCAATAATGAAGGACTCACAGAATTAACGTTGATAATTCCTGACAATCAGGACCTTCATTCGATGACGCAGCTGTTACCGACATGTTTTGTAACCTTTGATCACAGCCATTTTCCTGCCACACGGGCCAGACTACAGTATTCCTTTTCCCCATGAACTTTTACCCGGCCATTATCTTGTAATCCCTGAACGTCCCTCAGACCTTTCCACGTATATATTTACTAAGCTCTGTAAATATTGTTTCTATACGGGGACATAAAGCAAAATAAAGAAAGAACACATGATCAACTGAAAGTGTAAAAAATAGACCAGTATGAAATTTTTGGTTGTTGCAGTACATAATTATACTTCAAAACCAGACACACAACAAGCAGGTAAGCATAGAGACGTTGGCACATAGAAAAACAAAAAATGACTGCAACGCTACGATATAAATGGCATGATACGACACTGAGTAACTGGAGATTATTGAACAATAGAGCGAGATTTTTTACGCATAAAACCTGTTAATGAAATACTGTAATATTTCTTTTTAAAAACCTTTATTCCAGCATTATTCTTTAACAAGTTCACAGTTGTAACCTTTCTGTTTGTGCCTTAACCATACAAAAACATGAAGGAAGAAAAAAGAATAAAAGTAAACCTAAATTTACATCTGTGATATATAGCAAAAAAAAAACAAAACACTGAAACAGCTAGAGAAAAACTATTACAGCGTGACAACAATGGCTGTAGATTTATGTATTGCATTTTATAAACTTATACTCAAATTATTTTTGCACAACGTTTATTCGACTGTTTAAATCACAATTATTGTGTTCAGCTGTCTATAAAATCTGTGAAGGAATTCTGAAGAAACGATAGAGGGATCTTACATATAAATTGTTATAGTTTGTGTCAAATGGCCTGTTGAAATAAACAGAAAATAAAAGACTTAGGCAATAAGATATAATGCCCGAACTGAAAGGGACAAAGAAAGTCGTGATGAATTATAAAGAAGATCCCATGTGAAAGAAAAGTTACAGGATATTAAATACGAAAACGGAAAGGAAAATGGAGGCTTTGGAAATTCTGCAAATTTTTTGGACTGAAAAGAAAACAAACACTGAAGTTCTAAACCAACTGGAAGGGAAAGTAGAAAATTAAAAACAAACAAACACTGAAGTTCTAAATCAACTGGAAGGGAAAGTGGAAAATAAAAAACAAAAAACAAACATTGAAGTTCTAAATCAACTGGTAGGGAAAGTAGAAAATTAAACACAAAAAAAAAAAAAACACTGAAGTTCTAAATCAACTGGAAGGGAAAGTAGAAAACTTTTAAAAAACTAACACTAAAGTTCTAAATGAACTGGAAGGGAAAGTAGAAAATTAAAAAAAAGAACAAACACTGAAGTTATAAATCAACTGGAAGGGAAAGTAGAAAATTAAAAAACAAACACTCATGTTCTAAATAAACTGGATGGGAAAGTAGAAAATTAAAAAAAAAAAACAAACACTGACGTTATAAATCAACTGGAAGGGAAAGTAGAAAATTTTTTAAAAAACAAACAGTCAAGCTCTAAATCAACTGGAAAAGAAAGTAGAAAAAAAATTGAAGTTTTAAAGAACTGGAAGGGAAAGTAGAAAATTTAAAAAAAACATAACTGAAGTTATAAGTCAACTAGACGGGAAAGTAGAAAATTAAAAAAAAAACAAACACTGAAGCTCTAAATCAGCTGGAAGAGAAAGCAGAAAATTTAAAAAAAAACAAACACTGAAGTTCTAAATCAACTGGAAAGGAAAGTAGAAAATAAAAAAAAAACACTGAAGTTCTAAACCATCTGGAAGGGGAAGTAGAAAATTTTTTACAAAAACAGTGAAGTTCTAAATCATCTGGAAGGGGAAGTAGAAAATTAAAAAAAAAACAAAAACAAACACTCAAGTTCCAAATCAACTGGAAGGGAAAGTAGAAAATTAAAAAAAACACTGAAGTTCTAAATCAACTGGAAAGGAAAGTAGAAAATTAAAAAAAACACTGAAGTTCTAAATCAACTGGAAAGGAAAGTAGAAAATAAAAAAAAACACTGTAGTTCTAAATCATCTGGAAGGGGAAGTAGAAAATTAAAAAAAACAAACACTGAAGTTCTTAATCAACCGGAAGGGAAAGTAAATAATTTTAAAAAAAACAATCACGTTCTAAATCAACTAGAAGGGAAAGTAGAAAATTTAAAAAAAAAACAAACACTGACGTTCTAAATCAACTGGAAGGGAAAGTAGAAACTAAAAATAACAACAAACACTAAAGTTCTAAATCAACTTAAAGGGGAAAGTAGAAAATTAAAAAAACAAACACTCATGTTCTAAATCAACTGGAAGGGAAAGTAGAAAATTTAAAAAAAACACTCACGTCCTAAATCAACTAGAAGGGAAAGTAGAAAATTAAAAAAAAAAAAAACTGAAGTTCTAAATCAACTGGAAGGGAAAGTAGAAAATTAAAAAAAAAAAAACTAAAGTTCTAAATCAACTGGAAGGGAAAGTAGAAAATTAAAAAAAAAAAACATCTGAAGTTCTAATTCAACTGGAAGGGAAAGGAGAAATGAAAAAAACAAAAAACAAAAGAGCCTGGCAGTTGACATAATTCAGCTATATCAGAAAACATAATACAATAATGAAAACCATAGCAGAAGGAGACGTGGAAGGAAAACTAGCAAGATATCAACAAGGATATTAACATATAATTTGACTCTATTAAGTTTCGCTAGATGCATTTTGAAGATGAAGGGTAGATCAAGTCAGAGGACCACAGCATTTCAGCTTTTTCGTAAAAAAGGGGACATGATGGTAATGAAAGAATGGTGACAATACAATTACAGACAACTTCAACATCTTACCAGTTTTAGTAACGAAGTAGTCCTAAGCAGAGTGAGTGAATAACTTATCAAGAATAGAAAATAGATTGTTTTCAATGAGAGATTATTCAATTATTAAATGAGATCTGAGCACAGCAATGATTGTACTGAAAAAGGATAAAATTTAACGACAAAAAATTTAATCTTAATTCAATCATAATTTAATTTAATATTAATTTTACGTTTACGTCCGTTTGTTTTTCTGTTCCTCTTTCTTTCTTTCAATCTAAATCGTATATGGTTATCAGTTATTTTATCATTCTAAATCATATATGTTTATCAGTTATTTTATCAATCTAAGTGATATATAGATTGATAAAATAACTGATAAACATATATGATTTAGAACTGAAAGAAAGAGAAAGGAACAGAAAAACAAGAGGACGTAAACGTAAAATTAATATTAAATTAAATTAAGATTGAATTAAGATTAAATTTTTTGTCGTTAAATTTTATCCTTTTTCAGTACAGTCATTGCTGTGCTCAGATCTAAGTGATATATGCATTACCCTACTGCCACTCACCAGTAAAGTAAAGTATTTTGCAGAATAGTCATCAACAGAATTGTACCAACACTTGAGGAAAAACTTCGGAAAGAGCAGGTAGGATTTAGGAAAGGAAGATCATGCATAGACCACATATTTGTACTTAGACAAATATTAGAACAGACAAATGAGTGGCATAGCACAACATATGCATTATTCATAGATTTTGAGAAAGCCTTTGACAGTGTCAACAGAGATGCACTGTGGAAAATACTAAGATGGCATGGCCTCCCCCATAAGATAGTTAATGTAATCAAAGCCCTATACGAGGGTTTTCAGTGCAAAGTTATCTGTGGAGAACATACCTCCAGCAGCTTTAGGGTACAAACAGGAGTAAAACAGGGATGTGTACTATCACCAACATTATTTATCTTGGTAGTAGACCGGTTAATGAAGGAGGCAACATCAGACAAACGCAGAGGATTACAATGACCCCTCGACACAGTGCTGGAGGACCTTGACTTTGCGGACGACATTTGTCTATTATCAAGCAGTCACAAAGAAATACAAGATAAAATAAACAAGCTAACTCAGAATGCAAACAACATAGGACTAAAGATCAACGTAGGAAAGACAAAGTTAATGAAGCAAAATGTGAACAACAGAAATGTACTCAGAGTAGATAGCAAGTTAGTGGAGGAGGTCAACGAATTTGTATACCTTGGCAGCAGAGTAGTAGAAAATGGAGACAGCACAGAGGACATCAACAGCAGACTTACTAGAGCAAACCAGGCTTTTGCAATGCTGCAGAATATATGGAAATCATAAAAACTAAGCATAAATATGAAAATCAGGATATTTAAGAGTAATGTTCTAAGTGTACTACTCTATGGAAGTGAATGCTGGAAACTCAGCAAAACCATAGAAAACAAGTTGAATTCTTTCCAGACTAAATGTTTACGAAGAATTAGAAAAATATTTTGGCCAAAAACCATAAGAAAGAACATCTTATTGGCAGCAATGCAGATGAAGCCACTGACAACAGTTATTGAGGAAAGACGCTGGCGATGGTTGGGACATGTGCTCCGAATGACTGACAGCTCACTACCAAAAATAGCACTAAGATGGACACCACAGAGGAACAGAAGTAAGGGTAGCCCAAAAGAGACATGGAGAAGAACAACAGAAAGGATGTTGAGTAATAGAAGGCTCACCTGGGCAAGAGCAGAAAAAAAGGCGAAGGACAGGCATTTGTGGAAAACCCTTGCGGAAGCCCCATGTGCCCTGGGCACTTAAGGTTCAGAGAGAGAGAGAGAGAGAGAGAGAGAGAGAGAGAAGTGATATATGTTTATCAATTATTTTATCAATATAAATTATATATGTTTATCTACTATTTTATCAACCTATCAGGTGATCAAGAGTTATGATGTAGATTTTGTTCTTACCCTCTGAGATGGCGCTGCCAAATAAGACATACGACGTTAGAACAACAACGAGACATCTCGTCACTGGAGTCATGGTTGATACTTCTGGAACTTGTACTTGCTGGATGTTGTTATCGAAGGAAATGTCTGACTGCAATATGTTCCAGCTTTTATAGGAAAAATATCTACTTTCAATGTTAATACTAATTATTACAACTGGACATAGTTTCTACATCTGGACGATGAATGAATTTATTACAAATTTAAAAATAACTATCAAGAAAGGATACTGTCATACGATAACGCTCGGGTGCAGTAAAGCGTATCACGTAAATTGTCAAAATATTTAAATTATTTTGCGTTGGGGAAAAGTACAAGTTTCAGTAAAGAAAGGTTATCACGACTTAATATTTTGACATCAAAGAACAAACCTAACTTATGACCATGACTAAAAATATATACGACTCCCAGCTTTCCTTTATACATCAAATGTTTTTCCTTGCACCTTGCTAAGAAAAATTTCATCCAGTAGAGTTAACAAGACATAACATGTAGTCCTGAATTTTAAATGAGAGAATATGTAGTATACTTTAGTGTCATGCTGTAATATACTTAGAAACACGACGTAATAGAATATATTTCAAGTACGCCCACATATGAGATTTGATACATGAGTTTATTGATCGTAATAAGATATATCTTCAAGTGGAAACAAATTTCACAGAAGACTTAGAACATCTGCATGGAGGACGGCCTAACAGTATTTTCGTGGAGTTTATTTTTGTCATGCGCCGTTAAACTTAGAAAGAATCTAGAAATGTGTCTGGGTAGAGGACAGTGTAGATGAGTTCACTATAAGATTTGGCTTTAAAAATAAACTGTTGGCTTTAAAAATAAACTGCAGATAACAGAATACGAAGGGAATTATGATACATGGGGAACTATCATGCGTTTATCAATGCATTTATTGCCATAGTTGGAAAATACGTGTAAATCCATCCGTGTATCCAGTCACTTGTCTGTGCTGGGTGCAAATTATTTCGTTGGTTCTGTCTCATCTGATTCTGTTATGATAATTTCAGATCTGCAAATCTGACAAAGGTTTATTACAGATGGTTTTAAATTGAAAGATGCTTTTTTTTTAAACCACATAGCCGGCGTTGTTTGTAACTTATAGCTTAAGATATTGTGCGGGCACATAATTGTGAACCATTATAAAGTACACAGATAAAGCTGATATTTGTTTTGAAACAATATAAAAGAAATGACAGCGATAACGGTTATCCTCAATAACTTGGAAATTATATATATATATATATATATATATATATATATATATATATATATATATATATATATATATATATACTAGAGATTCGGAAAAAGTATCGACCCGACCAAGAAAACAATCATTCAAGCCATGAAACTTACATGGTATTCCACATATCAACACAGGTGGTACATCGGTTCTCGAGCTTCTTTAAGCCCTCCAAATGTACAATATTTGGTCACTGAAATATTGCTTTTTTGTTGATATAACCTACTAAATCATGCGAACATTTCCTCCCTTCAAACATTTTTAAGGCTGGGGAACAGGAACTAGTCAGATGGTGCAAGATCTGATGAATAGAATGAATGGTCCATGTACTTAACCCCAATTCATCAAAACACGTTTTATTGATCCTTGTGATTTCAGCGAATTTTTATTTTAAAAACAAGTTTTCCACGGCGTCCTTCTCCGTTTCCTTTAGTTTGTGATTTAAAAGGCAAGTTAGATCAGAGTTTTGTTTTAAATGTTTGACCCTACTGAAGATAGTCAGTCATCCAAATACCTTCCTTATCCCACTCCTACGCCCTTGAAGATAGTCATTCATCCAAATACCTTGCTTAAATGACGCCCCCCTCCCCCAAAAGAAAAAATTCAGTCGCCATGATGTGGCCTATTCTGCTGACTTTTGGGTCTTGAATTTCTTCGGCTGCAGAGAACCGAAACAGTTGTTAGGTCTCAGGATAACAGAGATTCGTCCATGCTTCACCAACAGTAATAGTTTGTTCCAAAAAGATACCACTGAATCACTATGGCTCAAAAATGTGTTGCAAAATCAACTTGGAAGTCTTCACTCGGTTTCCCTTCCCATAAGTATTCAAACATTTTGGCACTCCTTTAGCAGACAGTTTCTACATATCCAAATACTCACGACTTACAAACCTAACGCATTCCTTCGATATCTGTAATGTCTCAGTAATTGCTTTAGACGAAATTCTGGAGTTTTCACAGATGAAGATCTTCAAGATCTTGCTCCATCTTGGGTCTCGAGATCTCCACACCGAAAGTTAGCACAGGACTTCTCTGCAACTCATTATGATAGGAACTTATCATTCAATGTTTGCAGCCAACACTCATGAATTTCCTTCGGATTTTTCAGCAAAAACTTCTGGACGGCAAATTTTCTTTGACATGGACGTGTCACTGACTTGAAAACAAGTTTTAGAAAACAGCGCTATGATCCCGCAAACTGGTACTGTGCACTATAAAATAACACCTTTCTCAGCTACAGTGACACAGTTAAGCTGAACTTTATGGACGTGAGTCTGGTCGATAACTGTTCAGCTTCTCATCCTAAGTTTAATATATGTGATGGCAGGCTAACGCAGTTTTGAATGTGATACTGGGGACACACATGAATACAAATAGACGTAGAGTAAAAGTCTAGAGAACATCTCAGTTTTTTTTTCAGGTACTTAATACTTGTAGATCAAACATATGAGATGTACAGGAAAATTTCTGGACTGGTTCTGAAAATATTATATGTTTACCTTATTTAAACTTGATCGCTGGCCCCTTCGAAATAGTCCTCCTCCGGACTACGCAGCGATCTTAGCCTCTCTTGCATATATTTAAAGCACCGCTAAAGTCCTTGTCATGAGATGCATAATACCGCCTGCGGCTCTTTTGGATTTCATTTACGACCTTGAAGTGGTGAATCTTCTGCTTCAGTTTCATTTTTCGGAAAAGGCGAAAGTCACAGAAGGCCAGATCAACTTCAGTTTTATCGCAGAGATGAAAGGAGAGTCGCTGTTAGCCATTTAACTAATCTTAAGGCACTTATGTCGACGCCATTGCTTCTAATTGTTTGTTGAAACCCGGGGGACTAACTTGGGAGTAACGCCGTGCATGTTCAGGTTTTCCGTGAGCACTTGGGGGTAGAATTCCGAAGTGATTCCAACCATGTGAGCCAGCGATGGGTTGTTTAGCGACGGTGATCGGGGATGACATTTTTTTTCCACATTTTCTGAAATTTTGTTGCCGACTGGTCACATAGAACAAACAATCGACAAGACGTTTTGTTGCCGACTGGTCACATAGAACAGACAGTCGACAAGACGTTTTGTTGCTGACTGGTCACATAGAACAGACAGTCGACAAGACGTTTTGTTGCTGACTGGTCACATAGAACAGACAGTCGACAAGACGTTTTGTTGCTGACTGGTCACATAGAACAGACAGTCGACAAGACGTTTTGTTGCTGACTGGTCACATAGAACAGACAGTCGACAAGACGTTTTGTTGCTGACTGGTCACATAGAACAGACAGTCGACAAGACGTTTTGTTGCTGACTGGTCACATAGAACAGACAGTCGACAAGACGTTTTGTTGCTGACTGGTCACATAGAACAGACAGTCGACAAGACGATTTGTTGCTGACTGGTCACATAGAACAGCCAGTCGACAAGACGTTTTGTTGCTGACTGGTCACATAGAACAGACAGTCGACAAGACGATTTGTTGCCGACGGGACGCCTAGAACAGACAGTCAACAAAATCTGAAACCGTGCGTGGTATTCAAAGTCTATGTTAGAACATGAAATATGTTCGCCGAAAGATTGAAGAAGAATTTCGAGTGTCTCTGTAACATTAACGACGGGTTTCACGCTAAATTTGATTTAGGGACAATACTTGAATTTCTCAGCCATCGTAACGACCACAGTGTAAACGTAACAGAAGGTCTCAAAACCGTGACGTATACAAACTGAACACGTGTAGACAGTATCAATACAAGAGACAGACTGATTCATCGGCCTTGTGAGTAACGACATTCAGAGTCTCACGCGTTTTTTGACGACTTCACCGCAAGTACAGTCCGGAAGCTTTCTGATATCATTTCGTACATTGTGCCTAGCACAGCAATCTACAGACATATATATATATATATACATATATATATATATATATATATATATATATATATGAAGAAGCATAATCATGTGATTGACGGCATTATAAATATTGAAATTAATGCACTAAAAACTAATCCAGTACTGACGTATAATATCTTGTGTCGGTGATATTCCAGAACTCCATGTAGGAAACTCCTTCAAAATGTTCTGTAATATTGGCCACCAAATGCGTGTAGGACGACACTGTCTACAATCTGGAAAATGAAGATCAGTTGAAACTGTAATAATTAAAGAAGACGATGTTACCCTACACGGAAGTTATTTTATTTCACAGCGGCGTTTCCTAGGTATTGCACAGCTGCATTGATCTTTACTTTACAACACTTATCTCTCAGACATTTAAGATAAAGATTAATATTTTATTAATATGTGGAAAAGTACATGACATCAGAAATGTGTGCCATCAGGTAGAGTAAAAAAACATGAACAATGGAAGACAGTTCACAACTGTTCCTCCCTTCCTCTCCTCTCCTACACCTCATCACCTCCATGCCCTTCTCTTTATCATAAGGGAAGTGGGGATAACAAAGACAGCAAATAACAAACACAGCAAATAACAAATACCCAAAATAACAAACATAGCAAATAACAAACATAGCAAATAACAAACACAGCAAATAACAAACACAGCAAATAACAAACACAGCAAATAACAAACACAGCAAATAACAAACACAGCAAATAACAAACACAGCAAATAACAAATACAGCAAATAACAAATACAGCAAATAACAAACACAGCAAATAACAAACACAGCAAATAACAAACACAGCAAATAACGTCGCATCAACTGAAAACCATCGAGTTCATGGAAAAACTCTTATTACACACTGAAAGGTACTGGGCAAAGAGACAGAACAAGACAAGATACAAAGAAAAGATCGACTGCTTGGAACTGCTTTTGTCTGTTTCAGAAATATTTTCTGGCCTTAGAGGCAATAAATCGTAGTGACCAATTTGCTTAATGGGAACAAGAAGACATGCAGTTAATCATGGCACAAGGTGCTTGAAATAGTTGATCTTGTGTTACGAAAAGCTCCAGAAACATCGCTAAACCAGTCATGTAGTGAACATTTGAGGGGTAGGGAAAAAGTGGCAACAAAAGGCAACCTGGTGAAGAACTGTAGAAGAAGAGACAAATTTCATACAACACAACCGAGGCAACATACAGAGGCTGACTGTAGAGAGTGGAGAGATGTTCATTACTGATTTATTACTGACGTTCACGACGATATATATCTTACTGGAACCAGACCTGTGCTCCACAAACCACAAGTTGTCCTTGTAACATTATTACGTGGTAGACAGAGACAGACAGACAGACAGGCAGGCAGGCAGGCAGGCAAGCAGACAGACATACAGACTGACATGCAGATAGATAGATAGATAGATAGATTGATAGATAGATAGATAGATAGATAGATAGATAGATAGATAGATAGATAGATAGATAGATAGATAGATAGATAGATAGATAGATAGATAGATAGATAGATAGATAGATAGATAGATAGATAGATAGATCTTACTTTACTCAACTTGAGATTCACAAAAGGCAATAAAGACATTTCTATTTTACTCATGTCTGTATTGTTCTAAATTTGATTATGGTTGTGAAAGTAACCGTTTTGCATTTTCCAGAACTAGCATAAAGTCTTACTGTGATCTATGACGAGAACTAAAAGAGAAGTACGCAATTTGAGAACCTGTTCAATGATATCCAGTCATGTATTTGACGAATTTAGTTAAGATATTTTTAAAGAATAAGCAATATATAGTTAGTTAAAAAGGACACCATCATCTCTGCACTCCGTAGACATTCCCAAGTGCTCCTAACATTTCTTCCTTATCTCCTACGGGACATTAACGGATTACATCTGTCGTGTGTTGACTGGGCAGTCTTCTGGAGTTTCTTCATTCTCGACAACTCCGCTAATTCACATTTCTGACTGTACCGTTTTGTCAGATCAGTTTCACTTACTCGAGAGCTGATCTTTTCAACTATAATCCCGTCCTCTACCACAGCTGAGTCGGTCAACTGATCTTGTCAACTATAATCCCGTCCTCTGCCAGCTGAGTCGGTCAGCTGATCTTGTCAACTATAATCCCGTCCTCTGCCACAGCTGAGTCGGTCAACTGATCTGCTTTTTTCCATATTTTTTTTTCTGACATGTGTGTGTCCTAGTACAAGATGAAGGCCTGTCGAAGGATCTGCAAAGATTCGAGCTCTGTTCTCTAAAAGATTCAATTTCAGTTTATCTTATTGTTTCCATCGAGTAACTAAAAATGCATTCTTGTTATTTAAGGATTACAGTTGAAATGTCTATTTTAGAGGAATGTATAAAGAAAATATATTCCAAGCAATATTGACAGAATTTATTAGACCACTTGTAAGACATTGGAACGCAACATATTATGACATCTCAGAACAATATTAATGAGATGTTAGTAATAGTGGTATTAATAGTAATGTATAACAGTAGTAATATTAATAGTGGTAATGAAGTATCAGTAACTCTCATTGGGAATGTCCGTCAGAAGGATATGCGAAAAATACATTTAATTAAAGCTATAATGATGAGACAATTAAAAATGAGAGGATCCCGAGAAAAAGCTATTAAGTGGAACACAACAGGCCGAAGAAAAAGAGGTCGGCCACGTGAAACTCTTAAGAGGACATTGTTAGGAGAGGCCAGTTCAGTGGGCATAACATCCCTTGATGAGGTTGAAAAACTCGCCGAAGACAGGAAATCTTGACGAACTACCATGCGGTCCCTGTGTGACGTTTAGCGGCACGGGAAGGATGTAAGAAGACATAAGAAGATGAGACAATTAACGTTTTCTTAAAATGTAATGTTTAACAGTGACTGGTAAAGCCTATTAACATCATAAAAGACAAATGAAAAGAGAAGAAACGAAAGATTAGTGAAAACATAATGGACAGCGCAACAGTTCTCCTATAGAATGAGATGAACAGATAGCCAGTAAAGCTGTGAAAGCTTTTCTTCCCCTTAATTTACAGTGAAGGGGCAATCGAAGATGAACAAAAAAAAAACACAAATGATTTAAAGTGGACAGTACTCAAAGTGAACCAAAAACTATAAGGGGCAAAATTTTTAAAATTGAGATGGTAAGTGAAATAAGTGTATCAATAATTCTACAAGAAAATATGAAACACATTTTTTCTTGTATGTTTCTCTGCAGATATACCAATTGTAAATCAGTCTATCATTTGTGGTCTGCTGGTCTATCTCCCTGGAGCTGTGAGCATAATGTTCTTATCAGTCGATGTGGCGCAGGTGTTAAGACAGAGCCTCGTATCCAGCTATGAGTTGAATACGGTGACTATTTGTTCATTCCCAGAGCGCAGCTAAAAAGGATGTGTAACGTTTCTTAAGCAGACCCCACCGCCACAGGGACTATAAGAGATCCCTACCCCTTCCCAGGCTTGATCTATTACCGAGGACACTAACGGACATTTGAGACAGGGTTTTAGTCTCATATAGTTCTGAAGTAAGCAGTCAGCTATGTGTTGTTACATTAGAGAATGTTATAACGGCGTAAATTTAGGCATGTGTGTGTGTGTGGGTTTATCCAGTTTTAAAATGTTCAGTCATTATATCTTTTTTTCCCTTATTTTCTGTATTTTCTCTCACGTTCTGTGAGCTAGCAATTCTCTTGTAAATATATGGCTGCTTTCTTCACACTATTGTGCCCTAGTCCATGCCAACCCTTCATGCCAGACATAGCTCTGACAGATAATTGGTTATTTGTTTGTATTTAGTTAGGCCTTCTTTCTTTTCTTTTGAAGAAAGGACTTTAAAAAAATTATATGATTTTCTCTATCTCATTTTAACCTATCTAAAATTCACTAGTAGTATTCATTCCTTGAGTTTTAATTTTAAAACAAGTACCTACTTGAATAAGATCACCGATTCCCAAATGTGGTCCGCGTTGGCGATCCACTACAAAAACTCAAGATGTTTTTTTTCTTTTCAATTTCTCTGTGAAATGTTTAAGAACCGGTGTTTCGGCGAATCCTGTGTAGAGAGAAGAGTTTTTTTTAATATATTTTCTGTTTGCAGCCTCGGTAACAACCTACTACAACGGCATCCTTCAGTTGGACAGTTGCGAGAACAAAGAGCGTACTACAAAGAAGCTTGATATTATTATAACCTGGATGAAGTTTCCACGGTGTGTTCGCCATCGCGCAAATGAGGCCAGCATGACAGGATGGTGAACTTCATTGCCACAGTTACTCTCGTCTGGTTGCTAATGAGAAATGAAAAAATAATCGCTGTACAGTACGTGTTTTGTTGGTGAGTTTTAAAGAAGAAGATGACTAAAATATGGAAGCGTCGTTACGAAGGGCATTCCTGTAAAGATGAAGAAGTGATAGAGTTATGGAAACGGGAGACTCCCAGTTGGCCTCATCATTTAGTACTATCAGTCACTAGGCTACTTCTACTGTTCAAAGGACTACGTCTGTTTGTGCTACATCTCATGTGGTTCATAAGGAAAAATAATCCACAAGGTCAGAGATGATCATCTTCAACATGGATTTACTCAAGCAATCGGGACTGATTTCGAGCCAAAAGCCATGTGCTTTTTATGCTGTGAAACCCTGGCTAAAGAATATACGAAGCCTGCTAATCTTTGCGGCCATGTGGAAACACAACACGGACAGCACAAGAATAAATCACTAGATTTTTTTTTCACTATCAAACAGGCGGAATTGAGAAAGAGACAAACAACTTTACAAAAAAACAAAAAACATCAGTTATGAGTGACCAGGAGAGTGCAACCTTAGCCTCCCATGAGCTGGTAGAAATCACTGCCAGAGCAGGAAAGGCTCATACCATAAACCATAGGCGAGGACGCGATTCTCCCTGTGCCATTATCTGTATGCAGACGTGTACCGGGTGACTTGGCAGATAGGGAAGTCAGTACAGTACCTCTTTCGAACAACACTGTGAAATCAAGAATACGTAACATATCAGACGACATAAAACAGACTCCAAGTGTAAGGCCTCAGACTTGCTACTTTTTTGCACTATAGCAGTATTCATGTAACAATGATAGTTAGGGCATTATTATAGGGTTTTCTTTTTCAATTTTCTCCTATCGAGATCCTTCGAGAAGGTCACGTGGGCTGTAAAAACACGTGACAGGAAATTTTGGGGCCAAGGTCGAGTGCGTGGAGCAGTCTGTGGTTTGAACGTGTAACTTGGTGGACGTGTTTTTGTGCAGTGTGATGTCTTCGTGGAACATATGAACGATATAGTTGTACTGAAGTTGTACGTATGAATGGACTGGCCACATGCCAGGTATAACCAGCCGGCAGTCGGGTTTAATGTTATTTTTATCAACATTATCATCCTTCCATCAATAAATGTTCCAAGTCACCGTTACCCAGGATTTACTTGACTGTCTGTACCAGTTGTCGTCAACGTGAGGTTTGAAGAGCCTGGATGAGAAGTATGTCTGGAACAGTGTTTAACTAATCCAGCAAGTGAGATTGAGACCTGGATTTCTTTGTATAACTAGTCCAGTAACTTCATCTCACGAACATAAAGATGAAATTCTAGCCTGTTATTCACGTGCGTAACGTGATCAATATGATACGATATGGCCTAAGTAAAACCCCATTAACACACTAGACACACCAACAGTACAGAGTGAAAGAACAAGACCACCAAAACTCCTATTATAGCACTGCAACTTGATGAAACCACTAATGCTACAAACAAAGCTATCGTGCTAGTCTTTTTTAACGGCGACTTCAATATAGATATATTCAATCTTCAATATAGATATATTCAATCTTCAATATAGATATATTCAATCTTCAATATAGATATATTCAATCTTCAATATAGATATATACTGAAGTCGCCTGGACGTCAGTATAGATCTGAATCAGCCAAACCCTACATGGAAGAACATTTTAACATCCTACCACTTCTCTCAAATTGTTAACAAACCTACTAGGTTTACTGAATTATCATCAACACTAATAGACCATATTTATGTAGCTCATCCAGGAAACATTACTGAATGTACTGTCCCTCATGTGTCGCTGAGTGATCACTACCCGGTCTGCTGTACGTGGTCACATCACGGGTATAAAATGCCTAAACACAAACATAGCAGCATCAAATATAGGAGCTTTAAAAACTTTAACTTGGAATTATTTTTAACTGATCTAAAAGCTTCGTCTCTTACGTACGTTTTCCAGTTAACCAATCCAGATGAGGCTATCGAATACTTGATCGAGATATTTCAAAATATTTTTGACAAGCATGTCCCCATCACAGAAATGAGAGTAAAACACGTAACAAAATCCCCGTGGATAACTCCTGATATCTTGCAATTCACGAGGAAACGGGACGAAGCTCATAAAAGCAGAAATTTCAATGGATATCGTTCACTTAGGAATAAAGTGCAGTATTTAATTAGGCAGCAAAAGAAAAATTACTTCGGAAATTTAGTGAAAGACAAAACTGATAGTAAATCTTTTTGGATAGCGATTAATTCTCTTGTAAAGAAAAGGAAGCAATCTGACCCACAAACACTTAATGGTGAACATACTTGCACTAACTTCAGTGAACATTTTAGGGAAGAAATTAGTATTCTAAAATCTTCATTACCGACCCCTAACTGCGACCTGAGTGCTTTGAAAACCTACAGCGACAGTAAATGTGTAAAGTTAAAACTAAATATTCCTTTCCTCACAGTCGGTGAGGTATATAACTACATCTGGTCTTTAAAAAACACTAACTCAGCAGAATGTGATGACATTCGTAACAGGATGCTACGCTACGCTGCATCAGTTATCACAGACACTCTAACATACATATACAATTTGTACATTGACAAAAACTATTTCCATGACTCTTTTAAACTCCCCAAAGTGTTTCTTATTTTTAAATCTGGACAGACTAGTGACCTCTCAAACTATAGACCCATATCCATTCTATCATCATTATCTAAATCTCCTGAAAAACATATACAAAAGTAAACACTTCTACACATGCAGGAAAACAATCTACTAACAGACAGCCAATCAGGTTTTCGACCAAATCACTCCTGCCACACAGCAGTAATTAAAATGACAGAAAGCTGGCTGTCTAATATAAACGAAGACAAACTGTGTGGTGCTGTCTTTGTTGATTTCAAGAAAGCCATCGATATGATTGACCATGAAATTCTTGCAAAAAAACTGGAAGGCTATAGATTACACCCTAACCTAACAAAATTTATAACATCTTTTCTCTCAGGTAGAAAACAATTAGTTTGCTTTAGAAACAAAATATCTGACTCTTCTGTGACTGATACTGATATTCCTCAAGGCTCCATTCTTGGTCCTCTTCTCTTTGTTATCTACAATAACGACTTACCACTACATTTAAAGCACTCTTCATGTGATCTTTCTGCTGATGACTGTACTGTATACAGTAGTGACTATGACATCAATAAAACGCTCCAAAATGATATAAACAGTTTGACTAAATTGAGTAATAAAAATGATATGTTGATAAACACCAACAAAATAAAATCCATGCTCATCACTACAAGACAGAAACTGCAAAATGCAACAAAAACTTCACTACAGCTTTGTGATGGGACTAAGGCAATAGAAAATGTTCATGAACATAAAAGTCTAAGACACATCATTGATCAGCATTTAACTTGGAATTCTCACGTACATAACCTAACAAACTTGATTGCACAGAAAGTTTACCAATTAGCCAAAATTAAACACTTTATCGACAAAGACACAAGAAAGATATACTACATATCACACATACAAACACACTTAGATTACTGTTCCACAATCTGGGATGGATGCTCAGTCTCAAACACAAAAAGGCTCCACTCACATCACAAGCGATAATTAAATCTGATTTGTGACAAACACCCAGTACAGATTGTAGATCAGCACAAACAACTCAAAATTCTACCCCTCAAATATAGAGTCATTTTTAACAAAGTTCAGTTTATTTACAGAATTCTGTCGCACAATGCTCCGCCTTACTTGTGGTCACTGTTTACTTATAACACTAAACGTAGCTAGCGTTTAAAAAGCTGTCTTCTTCCTAAACCCAGGATTGATCTGCACAAGCAAAACCTTGCATACTCTGCAGTACAGCTCTGGAACACCCTCCCTTACCATTTAAAATTAATTACTAATACTTCATCCTTTAACTCAAACCTGTTTCATTATTTACTTGCTTCTAATCATATGCCTCCATAGAATAATCAGTACTCTTTCAACCCATGACTCGGCAGCCATCAAATACTAAAATGACATCGAAAGGTAACTTGTTAGATATCGTTAGAAATTATTTTAATGCTTGTTAAAAAAAATGTATGTTAGAAGATATGTACTGACAATGTATTTTTATTTATGTATATGTCTGTGTGCGTGCGTGTATGTGTTTGTGAGTGGTATTTTATTAGGTTAATTACTTCTCTTTTACTTTGAATGTAATACTTTAATCTTACATTCTTTTGATGTGTTTTTTTTCCTAATGTAATTTGTATATTTGTATTAAATCGAGTGTGTGGGAAGAATGAAAGATGGAGTGATGTAAGGCATAATGTAAGGCGGGCCTGCGTGCCCAATTCTTTACCCCTTAAAAATAAAGATTATTCATTCATTCATTCATTCATTCATAACGCTGTGCATGGGAAGAACAAGATAAGAAGGACTTTCTATTTTCATGTGAATTTGTGTATACCACAGCGGAATCCATTTTTAAATCGTCGAATGATTTGTTTAATGAGAACCAAATTTCTTGGTAAAAATGTGTAGGTCAACAGATGATGCTCGTGATATTACATGGGGAAATCGCTGGACTTGCTGCTTGGGTCTAGTATTTAGCACCATTAATGAAATGGACCCACTGTTGCATACATCGAGAAGCGTTAGCTATAAAAGAAAAAAAAAAGATGCCAAGCCCATTAAAGAAAGTATTTGATGAAGTAGTCGGGATTATTAATTGTAATAAATCTCCAGGACTGAGAATGTAGATTTTCTCAAAATTGTGTGACGACAAGGGAAGCCAGCATACACAGGTACTTTTACATACTTAGGTGCGGTAGCTATCAAAGGGGGGAGATATTGAAGAGATTCTTTGAGTTACGTGAGGAAATATACCAGTTTTTGAGAGATTCAAAGTTTTCCATTTGATCAATCGCGGAGCTGTTCTTGGCTGTGTATGGTGTCCTATTTGGCAGATTGTTCATATATCTGACAACTCTCATCACATGACTTCAAAGTCCAGACGCGAAGACAAGACTGAGACAGTGAAACTGCAGTCCTGAGCAAACCGACTTGAATGTGGTATAGTCAATAGCATCCCAGCTCTGCTGATAATTTCTGGAGTCCACTTAAAAAGAACTGCAATCACAAGTTCCACATAACATAACAAAACATCTGCGTAATTTAGCCCTCACCTTCCAGGATTACTTCCCTGCACCAAATCCTGAACACTCACAGAGAAGGAATCCTTTTGCGTGAGGTGATGCCCTACAGGTAGCGAGTCTGGAAGAGCAAGATGAATTTCTTGACATATCCTGTGATAAAAAACCGTTTCGAAATCCTGATGGCTGTACAGGAAGAGACGACACCAGATGAATTGGCTACGCAGGCCAGAGATATCTTAATAACAACAGCTAAAGAGATGGTTTTAGTAAAGAAAACACAAAAAGAATGGATGGATTACAACAGGCACACTAGAACTGATAAAACAACGTAGAGAAATGAAGACTCAATGGAAAGTGACAAACAACAACAAAGTAGAATATAACTCTTTAACAAAAGAAATACGAAGAAACATAAGAAAATACAACAAACAATACATACAAGATTGTTGTGAAAGAATAGAAGAATATCAGAAGTGTGGAAGGTTCTAAGGACTGTAAATGCGTCTCAAGCAGCATCTGGCAGTCAAGTCCAGCTCCTGGCCTTCCCGTGGCAGAACTGTTTAAACTGACAGGAGAAGGGGCTAGGGCGAATATCTGGCGCCTGAAAACCAGATACTTAGGGTAGATGAGTGGCACGTTTGGTAGCTCATCTGCCGCTGTTGGCGAGATTCTTCAGCTGCCGTGTGCTCCTCCCGGCCAATGAAGAAAGGTGCAAATGGGATTGCCGCTCAGCATCACTGCGGAAAATGTGGTAGAAAAGGATAATGCGAAGCAAAAGTCAAATCACGGCACCTCTGGTCTGGAGGTCGGTCACGTCCTGAGTGCAGTCCTATCGGGTGAAATGCATGAACCGGCTTGTCCCAGAGGTTAAGACACTGCTGGCGAGACTCTTCGAATGCCGCGCGTGGAGTGAAGCTCCTCCCGGTCAAGGAAGAAAATGCGGAAAAGAAATAAAGGTTGCTGTGCGGTGCCGATGTGAAAAGGTGGTGGAAAGGATAAAGTGAAGTTTAATCGGTATGTCCAGTAGTATCGCTACGAGAGCTATACATACCACGGCACCTCTGCTCTAGAGGCAGGCCACGTCCGAAATACACCTACACTGGTGAAATATGCCTAAACCGGCACACACCAGGGGTGGAACTTGATGGCTAGACATGTCATGCCACCTCCGCTCTAGAGGTCGGTCACGCCTGATATACACCCATACTGGTGAATTTTGCCTAAACCGGCTCACACCAGGGGTGAATCTTGAAGGCTACGCATGTCACAGTACCTCTGCTCTAGAGGTCGGTCACATCCCAAACACGCCCATACTGGGATAATATGCCTAAACAGGCTCAACCCAGGGGTGGAAGTCACTAGTGGCGAGGATTCGTCCTGGACAAAAGCTCCATCCTGGTCACAACTAGGAAGGGAGTGGCCACGACCGCAAAATGCCGAAGTCGGAGACACTGGACCAGGGCAGTCTAGATAGGCAACTACCTCTCACCCGGCGGAGATGTTTGCGTATCCTAATCACGCTGAGGTTTTCCGGTGAGAAAGTCCAACTCTGGACTGGATGGGCAACCACCTCTCACCCGGCGGAGATGTTTGCGTATCCTAATCACGCTGAGGTTTTCCGGTGAGAAAGTCCAACTCTGGACTGGATGGGCAACCACCTCTCACCCGGCGGTGATACACAGGTATCTCAAAACACGTCGAGGTTTTCAGGAGAGAAGGTCCAACTCTGGCCTGGGTGGTCTACCGCCTCTCACCCAGCGGGGATGCACTGATATCCTAAACACGTCGAGGTCTTCTGGTGAGAAAGTCCAACTCTAGACTAAACTGGTGCAACGAAAACCACGGTGTCACGCAATCCGCTTCAGAGACCCACCAAGAATACAGGCTAAAGCCCTGCGATACTCTGAACCCCTTGTGGTCCTCTCGTGGATCTCGTGTGGTCCTTTCGGGGACCACACAGGAGACCACGGGACCTAACGAGGACTACGGGCGTAAATTCAGTAGGGTCACAGTGCGGTTTTGGTGGTAGAAGCGAACGAAGAAGAAGTAGAAGAAGGAGAAGTGTGGAAAAGATAGTGAAATGTTTAAAGAAATGAAGATATTGACGAGAAATGTCACACCTAATCTAAGTGTAATTTTTGACGAGACAGAGAATACCTTCACAGAGACAGGAAATTCTAGAAAGATTGAAGGAATCTTGCAGAGGAATGTATGAAACAACCGACTGTGAAAGCAGAAATCAACAGTGTGAATTATTATTGGTGGAGACAGAATCCGAACCGATAGTAGAAGATGTTTTATGGGCAATAAAGAATCTGAAAAATGGTAAATCACCAGGATGTGATGAGATAACAACTGAATTTCTTAAATCAGGAATAAAGGAATGTGCAACAATCTGTCATGCATTATGTAAAAAGATATGGCACTCAGGTATTTGGCCAAAAGAATGGAAAAGAACTGTATTCATACCACTGCCGAAAAGGGTAACCTGAAATTATGCACAAACTACAGAACTGTTGCCCTGATTAGTCATGCCAGTAAAATTATGTTAAAGATCATGATGTGTAGACGTCGTAAGAAAACAGAAGAAAAAGTCAATATTTGTCCATGCTGGTTTCAGGCAAGGAAGAAGATCAAGAGATCATATATTCAATATAAGATTAATAATAGAGAAATGCAGAGAATTTAATGTGAATATATATTTATCTTTTATAGACCGCTCAAAGGCATTTGATTGTGTACAACACCAGAAACGTTGGGAAATAATGGAAACAAATGGGATTTCCAACACATTTGATACAAGTAACATCACTGCTGTATCTAGACCAACAAGCAGCCGTAAGAATAAATGATGAAACAACAACTTGGTTTGACATAAAACAAGGGGTCCGTCAGGAGTGCATATTGTCACCTTACTTATTTAATTTTTATACTGAAAATATAATGAGGAATGTTAGAGAAGATGTAGACAAAGAATATTATGATGCCATAACAATTGGAAATTATGAAATACAAGAGATTAGATGTGCTGATGACATACTATTACTGACCACAACAAAAATAAAAAGGAATGGAAAAACTAATTATGTCACTCCGTAAGATAGTGAAGAGCAAAACCTCTATCTTAATGCAAAGAAAGCTAAATTGATGACAACTGACAAAACAAACAAGGCAGATGAATTATGTATCAATGAAGAAAAACTGGAAGAAGTGGAGAACTTTGAATGTCTTGGATCACTACTAACTGGTAATGGAGATACAATGAGGGAAATGTAAAGGAAGGACAGTAATACTGTGTCATCATGTGAAAGCTGAAAAACAACTAGGGAAATAGAAAAGAAATTGGACTCTTTTGAAAACTAATGCATAAGGAAAATACTCGGCATCAAGTGGAACGAATTCAAGAACAATGCAGAGATAAGACAGATGACTGCACAACCACCAGTCTCATGGGTGATCAGGAATAGGAGATGGACATATGTTGGTCACTTGATGAGAAGAAATGATCAGAGAATCCCAAAACAAGCTATCAAGTGGAACACAACAGGCTAAAGAAAAAGAGGCAGACCGTGTGAAACTCTGAAGAGGACATTGTTAAGAGAGGCCAAATTAACAGGTATAAAATCCTTCGATGAGGTTGAAAGACTCGCCGAAGACAGGAAAAATTGGCGAACTACTTTGCGAGCCCTATGTGACGTTTAACGGCACGGGAAGGATATAAGATAAGATAAGATAACTTCTGAAGCGATATATTCGTCTCATATGTTTGTGATGGTGATAATAATTACCTGGATTTTATTTTAGGATTTTTATATACTAAAAAATGTGTGGAGTAAAAGTTAAATTAGAAGCTTTTTAATCACCTTCAATTTTTGTCACGCTTTATGTTAATTTATTACATCTTGTAATAAACTGTTTGAAAGAGGATGAATGTTGAATCATAAATTGCGGAACTGTCAGAGGGGCTCTATGTTCTTTCAAAATAAATTTCGTTGTTCGGTTACTTTGTCAGTTGTGTAAGCCTCTTAAACGAAGACTACGTGAAACAAAAATGTTCCTGTTGTCTGTTCTGATAATTCATTTTATTAATTTCGTATAAAGGGTCTTGCATGTATACTTCATAACTGTATTTCTAGTGTAGGTGTACTCTGCTGTTCCTTTATTTAATAGAGGCATGTCTGACATTTTATATGATTAAAAAAGACGCATATTTCTAAAGATGCTTTAATGATTCATTTGCACAAAGTACTTAAGGAGAAGCAGCAAAGGAGTGGAGAAAAAATGTTTTTATTTTGAAAAGACGAAAACAGATATTGGAGAAAATGGGTCGGTAAAAGATAAAAGAATAAGATCGATGAATAAACTGATAGATTGCACTTTGAGGGACAAACAGAGAGACAGACAAAGAGAAAGAGAGAACGACAGAGAGACAGGAAAGAGAGAAAGACAAAGAGAGAGACAGACAAAGAGAGAGAGAGAAAGACAACGGAGAGAAAGACAAAGAGAGAGAGAGAGAGCGAGGCAAATGAAGAGACAGGCGGATATAGAAACTGACAGAATTTACGTTAAAATTATAGCTGTAAAATGGCAACATAAAAAATAGTAATATTACTACTCTTAATATTACATAAATATCTACTAATCCTTTCCACTACTGTTACTACTACTACTACTACTACTACTACTACTACTACTACTATTGCTGCTGCTGGTACTGTTAGATTTGATCAAAATATTTCAATATGAGTCTAAAATTTAAGAAATCAAAATTCTGACATTGTTATGAAATTGTTACATTAAATTTATTTTTAAAAAGCTAATCCTGTTGTATAAGGACTTGTTGTATAAGCGAAAAATTTCAAGTATAGTGGTATAGTTTGGATTTGTCTGTCCACTGAGTTATATACTTAGTAAGACAAAGTTGTATATAATCGTAATGGTGTGAATGAATGAATGAATGAATGAATAATCTTTATTTTTAAAGGGTAAAGAATTGGGAATGCAAGCCCATCTTACATTCTGCCCTTCGTCACTCCATCTTTCATTCTTCCACACACTCGATTTATATAAATATACAAATTAAATTAAGAAAAAAACATATCAAAAGAGTGTAAGATTTAACTATTACATTCAAAGTAAAAGAGAAGTAATTAACCTAATAAAATAGCTCTCACGCACGCATACACACACAGACATATACATAAACAAAAATACATTGTAAATACAGATCTTCTAACATATGTTTTTTAACAAACATTAAAATAATTTCTAACAATATCTAACAAGTTACTTTTCGAACTATGTCATTTTAGTATGGATGACGTAAATGTAGCACAGTAAAGTCTCATAGTTTGACGCTACATCAGAGAACATTTAACAGCGTAAAGTGACACCTGTGTGTGGCTAGATCTGTTACTGAGATTACCGACTGAGATTAACACCACCCGGTAACAACCTACAGACGAACATTCAGAGTCAGATCAAATGAAGCAGGTCGACCAGTTACAGATGGAGACGTTTAATATAATAATATATTATATATAATGCAATAATGAACGACTCATGGAACTAACGTTGACAATTCCAGTCATTCAAGATCCTCCATCCATGACGCAGCGATTACAGACACATGTTACAACGTTCGGCCACAGCCATCTTCCTACCACAAGGGTTAAACTACGGCGTCCCTTTCCCCCATGTATGTTTATCCAGCCCTGGTCTCCTTGACCCTAAACGTCACTCAAACCTTCGCTGTATATATTTCCATACATTATATAATCTATAAGTCGAGTCTACGCTCCATTTTATTTTATGCAGCATAAACATGGAGAACCAATCAGAGAATAGAAAGCAGAAGAAAGATGCCTCAGAAAAATGTTGAGAATACACTGGGAAGAGCGCGTGACAAATGAGGAAATAAGCAAAGGAAAGGGCATTTAGAATATCACTAAAGAGGTCAAAAGACGAAGATGTAAAATGCTGGGGAACATACTTCGAATGCAAAGAAAAAGACACCCCTATACGCCTTGATTTGGAGACACTTCAAGGGAAAGAAAAGAGGGGCGGACCATTGGGGACATGCAGACGCACGATACAGGAAGAACTGAAGCAAACATGAAAGACATGGTTTGATGTATCCCTACTTGCTCAAGACAGGATTGGCTGAAGAACCTTTGTTAATGCCTTATGATCTTTTTGGAGTACAGAGGACTGATGATGATGTTTATACTTCTGCTGTACAAGGACAGAAGACAAAATAAAAAAAAAAAGAATACACGATCATATGAAACTAAAAAAAAGAAGAAACATCAGTACTACAACTATTGGACGTTGCATTATATACGAGCGTGATTATACATCCAAATTGGACACAGGACAAGCAGGTAAGCATAGAAACGTTAGGACGTAGTATAAAAGAAATAACCGCAGTGCTGTGACGTAAATGACAAGATACGACACTGAGTAAATAGAGATTATGGAACAATGGAGCTAGGTGATGTACGCTTACAGCTGTGGTGAAATATTCGAATATTTTTAATAGACTGTAGAACGCGCTTTATTCTTTAACAAGCACACAGTTGTAACATTTCGACTTACATTCATACAAAAGCAGACGTGATGGAGACATAGGAAAATAAAAGATAATCTAAATTTACATGTAGGATATATAGCAATCAGGAAAGTAGGGACAATTGTTTTTTTAACAGGTTGACAGTTATTGATTAATTTATACCCAAAACTTATCTATGCACAAATGTTACTTGATCATTTAGAAGATAATTGTGATGTTCAACCATCTATAAAATAATTGAAATAATTCTTAAGAAAAAGACAAAGATGACAGAATGGATATAAGTCTATAGTTTGAGAGGTCACTGTTCTGTCCTGATTTAAAAGAGGATACACTTTAGCGAGTTTAAAAGCGTCAGGGAAATAATGTTTGTCAATGTACAAAGTGTATATGTATGTTAGTGCGTCTGTGATGACTGGTGCAGCGTAGCGTAGTATCATGTTGCTAATGTCATCACATCCTGCTGAGTTAGTGTTGTTTAAACACCTATATAGTTATACACTTCACCGACTGTGAGGAAAGGAATACATAATTGTTTTAGCTTTGCACATTTAATGTCGATGTAAGAGAGCACTGAAGAATGATGAAAAGATGGTCACAGTGTATCTTTTGCGGAGAGCATCAAAATTTTAACACTTTTAGTGACGAGGTAGTCATAAACAGAGTGAGTAAATAACTAATAAAAAAGGAACGTACTCACAGATGTGAGCACACCTATGAATTTGCTGAAAAATTATGCAGATTAGCTCACGTTATACAAGCCCAAAATCTTAATTCCATTCAGTTTGTTTTTCGTGAATCTTCTTTCTTTCTTATACGCGCATGCTTGTTAGCTATTTTAAATCATTCCATCGGATATTTAAGAGTTATGATGTAGATTTCTTTCTTACTCTTTGATAAGAACCCTCCAAATACAACATTCGACATTAGAACAACAACGAGGGATCGCGTCACTGGAGTCATGGTTGATACTTCAGGAGCTTGTACTGGGTGGACACTTTTGCTGAAGGAAATGTCTGACTCAAGTATACTTCAGCTTTTACAGAAAATTACCCTCTTCGAATGCTAATAATAAATATACTTGGAAGTGGATCCTACACCTGGACGATGAATTATTTATTACCAATTCAATAATGACTATTAAGAAATAATATTGAAATACTATAAGGCTTAAGTGCAATAAAGTGTATCATAAATTGTCAAAACATTTAAATTATTTTGCTGCGATAAAAAGCAGAAGTTTCAGTAATGAAAGGTTCTGGCGACTTTTAATGTTATGCCACCAAAGAACAAATTCCAGAAACGAAAATGTATGCCCATGTCAAAAAATGATATGACTCCCAGCTTGCCTTTATACATCAACTATTTTTCTGTCTGTATAACTTTCATCTACGAGAGATAAGACGACTAACATATAGTGCTGAATTTTAAATGAGACATAAATTGTAATGCATTTCATTACTAGTCTGTAATATATTCACGAACACAGTTTAGTGCAATGTATATCTGATACACCCACACATGAAATATGAAACGTGAGTTTACTGATCGCAATAACATATTTCCTTATATGGATACAAATGTGTGAGAAATGCTTATAATATTTGCATGTTTTGAATGACTTTCTATCTTTCATGGAGTTTATTTTTTTCATACGCAGGTAAATTTGGAAGGACCAGAAAAATGGATTTATTTTGAGAAAAGTGTAGATGAGCCCATTATAAAAAAACACACCCCGAAAGCAGAATTTATAGAAAAAAAGAATAGCAGAAGTAAATTTACAAGTTTTCATTATATAAAAAGCAGAAATGTTAGCAATGTTAGTTCATTCATTCATTCATTCATTCGTTCATTCATTCATTAGCCTGTCATTTGCGGAACTTTGCCTCCCTGAAAGTTCTCATGAAAGCTTTTCGGTTGTACGCAAGATGGCCTGCTGCTGATGCCTCCATTCGCCAAACATCAACAATGTTTTGTTGCCATCTTCGCCTTAGTATTATTCTCTTAACCCCATTATCTACCCTCCCAAGACTGTTTTCTCCGAGCTCTCATAAATTTTAATATATCTGAAGCACTTAAGTTTCATTTTGTAAATCTTCTTTACTAACCAGCCTCCTTCAGTATTAAATTCTTGTAGTATGGATATACCACTGTATCTCAAAGGAAGTGTACAGATTAAAAAAACAAATACAATACTTACATGAAAGTACAAGCTCCGTCAGGATACGGCCCTTTAGAAGTCACGCCCAGTTTTTGTAATTCTGAATGTCCCTCTCCACAACTTCTTTTGTTGTTTTAGCTTCTGAAGAGCGACGGCTGTTCCATTTTAATCTCCCTCGTTGTATATATTATTTATTATTTAGTAATTATTTAAGATATTCAAAACCATCCAGTCTTCCAGTTATCCCCCTTGATATATATTTCAGTTAACGTATTTGTTTTGTTAACTGTCATCAGTTTACTTTTATTACCATGTAGGTTTTGCTCTGCACTTTTCTTACGGATTGACATGATTAATTTCTCCATTCCTTTTTGTGTTGTAGACAATAATGCTGTGTCACCAGCATATCCAATCTCTGGTATTTCATATTCTTTCATTTTTATGGCATAGTAATATTCTTTGTCTGCATCTTCTCTGACATTCTTCATTAAATTTTCAGTATACAAGTTAAATAAGTAAGGCAACAGTATACTACCCTGACGGACTCATTGTTTTATATCAAACCAATTTGTTGTCTCAACATTTATTCTTATTGCTGCTTCTTGGTCTAGATACAGCATTGTTATTAAATTTACCAGATTTTTTTCCATTATATCTCAAGGTTTCTGGTGTTTTGTACACAATCAAATGCCCTTGAATACTTTATAAACAATAAATATAGATTCACATTAAAATCTCTGCTTTTCTCTATTATTAACCTCATATTCAATATATGATCTCTTTTTCATTTTCCTAGTCTAAAATCAACCAGCTTGGACCATATTAGTTTCTTCTTCTATTTTCTTACAAAGACTTCCCATTATGATTTGTAATAGAATTGTATTTCCGTGACTGATCAGGGTATAGGTCTGTAGTTTGAGCATAGTTCAGGTTACCATTTTTCGTTCATGGTATGACTATAGTTCTCTTTCATTCTTTTGGCCAAACATTAGTAGTTATAGACGTTATCACTGACATAATTATTGTGTATCTTTTATAGTCGTACATTTCTTGATCCTGCATCACCTACGACAGAAGTTCCCAGAATGTTTATGTGTATATTCAGTGCACAAAACGTTTGAAAATAAGTACCACGACAACAAAATATAAAGTAAGTGAAATAGTGTTTGCCAAAATGTTATTGCAACTCTAAACTCTTTTCTAATGCAGAAAAATATATATTAATGAAGGAAATAGAGGAGGAAAATGTAATGTTTTTGAGACATGAATATACCGGGCGTGAGCCATACTCCGTGGCCACATTAAACGAGGTGACATTTAAGAAGAACTATAACAACTGAAATTGAATATATTTGACCAAATTCATTACCTTGGATCGATTTTCGATCGAAACATCATAAAACCTGAACTATGCCATTATAATAAAAATAGAAATATTGAGGGGCGAGGATCTCCAGAACTATGGAAATGTCAAGCACACATATCAGAGTTTTCAGCACCGCCATGATATATTCTGTTTAGTGCATTTGTCAATCAACCAGACAGTTCACAGTTCGTTTTCCCGCTAAGCTGGACTTTTTTTATCATGTGGGTCTACCGAAAAGAAATATATTAGGTAATATGGTTTTCTTAGAAAAACAAGGAGAGCTGAGACCATCTCTGTCTATGTCGGACGAATAATATGAATGCGTTAAAACTTAACATCTTTCTTAATGTAAATTAAACAGAATGTTTGTAATATACACTAGATCCTTTTTTTTTTGTGTTCAGTTTGTAAAGATAACATTCCTGAGATCTTCTGAGATCCATAAGTTAAACGGAATCAAACAGGAAAGAAACGGACAGAATAAGAAATCAGTCTTTAGTTGACACGTAAGCTAAGGATGCTAATTGTATATATATATATATATATATATATCTTCCGTTGTATACGTGCACAATGCGGCTAGGTTAGTACTGCAGTTACTTTATTTTCAGGATTATAAACTGCTAGTTCTTCAGTATACTGATATTTATTTTATTTAACACATTCTGTATCTCTGACTGTCTGCAGATTTGTCGGCATTTGACAGTTAACAAAAAAATAGAAAAGTAAATAAACTGATAAATAATTGTATAACAAAAGAAAAATAAACACAGAAATACAGACAGATATACATTAGATGGACAGACAGACAGAATGAAAGAATGAATGAGCGATTTTTATTTTAAATAGGTGAGGAATTGGGCGCGCAGGCCCTTCTTACATTCTGTCCTTTATCATACCATATTTCGATCTTCCCATACGCTCGATTTAATACAAGTATACAAATTGCATGATATATATATATATATATTTGAGCCTTAAGTGCCCAGGGCATATGTGGCTTCCGCAAGGATTTTCCACAAATGCCTGTCCTTCGCCTTTTTTTCTGCTCTTGCCCAGGTGAGCCCTCTATTGCTCAACATCCTTTCTGTTGTTCTTCTCCATGTCTCTTTTGGTCTACCCTTACTTCTGCTCCCCTGCGGTGTCCATCTTAGTGCTATTTTTGGTAGTGAGTTGTCAGTCATTCGGAGCACATGTCCCAACCATCGCCAGCGTCTTTCCTCAATAATTGTTGTCAGTGGTTTCATCTGCATTTCTGCTGATAAGATGTTATTTATATATATATATATATATATATATATATATATATATATATATATATGAGAATGAAAGAAGATGAAACTAAATGAAATATAAGTATGCAAATTATATGAAAAAATATCTAAGAACGCAAGATGAAAATATTCAATCAAGTGCTATATCGCGTGGCGTAGGCGATCATTTCTCTCCACAATTCCCTGTCTTTAGACTTGATTATGAGATCCGCCGGTGACTTTCTTCCTAGCCGCACTGACAGTCCATCCAGTAACTTCTCTCTCTGTTTTCCTCTGTCTCTTCTTCCCTCAATTTTTTTCCAGTAGCCACAATGTGTTCAAATTTTCCTCTTCTCGGAAAATGTACTGCAAATCTCGCTTGTCTGCTCTACTACATTCACAAGTCTAGGATAATGAACCCTACATGAGAGATAACAAGATAGCGCGCGCGCACATGAACACAGACATACAAGCACACAATACATTTTCAGTGAAGTTCTTCTGACATTCAACTTTCGCACATTTGCTAAGATAATTTCTAACAATATCTAACAAGCTAAATTTAGAACTATGTTCTTTTAGAACAGAAGTCGGTGGCTGGCGGGTCATGGTATGAGCGGTTATTAGACATTCTATGAAGGCATATAGTTTTTACATTTTATATC
The DNA here is from genome assembly GCA_009760885.1 of Achatina immaculata. Lineage (NCBI taxonomy): Eukaryota > Metazoa > Mollusca > Gastropoda > Stylommatophora > Achatinidae > Lissachatina > Lissachatina immaculata. The sequence goes on along the minus strand of CM019692.1, from coordinate 60,343,062 downwards.
CTTCCCGTGCCGTTAAACGTCATATAAGACTCGCATGGTATTTCGCCAAGCTTTCCTGTTTTCGGAGAGTTTTTCACCCTCATAAAGGGATTTTATGCCTAGTAATTTGCCCTCTTCTAAAATGTCCTCTTTAGAGTTCCACGTGGTCGATCTCTTTTTCTTTTGGCCTGTTGTGTTCCACTTGATACCTTGTTTTGGGAATCTCTGATTGTTTATTCTCGTCACGTGATCGATATATGTAAATCTCTTTTTCCTGATCACTCATGATTCAGGTTGTTGTTCGCTATATTCCTTATCTCTGCGTTATTCTTCAATCCACAAAGTCAGTCATTTGTGCGTCCCCTGCGGAACTTTGCCTCTCTAACAGCTCTCCTATATGCCTCTTGGTTGTAAGCAAGATGTTCTGCTGCTGATGCATCCATTTGCAGATTATCAAAGATGTCTTGCAGCCATCTTCGCCTTGGTCATCTTCTCTTTCCTTTTCCATTATGCACCCTTCTTGAATTCATTCCATTTCCTTAGGCATTTGTTTTGAAAAGAGTCTAATTTGTTGTCTATTTCTTTAGTTGTTTTCCAGCTTTCGCATGCATAAATGAGGGTGGATATCACATTTGAATTGAATAATCTTAGCTTAGGTTTTCTGCTTATAACTTTTGAGTGCCATATGTACTTGAAAGTCGATGCTGCTTGTGCAATTGTAATTCTAACTTCCTTTCTGGCGTCACCATCCTTTGTCTATGTAGTTACTGAGGCATGCAAATTGGTTTACTTCTTCAACAGCTGTTCATTCTACGTATATTTTTCCTTCTTGATTAATGAGCATTTTCATTATTTTTGTATTTGTTAATTTCAAGTTCTATTTTGCTGGGTAGTGAATCAAAGTACGTGTTTTTTCCCATCAAATTCACATTGTCACTGATATGAGTTATGTCATCTGCAAAATCAAGATCTTCTAGTTGGGCCCCATGTATCCAAACAATGCCTGTTTTACCTGTGAAACATTTTTACATTATGAAATCTAGGCAATTCCACAAAGCAAAGGAAACATTTTTTTCATTATGAAATCTAGGCAATTCCAAAAAGCAAAAGAGACAGTATACATCCTTGTTTCAAGCCTGTTTCTGTCTTTAACCATTCATTCATCCTTTCTTCTGTTTTGACTGCACAAACATATCCGTTGTAGAAGTCCTTAATGATGTTACCTAATTTAGATAGTATTCCATATAGTCTTAAGTCTCCACAGTGAATCAATGTGTATGCTGTCAAATGCTTTTTTAAAGTCTATGAAGCTTAGGATTAACGGTTTTTGCTTTTCAAAATGTTCTTCAGTTATTACTCTTAGAGTAATGATCTGGTCGAAACAGTCTCCCACTTGTAGAAATCCTGCCTGTTCTTCCCTCACAGTATCCACTATATTTTAAATTCTATTTAGAATGACTTTGCAAAATATTTTTGACATAACGGATAGTAAGGTTACTCCCCTACAATTATTACAGTCGCTAAGTTTGCCTTTTTTTATTTTGATATTCTAACAATGATTTCTTTTTTTCCATTTTGTAGGGACCTTTTCTTTTTTCCCAACTTTATTCAACTTTCTTTGTAGTCTGTTCATGTTGTCACTGTTAACAGCTTTTAACATTTCGGCTGTTATTTCATCTTCACCTGCAGTTTTGTTCTTAGCCCAATAGCTTCACTGCTGTTTCAATTTCGTTCAATGCAATTTCATCTAGGTTGACATTTACGGTAGTTGTGGGATTGGTAAGTTGGTTTCAATGTCTATCAGTTTTTTTCGGTGTGACTGATTAAGTGTTTGTTGGAAATGTACGGCTCATCTTTGCTTTTGGTCTTTACTTGATGTTAATAGTGTGCCAGCCTCGCTGAAGATCGGTCTTTCTTTATACTAATAGTATACTAATACCTCTTGTGTATGTCGTACCGAGCTTTGCTGTCTGCTGTTGTTACTGCTTTCTCTGCTTCTTTCGCCATATTGTCTATGAATTCTCTTTCATCTCGTCGATCTGAACTTTTTAATTTAGTGTCTATGTTCAGTTTGTCAAATCTTTTCCAAGATCTGTCTTTACATTCAACATGACTAATTTGGCTGTTCGTCTTTTATGTATGTGTTTCCATGTGCTTTTTCGATATCCATGCTTTTCTATTTGTTTTTTGCAGTCCAGCTCTTGCTTTTGCTGCTGAGATTATGGTTGTGCTATAAAAGTTCCATAATTCATCTATACCTATCTCCTCTATCTCACTGAGTGCTGCGAGATGATTGGCACGTTTCGGATTGAAATTCATTATCATTAGGTGCCGTGCCGACTGGCGTTGGCTATTATGCTTCTCCAGAGTACACGATCCTTCATGCAGGCCATCAGATCAGTTGGTGATCTCCCATCACACCATCCCGTCAGACTGTCCAGTATCATTTCTCTTGGTCTTCCTCTTGATCTTCTTCCTTCTATTTTTCCTGTTGTTATAATATTTTCAATGCCCCCTCTTCTCATTGCATGTCCTATGAAAGTACATTGTCTCTCTCTCTCATTTTTTTTACAAGATTTTTGTCTCTCCAGCTCTTCTCATACATTCTTCATTAGTTATGTTTGCTGTCCAGGGGATTCGCAACATTCTTCTAATAAACCACATTTCTGCTGCTTCCAATTATTTTTGTGCAGACCTAACTTCATGATTCACTTCCATATAACAAGATAGGTTCACTAAAGCATTTTAGGACTCGTTTTCTAACATTCATTGATAAGGATGTGTTGGATAATATGTTTCTTATTCTCTGAAATGCAGTCTTTGCTTGGCCTATTTTGTTACTAATTTCTGTTCTGCATTTCCCATCTGAAGTTATTACTGCTCCAAGGTATTTGAATTTCTGCATTTGTTTTAGAATAGTTCCATTTAATTTTATACTGCATGTTGGTGGATTCTGGTTCTTAGATATAACCACAGTCTCTGTCTTTTTGATGTTCAAAGTAAGGCCTTTCTGTTCACTTTCTTTGGCAACTTTATCCAAGAGATTGTGTAGGTCTTGTTGGTTCTCAGTTATCAGTACTGTGTCGTCAGCATACCGAAGGTTGTTAATATTGTATCCTCCAATTTTATGCCTAGTTCTGTGATGATCGTTCTTAGAATATTCTCGCTGTACAGAGAAATAAAGTATGGAGATAGTACACATCCTTGTCGCACCCCTTGTTTTATAGGTTGATATTTTCCAGTTCTATTTTCAACTCGAACTGCTGCTTCTTGCTGCCAGCATAGATGTTTTACAATCCTCAGGTCTTTGCCGTCTATACTGATGTCTTCAAGCATTTTAATAATTTCATTATGTTTCACCTTGTCAAATGCCTTGGTGTAATCAATGAAGCATAAGTAGAGATCTTTCTGTACTTTTAAAGCTCTTTCTGTTAGTGTTCGTAAAGCATAAATGGCATTGTGTGTTCCCTTTCTTCAACAAATCCAAACTGTTCATCTGCTATTTCCATTTTTATCTTTTTCCTTGTTCTTCTCATAATAATTCTCAGAAGTAGCTTCGTTATGTGACGTGAGAGGCCGATAGTCCGGTTGTCATCACATTCCTTTGCACCTGATTTCTTTGGTAATGCTATAAGCGTGGATTTAAGGATGTCACTGGGCATATAACCACTGTTGCAAATGTCATTCAGTAACATGGTTATTAATTTTATTCCTATCTCCTCTAGCCCCTCTATTTCTTCTAGTGTTATATTATCAGGCCCAGTCGCTTTTCCTTTCTTCATGTGTTTGATGGCATCTATGATTTCATCTTCAAGTATTGGTGGACCATCATAGTTTTCAGTATCTGGTGTTAATTATGGTCTTTCTCCTCCATACATCTCACCGATATACTCTGTCCACCTGTCCACAATGTCTTCTTTTCCCATAACATTTTGCCTTCTTTCGATTTCAGGCATCCTGTGGTATATTTTGTTTTCCTGCCTGTGTTCATTAATTCGTTTGTGCATGTTTTTCCTCTCTTTATTGTGAGAGTCCTCTATTTGTCTGCACTGTTCATTTAACCACACTTCCATTGCTTCTCTGCATTTGCGTCTTATTGCTTTATTGATCTTGATATATTTTTCTTGGTTATTTTAGATTGAAATTACTGTTAGTATTTTCTTCCTGTAGGCTGTGACTGTTTATCTTTCTGATTACTGATGTTTTAAGCTGGCATATTGTTACAAACCAGTAAATATTGAAAGAGGCTTAAAGAATGAAATATTACTAATTGATTTTACATGGTAATGGAGGGAGTTCCAGAGCTGTACGGTAGAATATGCAAGGCTTTTCTTTACAGATTTAGACTAGGTTTTGGAAGAAGGCAGTTTCAAACGTTGGCTATGTTTAATACTGGACGTAAACAATGGCCACAAGTAAGGCGGAGCATTGTGCAACAAAGTTCTGTGAACATATTTGGGTTTGTTAAAAATTGTTCTATATTTACGAGGTAGACTTTTCAGGTTTTTGAGCTGATCTGCAGCCTGTACTGGGTTTGCCACAATTGAGATTTAATGCTCGTTTGTGAAGTGAGTGCAGCCCTTTTTGTATTTAAGACGGAGCATCCATCCCAGACAGTGGAACAGTAACCTAAATGTATTTGTACGTGTGATATGTAGTATGTCTTTCTTGTGTTTTGGTCGATAATGTGTTTTATTTAGGCTAGTTTGTAAACTTTTTGTGCTATAAAGTTTGTTAGATTATATAAGTGAGAAGTCCAAGTTAAATATTGATCAAAGATGAGGCCTCGAGTTTTATGTTCACGAACGTTTTCTATTTCTGTAGTCCCAGCACAAAGCTGTAGTGAAGTTTTTGTTGCATTCTGCACTTTCTGTCTTGCAATGATAAGCACAGATTTTGTTTTTTTGGCTTCACCAACATACAGTTATTATTACTGCATGTAATCACACGGTTACTATCATTTTGTAGCATTTCCTAAAGGGTACTGATGTCATAGTCACTTTTGTTAGTGGTGCAATCATCAGTAAAAGGTTCACACGAAGAATGCTGTAAATGTAGTGGTAAATCGTTAATACGGACAGCAAAGAGAAGAGGACCAAGAATGGAGCCGAGAAGAATATCAGCATCAAACATAGATAGGTCAGATACTTTATTTCTAAAGCAAACTACATGTTTTCTGTCTGAAAGAAAAGACGTAATGAGTTTTGTCATGTCAGTGTGTAATCTATCATCTTCCAGCTATTTTCATGACCAGTGATATCAAAAGATTTCTTGAAATCAACAAAGTTCAGCACGGCACAATTTATCGGCATTTTTATTAGATAGCCAGCTTTCTGTCATTTTAGTTAACGCTGTGTGGCAGGCGTCTTACATCCTTCTCGTGCCGTTAAAAGTAACGTAGGGCTCTCATGACAGTTTGCCACGTGTTCATGTTTTCGGCGATCTTTTCAGTCTCATCTGGGGATGTATTCACACCAAACTGGTCGCCGCTCTCAACAATGTTTTCTTCAGAATTTCACGTGGTCGACCTCTTTTGTCTTCAGCCTTTTGTGTTCCACTTGATAATTTTATTTTGGGATTCTCAAGTTGTTTCTTTTCAGCACATGACCGTTATATTTCCATCTTCTTTTTTCTGATCACCCATGAGACAGGTTGTTGTATGCTGATCTGCCTTATCTCTGCGTTGTTCATGAATTCGTTCCACTTTATACCGAGTATTTTCCTTAGGCATTTGCTTTCAAAAGAGTCTAATTTCTTGTCTATTTATTTAGATGTTTTCCAGTGGCAGGAGTGATTTAGTCTAACTCCTGACTGTCTATCAGAACATTGCTTTCCCGGATGTGTAGCAGTGATAACTTCTGTATACGTTTTATAACGATGACAGAATGGATATAGGTATATAATTTGAAAAGTCGCTAGTCCATCCGAATTTAAAAGAGGATACACATTAGCAATCTAACAGTCCGTCAACGGACAGAGACAAACCGATAGATAGATAGATAGATAGATAGATAGATAGATAGATAGATAGATAGATAGATAGATAGATAGATAGATAGATAGATAGATAGATAGATAGATAGATAGATAGATAGATAGATAGATAGATAGATAGATAGATAGATAGATAGATAGATAGATAGATAGATAGATAGATAGATAGATAGATACTATTTAGCTAATATAATTACTAATAGCATGAAAATGCCCATCGTAACGAATATTAATGTGACCTTGTGTGTTGTGAGTAAAAAAACAGTTCTCGACCGTGTCCAAAAAAAAGTGATTTGTTGTTAATAATACACATATTCTACTAATGGATCCCACGTGTTGCCAATTCTTTTCTTGGTGGATTTCGTTTCTCAGAGAATTGTGTTTAAATACAAACTTTTTCACCCATGTACCTGAATGTTACTTAGTAATACTTTTGACCTTTTATTTTGTATTATCTTTTTTCATATCATTTTGTTTTGCACCTGTTACAGATTAAAGATTGTCAAGAAAGATAACCTATAATATTAAAATCTGCTGTTTATTCCCCTGTCCGCTCATATGTCTGTCATCATTTCATAGCAATACATGTATAATTCGAATATATTTTGTTGTGTGCTATTTGCAATATATGTCAGTTTTAAGGCAAAATAGATAAACGTATAAAATGTATGTGCTCTGCAATTAATATTGCAGAACAAAGAAATTTACAGTAGTAAGAAACTAAGGAAGGCAGTTTACTGTAGCATGAACAGCACTCTACTGGATGGAGAACGATGAATCGATCGCAACCAGCTTCATCGTTTAATCCTTATTTAATATCTTTAGTTTTGATTACATGGTCGCATTCCTCAATTTTATCGCTAGAAAATCAAAAAGGAAACAATCAACAGCAGCTGCGCTTCTTGACAACCGAGGGGTCACATGGCGCAAAAATGAAAACAAACATTTGGGAATTTCTTCCTGAAAGGAAAACTAAAAGCCGTTGCTCTGGTTCCATGTGATGATCTAGCATCTCTGTTATTAATTTTAAAGCCAAACTTAGTAAACTGAGCACAGCTAGTCTGAAATACTTCAAACAGAAACAAACAAACAAACACACAAACAAACAAACAAACAAACAAAAGGACAAGAATAGTTTGGAATTATTTTCTTTTATTCTTTCAAAGCTTAGAAGTCACAGAAACCAGTTAACAGGAGTTAAGAAAATTGGAAATTTATAGATTTAGAATAGGGGTTCTTCGCCAGTGATATGGGAACAGTTTAGGGGTGTGGGAACCAAACGATGGAGGTATGGGTCTCGATCTTTAAAACATTAATAAAAAAAAAAGCTTGTAGAATTTTGTTCCAGCTGTTCTGTTCCTCGTTATACGTGTGTAAACTAGAATCAAGTTAATGTCATCTTGTGAAGTCATAGTTCTTTTTAATGGGTTTTTGGGGATAATTTCCTGTTACTAGCGTAGGGTATAACAGGACATACTGGAAAATTCTCCAGGAATATCTACTGGAATGAAGATTAAGAATCCTGCTTTAGAATTTAGGGAAAAAAAAGACGTTAAAATCTGAGTATTAAGGAAAAGAGACAACTAAACATGGTATTTTCCAAGTTGTTTTCTTTATGCTCTTGTTCTAGTCGTCGTATCACAGTCACTGACGAAGTCGGCTGGATTCCCTGTCTCGTACCTGTTACAGAAATCAAGTTGAAAAGTTATGTTCAATGTTCTTCTATTGTCGAGGTTCGTTCTGGTGCATTAAAATCTGATTTACGGTGATCTAGGAAAATGTATTCTGAATACTTAGTGCTCTGAAGTTCATTAAAAGAACAATAAAAAAAAAACAACAACAAGATTAGGACTGCATGTAATATTGATAATGTGATGTCAAGCATGTAATATTGATAATGAGATGGCAAGCATGTAATATTGATAATGAGATGTCAAATGTGAGATCTGGAGCCCAAAAGCTCACCAAATATTAAGAACTTTTTTGTCCTTATTTCACATTATAGCAGAAATTGTCTTGTCTTCTCTTGTCTCGTCTCCCACCTGGTTTCGGTGTTGAGGGAACAAATAAACGCCTTGACAGGGCTCGACGGATTGCTTCATATAATGGGATATTTAATGCTTCTGTAATTTTCTCTCTTTGTCTTCTGTGTGGGCAGCCTCTTCCTCTGTTACCTACAAATCTTAGAGTGAATGTTGTCTGTGATATACTGTCTGGTGGTAATCGTGTAACACGGCCAAACCATTTGACTTGCTGTTTCTGGATATAGTGTAATACTGGTGTTACTCCAACCTTTGCCCTGATGGTGTCATTTCTTTTTTGGTCTCTTCTTGTCACATTTAGTATTCTCCTTAAACATCTCATTTTTGTCTTGGAGTTTTTACTATGTATGTTAGGTTCTTTGCAGATGTTGTCAATGTATGTTATGAATAGTAGGGGAAATAGTACACAACCTTGTCTCACTCCAGATGTTTTTTATGATGAATGATTCGGAGTGTCCTGGATTTGTTCTAACTGTACACTGACTGTTTTCTTCGTATATGTTTTTGCATAGGTTGATCAAATATGTACTAACTCAATAATTCTGTAAGATTTCCCAGTTTATATCTCTCTACTCTATCCAGGTAAACTGTGTGCAGTATCTGAATGTGTACAACTGATTTTTCTGTTAGTTGTTTTAGGGAAAAGATGGTATCTGAACAGCTTCCAGTTTTTTCTAAATCCCGCCTTTGTTTCATTTAACTGTGGCTCAATCAATGATCGCAGTCTGTTCTCTAGGATCTTGCACAACATTTTTCCAGTATGGCTTAGTAGTGAGATGGCTCTATATTGGGTGCAGTCCCGTTTACTGTCTTTTTTTCCATATTGGAATAATTACAGCGTTTTCCAGTCCTGTAGTGTTTCTTGTTTTTCCCATATCAAGTTATAGAGTCTCTTAAGCCAAGCTATTTCAACCTCTTTCGCGCATTTGATTAACTCATTGTGTATACAATCACATCCTCCGGCTTTGTTCATTGGGGCCTTTCTGATGGCTTCTCTGATTTCAGCTGGCAATGTGACTGATTCCACTTCTGTGTTGTCATCACAGATTTGGTTTGCCTGGGATGGTATATCGCGTAACTTGTCGAAGTACTGTCCCCATCGTTGTATTACCCTCTCTGGTTAGTATATTGGATCACCATTAACATCATTCACAATCCCTGTTGGGTCGAAGTGCTCTGCTCGCTTTCTCATTGCACGGATTCTTTTATAAAAAATGTTCGTAGCTTCCTTGTGATTGTTATTCAATACCTTACTGTATTCCTGCCGTGATTTTACCTTTGCTTCTTTTATTACCCGCTTAGAGTGTCTTCTTGCAGTTCGATATTCAGTGTAGCCTAGATCCTCTTTACTTCCCATCCATTCTTTATATTTATTTTTATTTTCTTTTACAGCCTATTTCAACTCACAATTCCACCATGTTGCTATTTTCATTTCTCTACCCCTTTTTGCATAGTATCACATGTTTCCTTTGCTGCTCGCTCAAAAGCTGATTTTTAACACCGTCTATTCATCTCCCACTGATTTTGTTGCTGTTTATGAACAATTCTATTTTTTATCATATTCTTCTTTCACATTCTCTTCCTTGAACTTGCTTAGTTTTATTGTTTCACATTCCTTCTTGAGAGTTCTGTTGTGGCTTTTCCTGTGTGTTCTGATGAGCACAACTACTGCTTTGTGGACTGTGCTTGAACTCAGGTTAGGTACTGCTCTTGCATCTATTACTGACCTTTTCTTGTTGTTCCTTGCTAGTATGAAATCAATTTGACTTCTGCAGGTCAAATCATTCCATTTGTACAAGGTAACAATATTTAGGACTCTCTGTGCTTAAAGAATGTGTTTGTGATACTAAAAAAAGATCATGCTGACTGCACAGCTCTAGGAGTCTGCTACCACTTTCATTTCTAACGCACTGCTGGTCACCGAAGGCATCCAGGTGGACTGCTACATCAGCTCTACTAGTTCCCAGTCTTGCAGTGAAGCCCCCCATGATTATAACATTTTCCTCTTTACTTATGTTGTTTAGTGTATCGTGGAGGTTGTCAAAGAACTCCTCACATTCTTCCTCCATGTCTGGTGCATTACAAGGAGCATATATTTGGACATAGGTTGTGGTCTCCTCATTTTCTTTTATTTGGACAGTTATAATTCTTTCTGATATACATTTTGTTTCTAAGATTTTGTCAAGGGTGTTTGGTTCTGTGATCATTCCGATGCCTTGTTTTGTTTTTTCTTGTTCACTCACTCCGGAGTATAGAAATATATAATTCTGATGTATTTGTTTACAGCCTTACCTTTGACCTTGGTTCCACAACTCCCATTATCTTTATTTTTCTCCTTTTCATTCCCTCCACTAATTCCTTTTTTTAATCATTTATGCCACATATGTTGATAGTACATAATATAAGAAAACGTTTCTTTCTGTCCATTTGAAATGTAACGTTTCCGAGTTGTTTTCCGTTTATATCCGTCCCTCTATTCTTTCCGTGTTTTCTATGAGCGGTAAAGAATCCACCGCCGGCTTGCTGGGCCAGTCGCAGTTTGAGGATAAATTTAACCCAGGGGAGCCCATCTCACTGAGCTGGACATAAATGTCAGCTTGAAATTTTTATCAGTGTCATGACGTCACAGCATAAGAATCAAGCTTGCTCGCTTTGTGCTCCATTTGACACTGTGTAAGTCAGTATGTATGCCCTATTAGTAACAACTGAGGAAAGCGTAAATTGTAGTTACACTGTGTAAGTCAGTATGTATGCCCTATTAGTAACAACTGAGGAAAGCGTAAATTGTTGTTAAGCATATTGTTTAATATTTTACATGTCTCTTTTTATACGTGCATATTTTGTATAGCTTCACGAATATAGATGTTGCGCGAGATATTAAAATTTAGTATGATAATCCCATAGATAGTGACTAACTGACTAATGCTCATAGAGGAAAGGGACAAACAGCAATTTGGTGTCACGCTTACCGCAAATGCCTCAATAGCGGAAACGCCCGCATCGTGACATTTGGCGCGCTAGTTAAAAAGTAAGCTCTTTATCTAACGCAAGACTTTAAATAAATAAAGTACTATAATAACTTCTCAATGATACATTTAAAAAAATGTATTAGGACGCCCATATGTGTATATGTGAAGTACAATGATATATTATAACTTTACACATGTACAGGGTAGCATTTGGGTGGCAAGGTCGCCACAGTCATTAAACGTAATGCACTTAGCCTTCGGAGAGTTCAGTGAATTAACCCGGATTTGATAAATGTGAATGTATTCTGAGACACAGCTTTTTTATTTTAATGTCAATATTATGTACTGCCTGCTTGTCACTAATAAGATTCTATAACCTGTGTTTCAAGGCAGTGAATTTTTTTTTAACAGTTGTATTCGGCTAACCACTTCACACTGTGGGGTAGACGTCTATGATTTTTTTTTTCCGTATGTATATGAAGTTTGTATTCATTCAGTCTTGATTAATTAAGAGATTATTTTTGAATAAAAAAAAAAGATACCCAGGTCCCTTGAGCTTAAGCTGATAAGCTGCAGGAGAAACTTCTGGAGCACCAGGAGGAACAGTAGCATTAATTTCACCACAGCCCAGCTCCAGAAAGTAATATCCAGGTAGCGGTATAAACTAGGGGAAAAAACAGTAAGAGCTTTATTACTTAACTAGTACACAGTTGTGGCGTTTAGGTGTGAGCCTTAATCATACATAAACATACAGGACAAATAAATAAAGAGAAGAGATAAAATGTAAATTCACATGAATGCTATGTTTAAAAAAAACAAACAAATAAAATGAACAGAGAACTTAGCTGTAAACTGTAAGAAGTGTGCCTTGTCCGACACTGTGTGTCAGAAATGCGTATGGTGGAGTGTATAAACTATTTAATGGAAATTTGGGATATGTGATAGGTAGATCGTATCTGAGAGCGGTGGATGGGGAAACAGTGGAAAGGAGTGATGCAGTGGTAATCTAGCTGGGAGAAGGTGAAATAGATGATTATAGTTGGCGTAGAGTGGTTGTAACGTGATGCTGTGAGGAGGTTCTGAACTATGTGTAACAAGTGAGAAGGGAATGGAACTTAGTGCGGAGGGACTATGATTGTGGAAGAGGAGAATGTTAGGTGTAGCTGAATAACGAGTTCAAACCATGTGGTTCCAGCGTCCCATATTCCTGAATGTAGCGGTTGTCAATCGGAAGACGGCTTGTGTCATCTGCGTGACATTGTTTGATGGCTGTTACCAGAAAGTCAAGATTTGCCTCTGTGGTTCATTGAAATGATTAGGGACTGTTTTCGTATCATGCTGGGTAATATCGTACAGACGTTTCTGCATGAGGTCTCCTAATCTGAGGCCAGTTTCATCACTATAAGTTATCCTTCATCTTTTGCATACAGTGACATACATCACATTGCGGGACTCGCATGTGAATTGCTTATTTACTCATACAGTAATTATTGTGTGCTTCCAGGTAACTGTAATGCAACATCATTCGTCATGGTTATTGCAGTAAATATGTGCACATATATCTTCATAAATATTTCCTTGTGGTTATCACTGACGTACACCTGTGGACTTTATTAAATGTTTCTTAGTCTTGTCACTTGAGTTCCATTTTGTAATAAGATGATTATTAACCATCAGACTTATAAATATTTAGAAGTTTGGAACTTGTATTTTCTCTGGAGATGATTGGGAAGAAGGGAGGAAGTACAACACAGGTAAATCACATATTCCATATCAACTTCTTACGCGAGGAAAATTATATACACAAACAGATCCTCTCAGAAGAATTGTATGAGATGGTACCAAACTATTTCTTATCTCCCCCCCCCGCTTCCCTCTTACTCCATTGATTAGCCATTCTGTTTTCATCCATTGCCCCACCTTCTCCTTTCCTTTAAAACAGGGGAATTCATCCGGGCCCTCTTAAAATATGAAACGAATAACCAGCCTCCGAAGAAGTGCACTAGCTACCTGTCCATAAAACCATCTTTTAGGAGGAATAATGCTACTATTAATCAACACATACAGTCAGTGTTTTCTCCCATTAGGTGAGAAGACTGCAAACATTTTAAAAACTAAAATAAGTGTTGGTGACATAATCATAGCACAGGAGAGAGTTTAGAAATGGAATGAAAATAGTTTTAAAAAAAACTATGATATCAAGTTGTAAAAGTTGTGGATAGATACCAAAAAGTTAACTATCATGCAGCTGTCCACCATCCCAGCGAAACGTCCGTCACTAAGGGCTGTCATGTATGACACGCAATCCATATTTTTCTGAAGGTCTTCGGGTCGTAATTTCGAAAGTTCCTCTGTGGTAATTGTTGCTGGGGAATCTCTGAAGATAAAAGGTTTGGTTTTAAAAATAAAGTGCATCCACGTAATAGCACACGAAGTGAATTATGATACATAGGATTTACTCATGGATTCGTGAGTGCATTTTATTCGCACAAATGGAAAACATACATAGATCTGTCAATGTATCCATTTGATTTTTTTGTTAGGTCTGTCTCGTCTGATTCTGTTGTGATCAGTATTAGTTCTGCAAATTTTGCAAAATTTTTATTTCAGATAGTTTTAAGCTAAATGATGCTAACAAAAAAAAAAAAAACATCCAGCAGGCGTTGTATATAAATTAGAATTTAAGATATTATGTGACTACATAACTATGAACGCGTTCCTACGATATAGAGTACTTAGATAAAGCTGGCATTTGTTTCGAAACAATATAAAAGAAATGAAAGCAGTAACCATTACCATCAGTAACTTGGAAATTATATTATTAGTGGTTCTGAAAAAGTATCGAACCGACCAGGAAAGCAATCATCTAAAGCCATGAAACTTGTATGTTATTCAGCAATACGTGTTCACTCCAATGTTCAGTATATGTGGCATATCGTTTCTAAAGTGTTTTTAAACTTTCCAGTAATACACCATCTGGTCATTGAAATACTGCTCGATGTTGCTATCACCTCCGAAATCCAAGAATTTCCCCGTCTTCAAAGACATTTTAAAGTTTAGAAATAGGAACTAGCGAGATTTAGTGAGCATGCTGGATCATCTATGCACTCAAACCCCACATTTTTTTAAAACAACGTTATGTGATCTTTGCTATCTGAACGCATTGTCCTTTAGGAATAAAGTAATAAACACGTTTTCTACAACTTCCTACTTGTTTTTCTTGTACATTCATCGGCACAACAGGTCATAGCACCACTTTGCTTTAACTGTCTGGTCCGTGGGGAGATAGTCACTTATCAAAATATCTTCCTTTTCCCACCACCACCCCCCGCCCACACAGGGAAAAAAACCTTGTCGCCATGACACTTCCTGCTGACCTTTGCGTCTAGAATGAATTTCTTCGGCTGTGGAGAACCCAAACATTTGTTAGGTCCCACGATAACAATGATTCGTCCATGCTTCATCAACAGTAACGCCTTCTTTCACAAAGATATCATTGGATCGCTTTGGCTCAAAATGTTGCAAAATCAATTTGGAAATCTTCATTCGATTCCCTTTCTCATGGCCATTCGAACATATTTTTGGGACTCATTTGACAGTTTATACATACCCATATAATCATGAATTATAAGGCTAACGCGTTCCTTCGATAACTGTAATGTCTCAGCAGTTGCATTAGACGAAATTCTGGAGTTTTCACAATTGGAGGTCTTCCAGATCTTGCTGCATCTTGGGTCTCTAAATTTTCACACGGAAAGTTAGCACAGGACTTCTTCACAAATCATTATGATAGGCACTTGCCATTCAGTGTTTGCAGCCTACACTCATGGATTTCCTTCATAATTTTCTTATGCAGCTAAAGAAAGGCCATGACAGCCTAGAGTTTCATAATTTTCTTTGAAATGGACCTGTCACTTTGTTGAACAATTTTTTTTTTAGAATAGAGCTATGATGGCGCAAAAAGGTACTTTACACTTGTTAAAAAAACACGCTTTTTTCCAGCAACTGACAAAATTACGCTTAGATTTTTTGAGATGATTCTGGCCGGTAACTGTTCGACATCCCATCGTACGTTCAATATATGTGAGGGCAGGCTAATGATTGTGTGCGTACTTTTTAGTGTGAGGCTGGGAAACTCATAAATGCACATAGACGAAGAGTAAAAGTCTACATAGTATCTCAGTTTTATTTTTCACGAACTTAAAAAGATCAAAATATATAAGAGATGATTTCGGAAAATTTCTGAACTGCTTCTAAAAATAGTACATTCCTACCTTATTTAAATTTGGTCGCAATTTCTTTCGAAAAAGCCCCACCCCCTCCTGGAATCTGCAGCGATCCTCATTTCTTTCCTACGCATTAAAAGCACGGTGGAAGTCCCATCGTGGGACTTTCTAATACCGCCTGCGGTTTTTTTGCTTGGATTTTATGATTTTTGTTTGTTTGTGTGGAAACAGCGCCCCTTCAGCTTGAAATTTATTGTAGGGAACAAGGGAAAGTCACAGAGGGCTAAATGAACTCGTATATGTTATTTTACAAATGAAGGATGACAGCATGTTAGCCATATCACGAATCTTCAAACAAAAAACAAGAAAGCCACTGCTTCTAATCGTGTGTCAAAAGCTGGGGAGGGAGGGGTAAACAAACTTCGGAAAAACCCGATGCATTTTCAGGTTTTCCCGTGAGGACTGCGGGTAGACTCCGTAAATGATTCCAACCACGTGAAGCCGCCGATGGATTGTTTAGCGACGGTGATCGTGGATGAAGTTTTTTTTTTTTTTTTGCTTTCGCATTTTCTAGCTTTTTCTTGCTGACTAGTCCACCTTTAACAGACAATCGACAAGAGTTGAAAAAGTGCATGCTTCAAATTCTGTATTTCAAAACATGTTCGCCAAAGGAATGAATTAGAATGTTAGTTTCGCGCTAAATGAGATTTAGGAACATTATACTCGAATTTCTCAGCCAGCGAAACGACAACCAGTGTAAACCTAACAGAAGGTCCCAAAACCTTGTGTACAAACTGAACACGTGTAGACAGTATCAATACAAGAGACAGACTGATTCATCGGCCTTGTGAGTAACGACATTCAGTGTCTAACGCGTTTTTGTCGAATTCACGACAAGAACAGTCCAGAAGCTTTCTGATATCATTTCGTACATTGTGCCTAAACATTAGTATCCAAACTTATATATATATATATATATATATATATATATATATATATATATATATATATATATATGCTACTATATAATTAAAAGCATATTCATTTGATTCACAGCATCATAATCAAGGACGTCAGTGCACTAAGGGCTAATTCAATACTGACCGATAATACTCTAGATTTGTCATATTCTTTACGTCTAGTTTTATCCTTGACGAGCCTTCTTCATGAACGTCAACCACCAGCACGCGATAGACTTTCCCGTCTACAAACTGCTCAAACAGCAACAGATTAGTCTGAAATAACGAAAGATGTTACGCTACACAGAATTTATTTTATTTCACAGCAGTGCTTCATGAGTATTGTACAACTTGTGTGCTATTTATCTTTACTTTATAATACTTATCTTTCAGAAATTTAAGATAAAGATTATTATTCCACATCATGTGGAGATGTATATAAAATAAGAAAGATACCATTAGGTAGGGCCACAAATATGAACTTACCATATTCAGATTCGGACTTTTGAAATTGTGTAATGTTATTTGTATGGAAGAAAGTCCTTTACTCTTTTTCAATTGATCTTCGTTGGTAAAGTAACCGTTTGCCATTGACCGAAACCTGTATAAATTGTTTCCATAACCTATGACAAGAACGAAAAGAGAACCATTAAAGTTGAGAACCTATAAAATAATATCTAGTCCATTTTAGGGGAAATTCGTAAGATACGAGATTGTAATTAGAGTTTGATTAGAGAACAAACATGTGGAAAGGGCCATCTTCTATGTACTCCGTGCCAGGTGTTCCTAGCTTGTCTCCCTTATCTCCTACATCGTTTAGTAACACTGATCTGTTCCTTTCACTTTTTTTTGGTATGTTTTTATGTGGCTTGGCACCGAAAGGAAAGCCAGTTGAAGGATCTGCAAAGATTCGAGCAGCTGTTGTCTTAAAGATTTAACCTTACTATTTTCATCATGTAACTAAAAATGCATTCTTGCTGTTTCAGCATTACAGTTCAGAATGTCTATTTTTGTGGAATTTATTTAAAAAAATATATTTCGAGAATTTATTATACTACTTGGAAGACATTAAAACGCAACTGAATGTGACATCTCTGAATATTATTAGTAAAATATTAGTAATAATAATATTAATAGTAGTATATAACAGTAGTAGTTTTATAAGTGATAATGAAATATTAGTAACTGACAAATCTCTCGGGGGATTGTCTGTTAAAATGATGTGAAAAATAAGTTTAATTAAAGCTATAATGACGGGACAGTTAACGTTTTCTTAATTTGTAATATTTAACACTCACCGTTAAAGAAAAGACAAATGAGAAGAGAACCAGAGAAAGAAAACAGAAAATGTAATAACAGGACAGTGTAGCAAAATTATCCTATACAATGAGATACATTTGAAGAACGGCCATGGTCTGCTGCTGGCCTAGAGATGGACATCCTTGCACTCAGAACACTTCCATATGTGCTCGGCCTTAAACCTCAGTGTTCTTCATAGTGTGTGATGTGTGATAGCGCAATTGGCACATTGAACACACCTCAGTCTTTTCCCCCAAAGTTCTGAATTTCTGCCACTTCCCTTCGTTCTTCGCTTTTCGCATAGTCTTTGTTGAGAGGCGCTGCATTCAAGATTTTTTTTCTTTGCTTATCTCCCTGTAATTTTGATAGCGTGGCCGTTGCTTTGTCCGGCTGTAGGTTACCCAGAAAGAACAGATGCTTAAGACAGCTACGAAAGCGAATATCCTTTACTTTATAATGAAAAGAACAAACCAAAACTTGAAACTGTATAGCTGAAAGAAGAAAAAAAAGATTTAAAGTGAACTTTACTCAAAGTGAAACATAAATTTACAAAGTTAAAGGTAATCCTGTCATGCCTTAGAGGCATATAGGGATATAGTGTTAGCGGTCATATTTTCCTCGACCTGTCAGCACACTAGAGGGTGATATGGTCAGTATCAAGCCCGGCTTATAAATTATAAGCAGCAAAATTAAAAACTGAGGTGGCAAATGAAGCAAGTGCATGAATAATTAATTCTACGAGAAACTATGAAACATGTTTTTTCTTATCGATTTCCCTGTCGATATACGAGTTGTAAATCAGTCGATCATTTGTGATCTGTTGGTCTATATCCGATATACGAGTTGTAAATCAGTCTATGATTTTAGTTCTGTTGATCTATCTCCCTATAACTGTGAACATGATGTTTTTATCAGCCGACGTGGCGCAGGTGTTGAGAAACAGCCTTCGTGCCCAGCTATGAATTGACTACAGCGGCTATTTGTACATTCACTACGAGGAGCTACAAAGTAAGGAACGTAAACTGCAGAGTCTACTCCTTATAGAGATCCCTACCCCTTTCCAGGCTTGATCTGTTACCGAGAACACTAACGGACATCTGAGACAGGGTTTTAGTCTCCTCTATGGTTCTATAGTTCTGAAGTAAGCAGTCAGCTATGGGTTGTTAGGCGCTACATTATGTTACGCTACATTATGTGTGTGTGTGTGGGGCTTTATCCAGTTTTAAAATGTTCAGTCATTATATCTTTGTTCTCTTGTTTTCTTTATTTTCTCTTACTCGTTCCGTGAGCTAGCAATGTTCATACAAATTTCCAGCTGATTGGCCTATTATGTTCTGTCTTCACATACCTTGTATATCTAGTCGTATTCTGTGCCGTAGCTGCACATTCCTAGTATATCTAACCGTATTCTAAGCTGTAGCTTCACATTCCTTGTATATCTAGTCATATTCTGTGCTGTAGCTTCACATTCCTAGTATATCTAGTCGTATTCTGTGCTGTAGCTTCACATTCCTTGTATATCTAGTCATATTCTGTGCTGTAGCTTCACATTCCTTGTATATCTAGTCATATTCTGTGCTGTAGCTTCACATTCCTTGTATATCTAGGCATATTCTGTGCTGTAGCTTCACATTCCTTGTATATCTAGTCGTATTCTTTGCCATAGGTTCACATTCCTAGTATATCTAACAGTATTCTGTGCCATAGGTTCACATTCCTAGTATATCTAACAGTATTCTGTGCCATAGGTTCACATTCCTAGTATATCTAACAGTATTCTGTGCCATAGCTTCACATTCCTAGTATATCTAGTCATGTTCTTTGCCATAGCTTCACATTCCTAGTATATCTAGTCGTATTCTTTGCCATAGCTTCACATTCCTAGTATATCTAGTCATGTTCTTTGCCATAGCTTCACATTCCTAGTATATCTAGTCGTATTCTTTGCCATAGCTTCACATTCCTAGTATATCTAGTCGTATTCTTTGCCATAGCTTCACATTCCTAGTATATCTAGTCGTATTCTTTGCCATAGCTTCACATTCCTAGTATATCTAGTCGTATTCTTTGCCATAGCTTCACATTCCTAGTATATCTAGTCGTATTCTTTGCCATAGCTTCACATTCCTAGTATATCTAGTCATGTTCTTTGCCATAGCTTCACATTCCTAGTATATCTAGTCGTATTCTTTGCCATAGCTTCACATTCCTAGTATATCTAACAGTATTCTTTGCCATAGCTTCACATTCCTAGTATATCTAACAGTATTCTTTGCCATAGCTTCACATTCCTAGTATATCTAACAGTATTCTGTGCCATAGCTTCACATTCCTAGTATATCTAACAGTATTCTTTGCCATAGCTTCACACCCCTAGTATATCTAGTCGTATTCTTTGCCATTCTTCACACCCCTAGTATATCTAGCCGTATTCTGTACCAAGCTTCACACCCCTAGTATATCTAGTCGTATTCTGTGCCATAACATCTTTCCAGAATCAACTCTAACAGGTAATTAATTACTTTCTGTTTGTATTTTCTTAAGCAGACTCCACCGCCGTGGGGACTCTAGCTATCCCTGCCACGTTTCCAGACTAGATCTGCTACTGAGACTACAGACTTAGATAAACTCCACCCAGCAATAACCTTTTGCACAGATGAACACTCAGAGTCAAATCAAATGAAGCGGGTTGACCAGTTACAGACGGATACGTTTAATTCTTACATGGTAGCAATGATGAACGACTCGCGGAACTGACGTTGATAATTCTGCACACTCTAGATCTTCCATCCATGACGCAGCGACACGTGTTACAACGTTCGGCCACGGCCAAACTACAGCATCCCATTTCCCCGTGTACGTTTTCTAAATCCCTGAGAGTCGTTTAAACCTTTTCCTGTATATATTTACTAGGCCCTGTTTATGCTAATGGCATAAAATAAGGCAAAATAAAGCAAGAAAGAATGCATGGTCGTATGAAACAATATCAAATACATCAGTACGAAACGTTTGGACATTACAGCACATAATTTTACTTCCAAACTTGACACAGGACAAGTAGGTAAGCGTAGAAACGTTAGTACATAGCACGAAAAGAAAAACCCCAGTGCTATAACGTAAATGACATGATAGTACACTGAGTAAAAGGAGATGATCGAACTTCACAGCTGTAATGAAATATTAAAATAATTTAAATAAAATGTAGAACACGGTTTACTCTTTAACAAGCAGATATTTGTAACATATCGACTTACGCCTTAATCATACAAACAAACAAAAAAAAAGAGACAGACACGATGGAGAAACAGAAGAATAAAAGAAAATCTAAATTTACGTGTACGATATACAGCAATCAGGAAGAGGAAAGAAGGGAGGGAATTTTGTTTTTATATGTTGACATTTGCGTTTAATTTTATACATTTAAACTAAAATACTATATGCGCGCAACGGTCACTGGGCTGTTTAGAAGATAGATATGACGTTCAACTGCGAATAAAATAATTGAAGAATTCTTAAGAAAACTACAAAGGACATTATAAACGGTTATAGGATGATTTGCCCGACCTGTTGAAATAAACACGAATTTGAAAAAAAAAAGTTAAGCATTTAGAGATATATTATTGGTCCTACCACAGGTGCAAAGAAAACCTTGGATGGGAGAAAAGTTGTAGGACATCAAATAAGAAAAATCAAAAGAAAAATCAAGACTACAGAAATTCTGTAGATACGAGCATAAGGCGAATTTCAAGGACAGGAAAGAAACCACACTCTGAAATACTGAATCAACTAAAGATGAAAATAAAAGTAATGAAAAAAAGGGCCTGAAAGTTCAAATAATTTGACTGTATCAAGTAGCATAGTACAGCGATGAAAACCGTATTATGAAACATAGTACAGTACCGAAAACCATATCAAGAAACATAGCAGAATAATGAAGACCATATCAAGAAGCATAGTACAGTCATGAAAACCATATCAAGAAGTATAGTACAGTAATGAAAACCATGTTAGGAAACATAGTAGAGTAATGAAAACCGTATCAAGAAGCATAGTACAGTAATGAAAACCATATCAAGAAGCATAGTATAGTAATGAAAACCATATCAAGAAGCATAGTACAGTAATGAAAACCATATCAAGAAGCATAGTACAGTAATGAAAACCATATCAAGAACGATAGTATAGTGATGAAAACCATATCAAGAAGCATAGTACAGTAATGAAAACCATATCAAGAAGCTTAGTACAGTAATGAAAACCATATCAAGAAGCATAGTACAATAATGAAAACCATATCAAGAAGTATAGTACAGTAATGAAAACCATATCAAGAACGATAGTATAGTGATGAAAACCATATCATTGTTTTTCGTGAATCTTCTTTCTTCCATATACTCGAATGCTTATTAGTTATTTTAAATCAGTCTATCAGATGTTTAAGAGTTATGATGTAGAAATTCTATCTTACGCTTTGGTAGGAAGATTCCAAATACAACACTCGACATTAGAACAACAATGAGGCATCGCGTCACTGGAGTCATGGTTGATACTTCAGGAGCTTGTACTGGATGGATGCTATTGCTGAAGGAAATGTCTGACTCAAGTATACTTCAGCTTTTATAGAAAATTACCCTCTTTGAATGCTAATAATAAATATACTTGGACGTGGATACTGCACCTGGACGATGAATTATTTATTACCAGTTCAAAAATAACTCTTAAGAAAGGATATTGAAATACGATAGCGCTTAGATGCAGTAAGGCGTATCGTGTAAATTGTCAAAACATTGACATTATTTTTTTTCCTAAAAATAAGAAGTTTCTATAATTAAAGTTTCTCGCAACTTAATATTTTAACATGAAAGGACGAATTCAAGAAATTAAAATTTATGACTATGGCAAAAAAAAAAAAAAGATATGACTCCAAGCTTGCTTTTATATATCAAATGTTCGCCATCCTGTGTAACCAGATAAAAATACTTT
Source organism: Achatina immaculata (assembly GCA_009760885.1). NCBI lineage: Eukaryota > Metazoa > Mollusca > Gastropoda > Stylommatophora > Achatinidae > Lissachatina > Lissachatina immaculata. Next base: position 60,320,611 of record CM019692.1, on the reverse strand, counting down.
CATCCATGAGAGATAAGAAGACATAACATATAGTTCTGAATCTTAAATGAGAGAATAATTAGTACATTTCAGTGTCTGTAATATATTCATGGACACAGCTTGGTGAAACATATATCTAGTACGCCCACATATGATATTTAATACATCAGTTCACTGATCGCAGTAAGATATTTCCTTATTTGAAAATAGAAGAGAGAAAATGGTTAGAGGGAATATGTTTAGAACGGCCTTTATGGACTGTACTTCCTTCATACGCAGGTAAATTTGGAAAGAGAAGTGTAGTTGGGCTCATCATAAACATTGAAACCAACATACACGAACTCATAATTTTAAATGAAGAACAAACACAGAAGTAAAGTGCCACGTTTCTTGAGTTGTTAGGGAGGCAAAGTTCCGCAAGGGACATGATACTAACTGACTGAACGAACTAACGTTTCCAATATTTCTGTTTTCCTTTTTTCATTACTTTTCTTTCGATATAAGGAAAACAGAAATGTTAGAAACGTTAGTTCGTTCAGTCAGTTAGTATCATGTCCCTTGCGGAACTTTGCCTCCCTAACAACTCTCTCGTAGGCCTCTCGGTTGTAAACAAGATGCCCTGCTATTGATGCGTCCATTCGCAGATCATCAACAATGTCTCATTGCCTTCTTCTCCTTGGTCTTCGTCTCTTTCTTTTTTCCATTATGTTCCCTTCCAGGACTGAGTATGTCGGCCAAATAAAATAAGGGCACTAAAACTTAACATTCTTCTTAATGTAAATGCAGTGGGGCTTATGTAATATATATTTGATCGTTTTGGTACGTTTGTAAAGAAACATTCATGAGATCTACCTACATTTTATATTTCCATATTTATATTTATTTTAATTTCTTACATGTTCCTTTCTGCTTTTGTACAATGCGGTTGTCTTAGTACTCATTCATTCATTCATTTGCATGTCCCTTGCGGAACTTTGCCTCCCTAACAGCACTCCTGTAGGCCTCTCGGTTGTGAGCAAGATGGCCTGCTGCTGATGCATCCATTTGCAGATCATCAACGATGTCTTGCAGCCATCTTCGCCTTGGTCTTCCTCTCTTTCTTTTTTCCATTATGTACCCTTCCAAGGTTTTCTCTAGATTATTATGATGTTTAATGTGTCCAAAATATTTAAGTTTTCTCTCTTTATTAGCCAGCTTTCTTCAATATTAAGTTCTTGTAGTATGAATACATTTGTTCTTTTTTGTGTCCATGATATTTGAAGAACACTTCTGCAACATTTATATTCAAAGGCATTTATGTGTTTCTCAGCTGTTTTGTTAAGTGTCCAGGTCTCACAGGCATATGTTGCGATGGGAAAATGCATGCCCTTAAAAATCTTTTTTTTTTTTAGTTCTGTCTGTCTCTCACCACAGATTCTTTAGTTGTTTTACTTTATGATGAGAGATAGCTATCCTCCTTTTAATTTCCATCATTGTATCTCCATTATTAGTTAGCTATGATCCAAGATATTCAAAACTCTCCACTTCTTCCAGTTTTTCCTCATTGATACATATATCAGCTGCCTTGTTTGTTTTGTCAGTTGTCATCAATTTAGTTTTCTTCGCATTAAGATAAAGGTTCTGCTCTTCACTATTCTTACGCACTGACATAAGTAGTTTTCCCATTCTTTTATGTGTTGTGGACAGTAATATACCTTAGTACTGTAGTTGCTTAATTTTCAGGATTATTATGTATTAGTTCTTCAGTGTATATTTTTTTTTCATTTCAAACTAAATATGCATCTGATTGTCTGCCGATTTGTTGGAAGATGACTACTACAGAAAATTAGAAAAATAAATAAGTTGACAATAATTATACATCAAAGAAAGAAAAATGGACAAACAAAGAGATGGGCAAGTAGGTAATTATGTATGTAGGTAATTAGATAGATAGACAGCCAGAGACAGACAGACAGATTGATTGATTGATTGACTGACTGATTGATCTTTATTTCAAAAGGGTTAAGAATTGGGCACGCAGGCCCGTCTGACATTCTGCCCTTTATCATACATCTTTCACTCTATTCCTGACATTCTACAAATATGCTGTTCATGTAACAAACATAATTAACATTGAAGCTGAGATACATAAAATAAAATATAACATTTACGTTTCGCTCTTAAACATTCACTCAGTACAGAAGTAACTACATACATTATAAATGACTAACTACTTATATTATAAATGACTATCTACTAAACAAAATTTTCGGGACTATTCAGAAAACAATTAATTGTATTCGGTGTCTGTAAGAGCAGTTTAAGATAACTTAAGATAACAGACAGACAGATAGGCAAGTAGGTAATTGTATGTAGGTAAGTAGGTAGATAGACAGACAGACATACAGACAGAGACACAGACAGATAGGCAAGTAGGTAATTATGTATGTAGGTAATAAGTAGATAGATAGATAGATAGATAGATAGATAGATAGATAGATAGATAGATAGATAGATAGATAGATAGATAGATAGATAGATAGATAGATAGATAGATAGATAGATAGATAGATAGATAGAAACGTGGAACTGTTTAATCTATAACTTGCAAATGAAACATGCTTTTCTCTAACTGAGAAAGAAGAAAATCATTTCTCTGTGGAGGGTCACAGTCGCTGGTAAACAACATTCATTTCTATCTTTATATTCCTTGCTATTGTTTTTTTTCCTAATCTTGGTACAAAAACTGACGAACTTTCCTCTGGGAATCTAGCATGGGTTACCTGATAGAGTTATTAGAAAAGTGAGGTTATTGTAAGAGAATACCAACATAGTTACAATGTTTGGATAGTAAAGAAAGAAAAATGACTGGTGTGATGAAAACTGACAATACGTATGCAACGCATTTGATGAAACACAATCAGAGATTGATATCCCCACACTCCGGGCATTTCCAAATGTGATCCGCCTTCCCTTCCAACACCCACTGAAGTGTGCGCCGCTGACAGACCCAGTCACACACACTGGTTGTGGGTAATGCGGGGTAAACCACTTCGTTCTGAAAAACGGCCACTTTCCCCCTTCTTCTCCAATTATATCATCCCCCTAATGTCATTGTCACACAGCCCCATTTTGTCCTCCATAAGCAACCTACTCAAGGTAGCCAGGTTGTGACGCAACACAAGGTCTTAAGACATCCTCGGCCACAGCCACCTGAAGCGAAATCTTGCATATTTTGGCACAATAAAATGTAACCGCCCTCGCTGTGTTACCTGTCCCGTAGTCTGGGAAACGAAAACGATCACCTTTACCAAAACTATCCTCACTCTCTATGAGGGGTTCAAATGCGAGACCCGTAATGTGATATATAAAATCGCATGCAAAGGATACAGGATAACTTATATTGATGAAGCTAGTTTTAGATTAGGTAACTGCATGCAGAAACATCTGTATGATATCATTTAGCATGCTTCGAAACCAGTTCCTAATAATTTCAATTACCCATCAACAGGCCAGAGGTAATTCTGATTTTCTGGTAACAGCCATCAAACAATGCTACGCCGATAAGAGAAGCCGTCTATCATTCGAGAACCGTTACAATCAGGAGTATGGGACGCTGGAACCAAATGGTTAGAACTCACAGTTCGGTTAACCTAACATTTCTCTCTCCCAAAAGCATATTCCCTCTGAACCAAGTTCCATTCCTTTCTCACTTGCTACACATATTTCAAAACTTGCTCACGGCATTAGATTACAACCCCCCCCCTCTCTACCCCAACTGCAGTCACCTATTCCACTTTCTTCCGGCTATATTATCATTTTATCACTCTCTCCCTTTTCTGGGGTTCCCCCTCTCTTTCCCCTTTACAACCCACCTATCAGACGTTACAAGTCTCCATTCAAACATTCTCAACACTCCAACATGAGCATTTCTGGACAGAGCCTCTTACAAACCACATCTAGCTACTCCATTTATTTTATTTATTCTGTTTTTTTTTTTCCTCTCCATTCCTACTTTTTACATATCGTTCATGTGAATTCATATTGTATCTTCTTTTCTCTATTTCTTCGTCCTGTGTGTTTTTCTATGATTAAAATTCACATCGAAACGTCACAGCTGTGTGCTTGTTAGTTAACAAAGCTGTTTCTACTTTTTTTTCTCAGTTTATACATTTACTTTCTGCGATAGAGCGCAGTTCTCTTATTCCATTTTTCTGAATTCTCCCCCCCCCCCCCAGTGGTTTAGTAACTGTCCTTTCAAAGTGGTTTTTAATTTGGGAAACAGGAAAAAAATATGTCTGCTATGACTGAGTACGGAGAGTAGGGTGGATGGGAAACAACAGATGTCTAAAGATGTGCCAGATAACTGCGTGTGAGGAGCTTGGCCTGAGCCGGAGCATTGTCGTGGAACAACAACTAAATGTGGTTTTCCGGCTTCTTCTTCTTCTTCTTCGCTTCCTTTTGATATTTACCCCCTAAAAGTGTTAGTTGCTTTGATTGGCCATTATTCGACTTGAAAGACTTGACACATTCGGCTCCGGCTGGGTATATGTTTAGGACTGGGTTTGCCTTTTTATTAAGATCCATACTCACTCAACCAGATCAGTGTCCGTTTCCAGCGGCACCACTGGAAGTTAGAGTGTCTTTTTTTTCAGCCACGATCCACCAACCCTGACGCTAGCTGTCAGTTTTGGGTCGCTGACTATTATTTACTTCAGTCTGAGTAATGTGTCTTCTTCCCTGCTTTTACCACAAAAAAACCATAACGAAGATAGCAACTTTTCCTGTTACCAAATTTTCATAATTGCTATTGCATAATTTAGTAGCTATTCGGTAACTGGACATTACATCTCATGTAACCTTTGAATATTTCTTCAGATTCATAAGTGTATTCTCAATTAATGCAGCTTGAAAATTGTTCACATTCAGGGTCAAATTTTCAGAGAAACCATCCAATGAGAAAATGCTTCTTGTTGGGCGTTTGGACGAACGTAAAATAGCAGTTAGTTCATTCATGCATCACTTACTCTAGGCCTTCTGGTGGCTGGACAGTGTTTTCGAATCTCCTCATTTTCACTGACAGTTCTTCTTGATTGTTGAAGTATGCATTATATAGTCATCTCTACACACATTCCGTATCAATGCCTTTTAATATAAGCTTCTCTTTATTTCCTTTTTACACACACATAAAAATCCGTATTTGTTATACTCTTATTGTCTGATCTCATATTTTAAGCTACCACTCATGCATATACATATGAGGATCATACCAAAAGCCGTGAGCAAAAATCTTTTAAATATCAGAATTTATAGATAGAGAAAATATAAATGTATCACTTTAATCTGCATACTTTTCCTCACTTTTCAACATAATCTCCATTTCTCTGCATACATTTTCCCCATCGCTCTGCAAGTTTGAAAATACCCTCCCGGTAGAACTCCACTCCAGCTGACCGACGGCACAGACGCATTGCTTTATGGACGTTCTCTCATTTGGGACCTAGCGGGCACAAACTTTTCTATAGCCTAAGATTTCAATCCTTTCCTATACTGAATTGTGTTCTATTCCGAGATTTACGGCGATTTCAGATACTGTGTCTTTTTTAAGGATTTCGTCAATCCTTTCCACTTTGCGTTCAGTGGAGGCAGTTCGAGGGCGACCGCTGCGAGGCATATCTTGGATGTTCGCATTTCCATCTCTGGAATGTTTCACTCACCTCGTAACACTGCTAGCACCCATACACACATCTTCATAAGCAAGTTTAAGTCTTTGGTGAATTTCAGCAGCGGGGATTTCCTCTTTAATGAGAAACTCAATAACAGCACTTTGATGAAACGAAAGTTCAACACCTGATATTTTGTTTCTGCTCCGCGTGGTCACGTGACACACAATGGTGATGTCATGGGATCTCTACATGAAGTGCAAAGGTTGCTTACTGAGGTGATACATTTATATTTTCTCAATCTATAAATTCTGATTTTTAAAAAAATTTTGCTCACGACTTTCGGTATGACCCTCGTATATACAAATACTACATCACTAGGTTATTCTTGTACTTCAGTCACTTAAATGCTTTATGCAAATCAGTTTCATTTTTCAGCTTCGAAACTTGGTTTTATTATGGATCGTATTGTGATGTACATTTCATTTCCTTCTTGTCGTTTGCTGCGAAAATTCGTCTGTTCTTCAAAATATATCGCTCGAAGGTGAAAGAATAAAATAGTTTATAAGATATAACTATTTTCTCTGCTCTCGGTGTTATTTTCAGCATAATCTTCCCGGTCGTCATGTAGCAGCATAAGTCAGTAATGAGAATATTATCCATATATTTTATACAACATTTATTAAACACTATACCTAATAGAAAAATAAATACAAAAATGAAATATGAAAACTTAGAACTCACACTTCGGTATATATTTCAGGTACTAGATTTAATTAGCAAACAATGCGCTGAACAGACACGAGGAGTCCCGTCAACTCTTGTATGTAGTTAATAAGAGAGAGAGAGAGAGAGAGAGAGAGAGAGAGAGAGAGAGATAATAGGCATAACATTAATACACAGTAGAGAAAGGAATGAACGAGTGATTTTCGATACTCGTCACTCTTCCTTCTTTAGTTCTTCTTATCACACAAGCTGGGGAAGGAGGCTGGAGCACCGGGTATAGGAAACCTGTTACAAGAAATAGAAAACACATTTTACACGTAGGAAACATTCTATCTTACAGTAAGGAAAAGGAACACAATGTTCTGTGATTATATCTCGAAAGGAAGATATTTTTCTTCCAGATCTAATCATACAAAACTGTGTTCCTTTAATACACTATGAGATGTAGAAAAGGAGCAATCTTGTTTTTAGTGTTTATACTACAAGAAAAGTGATTAAAAAATGTCAAATGTTTTTTTTTTAGTACTGATGTATTTATTGTCAGTAAAATATATTTCCATTTGCTGTTGGATGCGTTGTTGATTTGTGTGTTCTGTATGAAAAACTACGTTTATTTTTAGTGTTGTTTTCATGGTAGCTGTCATGAAAATATTTAAAGATGGCTGTTTAATTTTTGTACTGAAAGGAAAAAGATAGGCTGCTTAAGCTAATTATATTATGAAATCTCCAGAGTAGACTCATACCAATTGTATTTATAACATTCAGTAAACATGCCAACTTCTCCTCACAGATATTGTTCATGACTGTAAAATCAATAAAAGTAGCACGTCTATTGAAACAAAAATCCCTATTCTACTTAGGTAAAAAAGGTAACATTCCCGCTTCCTTGCCATTAAGCATACTGGGGGAATACAATGAAAGTGTGATGCGGTCAGTATCACGCCTGGCCTCTTTACCTTCCCAGATTTCTCTGCTACCCATTTTCTGGTGCTGGGTGAATCCCGGGGCCGTATTGGTCAGAAACAAAATCCTCTCACGATTCTAAGAGGTCAAAATAATTCAGTTCTGGGAACCAAAAGACAATGACGGCGTCTGTAGTGTGATGTGACGAAGACAATGGATTTTTTAAAAAAAATCTTGTAATTCTTATGAAGAACAAATTAATGGGTTTTTCCGCTACAGTTTAACAATGATTTGTTGCTACAAGTAAAGAAACGTGACTGAATAGCTTAAAGCTACACGCAATGACTTTTATATAGTGGAAAATTGGAAATGTTGAAAGATTCTACTGCTGATTACGATTACTGTGGAGGGAGGATCAAAGGAATACTAACCTTAGATTTCAGATTAGGAACTTTCATTTAGCTAATATTCATCTCCACTACTGGGTTTTTTTTTTTCAGTGTTAGTATAGGAAAAGACAGAGGCAGTGTTATGATTGCGAATGTGTATCGCATGGGCTCGTGTGGCTGTACTTCGGTTGGGTTGGCTATATGAGTGCAGAGCGCGTGTGGAACCGCGTATTTTTCAGGGATTTTTTCCCTGCCCTTTACTCTTAGAGTTATTAACTCCCTTGGTGTCTTTCACACAAATGTTATCAGGGCGATTCCCCGATATTTTAAGCGTGTAGATGCTTCTAGATTCACATATTTCACCTGCTGCGAGTGTTTCTCCGAGCATACGGAACTATAAAGAAGAGTTTAAAAAGTGGGGAGGTGGGAAGAAGGGAGGAATGTTGACTTTTGTATGGAAGTTTTTGAGTTCCTTACAGTCTAGCATTGTCTCTCTCAAGGAGAGCTGTGTTTGAGTGTTCCTTATAGCGTAACTTTTATTGAAGAGGGACAAATGATATATCTGGTCTTCTTCTGTTTGTAGTGGAACTACTCGTTATTGTTACAGTATTAAAACCGCCGGTTATTGTTAACACAGCCAGTATTTTAATGTCCGTTACTTTCCACCAGTATTTTGAGAAATGTGAAGCTCTTATCATCATCATCATCATCATCATCATCACTGGCTGCATCATCATCACGTTCCACTTTAAGCACATATTCAATAGTCAAGCATGCGTTTTATAGTTTTGGGTATAAGTAGATATAAAACTAAATATATAAATATACATAGTGCCACTACAGTACAGCTGCTGTGATACGAAAACGTTAAAATTATTTAAAACAAATTTAGGATCAGTTATATTAATTAGCGAGTAGGCAAAACTGTAACATTTCGGTTTGCTCGTTAATCAGACAAAACATACAGGACATATAAGTAGGAAAACAGAGAAAATATAAATTCACATTTGCGATATACAACAAATAAGAATAACTTATAAAAAATAATAGAAAAAAAAGATGCTCATGTATCTGCGAATTGCAAGACGCTGTGTCTAAACGTGCGTGTGCTAAAGTATTATGAATGCTAAAATGAAGAATTGTGATGTGTGATATCAGTGTGATCTTTAGTAAAGAGGGAGTGTGGAATAGGAAAAGAAGAGAGAGGAATACTATAGCTGTTAAGTTGAAAAAGGGGTAGGTGGAATAGATTAGCGTCCTGTCACTTCTTGGCACATTACACTAAACAATAAGACAGCGTAAGTCTGAGATTAGCGTCCTGTCACTTCTTGGCACATTACACTAAACAATAAGACAGCGTAAGTCCGAGATTAGCGTCCTGTCACTTCTTGGCACATTATACTAAATAATAAGACAACGTAAGTCCGAGATTAGCGTCCTGTCACTTCTTGGCACATTACACTAAACAATAAGACAGCGTAAGTCTGAGATTAGCGTCCTGTCACTTCTTGGCACATTATACTAAATAATAAGACAACGTAAGTCCGAGATTAGCGTCCTGTCACTTCTTGGTACATTATACTAAATAATAAGACAGCGTAAGTCCGAGATTAGCATCCTGTCACTTCTTGGCACATTACACTAAACAATAAGACAGCGTGTTAAACATGGGAGTTGCTAATTATCTGTGTAACTGTGTCTGCGGTTTCAATGATTACCTGGGAATTTGTTTGCGCCTCATGTCGTAAGGCAGAAGAGAAGCTTTTTCCCGACCATTGGGAAGAACAATAACAAAGTAGCGATCACATCCAAAGTATATCGAGTAATGCTCTCGATACTGCAACAGAACATAACAACTGTCAGCATACAATTAGTGGGGGTTTTTTTTCGCCAAAGTTTTTGATATAACATTGAAGCAGTTTTATTACTTATCATTGCATCCACACCACTCAGAAATTTCTAATCATTCATTGAATGATTATCTGCTTCTTCTTCTTCTTCTTCTTCTGCTTCTTCTTCTTCTTCATATGCATTGTCTTGTCTATATCTGCAGTCATGTCTCTTGGATAAGTTTCTACGTTTTTTCTTTGTAATTCATATATGGAACCGTAGAGATAATCTTTGGTTGTTTCACTGGGCCAGTAATTACTTCTCAGTGTCTCGTAGGTGATGTAGTTTTGGAGGATGTGTACCACAGTTTGGGGTACATGTACAAAGATTAGTAGTACCGACATTAAACTTTGTATACATATGACTTCGGAGTCGGCTGTGTCCTGTTCAGAGACGAAAAATGGTGATTTGTTCCTCTCTGTTTAGCATGTGATAGTCGTTATGTGCAGGTGTTTATAGTCACCATGTGACAGTCATCATGTGGTGGTGTTTGTGGCTTCCTGTAGGTTTTTATCATGGTTTTCTTCTGAATCTAGGTTATCGGTATGTCTGATTGGTCCATTTCAGTGCCCTCTTTGGCCAGTTGGTCAGCTTTCTCATTGCCTGGTATCCCACAGTGGGAGAGAATCCACTGCAAGGTGGGTGACTCCGTGTTGTAAGCCAATTTTTGACAGTTCATCCTTAAGGTCTGGTAGTTTGTTGCACTGAAGAGCTCCCATAACTGATCTTGCATTTGTGAGAATTACTACAGGACATGTATCAATTCTGGAGTCTGATAGTTTTTCAACTGCAGCAATAATTGCCCTAACTTCTGCATCATAGTTGTTGCAGTATTTCCCGGCGGGTATGGAAATCTTGTCAATGGTGTTGTTTGGATATTCAATATGTGCTCCTGCCCCTCCATTCTTTATGACATTCTGTGCAGATCCATCCGTATACACACGTATCAAGGTACCACATGGATATTTGTCATCTAGCACACGAAGTATGGCTGTTGATCTTACAAGACCGCTTTGCATCTCACCATTCTGCACACCTTTCACTTCAGTCTGAATAGTTATTTGTATACAGTCTGCTTCTTTCCATGGTGTATGCTCTGGTACAGATGATGATGGAGCGACTACAGTTGGTAGGTCATGTATCAGCTTACGCATAAGCTTGGCCTGATGAATGAAGCTGCTTCTTTTAAGCCCTCTTCGTGCCAAGTTATTAAATCTCTCCTTCAGGGGATGGCTTACAGAGCTGAGGCATTTCTATCCCAAGGTCATGACCTTTGTGTCGCTACGTTCTTTTAGCGTCTGAACACTAACTATATTCTGCATTTCTACTACTGGTGTGGACTTCATGGCACCTATGATAATCGTGACTGATTTTGTACTTTATCTAGATTATGCAGCGTAGTGTTTGATGCTGTGCACCAAGATGTTGAGCCATATTCTAAATGCGGTAGAATACTTTGCTTATATACATTCTTGAGGATTCTTTCACTAGCTCCCCATGTGGTTTCACTCAATTTTCTTAATATGGCTAGTTTTCTTCTGGCTTTTGCTTCTGCACTGGAAGAAGTGGAGAGTTTTGAATATCTTGGATCACTACTACTAATAATGGAGATACAATGCGGGAAATTAAAAGGAGGACATCTATTGCTCTTCAGAAAGTAAAACAAATAAAGAATCTGTGGAGAGGAGCAGACAGAACCACAAAAATAAGATTTTTAAGGGCATGCATCTTTCCCATCGCAACATATGCCTGTGAGACCTGGACACTTAACAAAACAGCTGAGAAGCACATAAATGCCTTTGAATGTAAATGCTATAGAAGAGTTCTCCAAATATCGTGGACACAAAAAAGAACAAATATATCTATACTACAGGAGCTTAATATTGAAGAAGGCTGGCTAGTGAAGAGGATTAAAGAGAGAAAACTTAAATATTTTGGCCACATTAAACGTCATGATACTTTGGAGAGGACCGTATTGGAAGGATACATGGTGGGAAAAAGAAAAAGAGGAAGACCGAGACGAAGATGGCTGCAGGACATCGTTGATGATCTGGAAATGGATGCAGCAGCAGCAGGCCATCTTGCTCACAACCGAGAGGCCTACAGGAGTGCTGTTTGGGAGGCAAAGTTCCGCAAGGGACAAGCAAAGGAATGAATGAATGAACTGCTGATGTGTTGTTTCCAGGTAAGTGGGCTGGTTGTCTATCTTTAAGGAAATTTCATTTACAAAGATCTTACCTGCTTTCTGTTTAGATGAGATAGTGAACAGAGTGGTACTTGATTTTTATGTGTTTATACTTATACACCATTTGTTTGTCCATGATGTCAAGATGTCTGCTGCTCTTTGGAGTCTCTGTGCAGCAACTGTCGCGTATTCATCTGTACACCACATGACCAGATCATCTGCATACAGTGCCGCTTTGATAGGGAAGTTCCTTGACCAGGACATTATTGAATATCAGGAATAGTGTAGGTGAAAGGACTCCTCCTTGTGGTACACCATGTCACAGCAGTACTTTCTGGCTTTTGTGTCCATCCATTACTACTCTAGCTCTTCTGTTGTGTAAATAGGACTTTATCCAGTTGTACAGTCTTCCATTCACTCTGCAGTTTCTAATTTTCCACAGCAGAACTTTTTTCCATACTTTATCAAAGGCTTTCTTCAGATCTATGCACGATGCTAGTACAAGGTTTTTCTTTTAGAATGCGTCCTCAATCACTTGAGAGAGATAGGTCACTCGATCTTCTGTACTGTAATACTGCCTAAATCTTGCTTGTTGTGGAATGAGAAGGTTTTCACTTTCTAGGTACCATTTTAGCCTCAGGTCCATCGTTTTGCATAGGCAGCTAGTGAGACCGATTGGCCTGTAGTTGGAGGCCGTATCACTGTTTTTCCCTAGCTTTAGCAGTGGTACCATGCTTGCTTCCTTCCAGATTTGAGGTAACTTACCTGTACTCCAACACATATTGAAAATATCCAACAGCTTCTCCATTGCTGCCATTCCCAGGTTCTTGATCATTTCATTGGACACTCCATCTGGTCCTGTTGACTACTTTTGTTTTAGTTTACTGACTGCTAGGTCTGTCTCACTGCGTGTGATTGATGCATCCATGACCTCCACTCTTCTGTCTTGTTCCTCTTCTTTCTGTGGGTCAATGCGCACTGTACGCTCTTTCTCTGGATGAATATCAATGTTGCAGTCTTGTGCAAACATGCGAGCAAAGTGATCTGCTACCTGCTTACCTGTAAGAGTTTTCCCATCTTATATTAATGTAATCTTTGTACTTCTTCCAGTGCTCTCATCATTTAACTGTTTGATTAGTTTCCACAGTTTTCTTCCATCCCTTTCAAAGTTTAGGGACTGTGTTTTCTCTCTCCAACTTTCCCGTCTGGCTTGCAGCTCCGAAATTTAGCCTTAGCGTGTTGGTAATTATTGTGGTGTTCTTGGCATGGTCTATTTTCTGCTTGCTTTCGAGATGTTTTCACGTCATCATGCAATTTTCCAAGCTCACTAGACCAGTATGGTTTATAGTCCCTACGAGCTCTTCTGGAAATAGTTTCATGGGTGGCTTGAAGGATGCAAGCACTGAATTCCTTCACTATACTGTTAATATCCTTACCTTCTATGGTCAGCTGTCCCACCAGGATACCTGTACGATGTCTGTATATTGTCTAGTTTGCTTTTTTATAGTTCCATCTGGGGAGATGGCTACTGTGTTAAGGAGTTCATTTTCTATTGTCAAGAAGACTGGTCGATGGTCGCTACCTCCAAGTTGTTTTCCAACTTCGCGTGTAGTGTTCCACTGCAGGTCTGGAGAGTGGAATGCCGGATCTGGTGTTGAGATTCTATGCCAAGCCCTTGAGTAAAATTTTGGGGGATCCACTGGCTGGTTGATCAAGAGAAGTCCATTATCATCCTGCCAGCTCTCAACTTTCTCTCCTCTCTTGTCTATGTGGTCATAGCCCCAGATCTGGGAATGGCTGTTAAATTCGCCACAGACCATCAGTCTCTCTTTGTGTGTGGGATTGTTTCTAGAGCAAGTGGGCGGTCATTAGGACAGTAATAGTTAAGGAGGTGGAAGTCTGTATTACTAGGTTTTAAATGGATCATCTGATATTCAGCTCCTTCCATGTACATTCCCACCTGCCATCGCTGATATTATTATTAACAAGTGTGAGTACTCCTCCTTTCCTTCTGTCCTGTCTGTCTAATCTAAAACACTGGTAGCATCTGATTTTAAAGGCGGCATCTTTGGTTAGGTGTGTCTCCTGTATGCAGCATTTACTTACCTGCTCTGCAAATAGTATGTTATCTAGTTCCACCTTTTTGCAATAGCCATCTCTAACACTGCTGACACTCTCAGCATCCACTGCATTATTTTAAGTTCTTGCTTTTTGACAGTTTTCTGATATATTTTTGGCCAGTACCTCTACTCTCATGTTTCCTAGCTCCACAAGACGAACTGAGAGGACCTCCAGTAGCATTGGGTGGACCTTTTCGAGACAGGGGGCCCGGCACTGCACCTGCCTGGTTAGTCTTCACAGGGCGAGCACCATGTCTGAATACTGCAGATAGAGACATTTCATTAGCGATAATGCGTGGTACCCTGATTTTTGCGATGCGCATTTTGGCTGGGTATCTCCGACTTCAGCACTTTTCCTTGCTAGGGCAGACTGTGGTCTTGCTCGAACTACCGTGAAGACAGTGTGGCTGGCCTGGCCAAAACTTTGTTTTCCAGCCTCTGGTGGCTGTACTTTAGCCGATTCTCCACGTCAGGTGGCTTTGAGACAGTTCCACAGAGACACTCCGACTTCGGGATGAGGAATCAGATGAGTGCTTCAACGATATCCATTCCCCGTCACCAACAGTCTGCTATCTCTGTTTTGTTTACATAATTCTGATAGTCATTGTTGTAGACACCCATAGGCTTATCATGTCCTGGACTCATTTGTTTCACACCAGATTTTCCTCATCCCTGCCGGCGATCTCTATGTCCTCATCCGTCCACCAACCTGACATTACATTTTACAAAAGTAACAATTACAATTAGTGTTGATTGCTACAGGTTTCTGGGCTACAGAAGTAGGTCAGAGTTTTTAAGCAAACAGATCTATGTTCCCTGTCTCACAAACACTATGTTAAGTGTGCTCTTAGCACTGTTATTGCAGGGGGATTGAATGATTATGAAACGATCTTTCAAACTGACTTCGCCAAGATACGATTGTATGATTAACATATTCTATTTCACGAATCTTTTTTTAAAGGTAAGTTACATAGGAACTATATGCGATTGATCACGTCACAAATAAATGAAATGCTGTATTTCATAGAGCAATGTATTATGTTCTTGCTCTCAGGTAAAGAGGATCATGTATGTGTCTTGCACGTAATTATGCTGTTACAGCTTACATGTCTGGATATGATGCATTTGTTTTCTCTTCTATCTCAGTGGAACTCCAAGCTGGTGTTCTTTGCAGCCGATGCTGTGAAGGTCTTGAGGCAGAGCTTCTTGTCGGCTTGGGAGCTGGCTATTTTTTTTCAGTCTCTGAGTTTAGCTAAAACAGCAGGGGATGTGCAATACTTCTTTAACAAGCTCCACCACCATGAGCACTATGGCAATCCTTGCTCATTTAGCCAGAATAGGCCTGTTACCGGGGCTACCAACGGAGAGGTGTGATAAGGTTTTAGTCAGCTGTGGTTCACCAACTCTTACGCTAGCATGTGGTCTATGGATCGCTAATTGCTAAAACGGACACCAATAAATAATAAGACACGAGACAATTTTTTTGCATTTACCCCATAGATTTTCTCAAGGCAGTTTTGCCAAGCACCAAAGAAGCTGTCGTCACCTACGGCTTGAAATCTGGCCGAGCACTGGTGAAACAACGAAAGATCTTCTCGTTTTAAACTGGAAACTTCAGCAGGGGTGATCGTTCCTGGAGATTTTCTGAAGAGAAAAGATTTTAGTAATAAATGTGTGACTATAACGAAAGCGTTATCAGAAATACGTTACATTTATCTTCATTGTTCGTGCTTCCATCCATCATTCCAGTCAATACTTTAATCTCCAAACCACTGACGCCTCCATTTGATTACCATCTCTATTTTTGTGTCTATCGGTGAGGCGTGATGATGGTCACATCACTCTATCGACCGATCTAGGAGGAAAGAAAAATGAGTCCTAGCATCATATTCTTGAGTTCCTTTATGGCATGTATGGGCCACATTTGTCTGCCATTACCTTCATAGTTTTGTTAATTCTCAGACTGTCTACATCTACTCAGAACGAAAATATGATGAAAGTTATTCCAGCAAACAAAGCAAAACAAACTTAACTGATGATGGTTCGAAACAAATATGTAGAAAAATATTATTGAAGAAAAAAAAGTAAAAAAACAAAAAAAATATAAGCAAAGAATATCAAACTAATTATGCTGACAGCATAAGCATGGCTAGCACTGACATTTGGCTTCACCCCCAAAGAGTTACTGGTTAAAATAAGTGTAACAACCACACGAAAACAATACATAAAATAGACGATGGATCATCCTCAATCCACATCAGACGATTAGTCCATAAGTGTTCTGATCCCATCTTCAATATATCCACCAACGTCTGGTGACTGACGTTACCAGTTTTGTGTTGATTAACCAGTCTTCCTTGTTTCGCACTGTAGCCTGAAGTTACCAGTTCTGTGTTGATTAACCAGTCTTCCTTGCTTCCCACTGTAGCCTGACGTTACCAGTTCTGTGTTGATTAACCAGTCTTCCCTTGCGTCCCACTGTATCGCCCTTGTCTGGCCACTCCACGTTTGGCGCTATACTCCAGCAATCTGTTCAAGGCTGCTGATTCAGAGCTGTTGATTAAGTCTGTGATTCGTCTACCAGCTTCTCTGGGTGCATTCAGGATATCAGCCAGCTCCATAATATATAAAATACAGAATCGTCAATAAATTGCCATGTCTTAAATGTGATAGAAGAATGGTCCTGAAAACATTTGGATTCTCATCTGTAAGCAACAGGCTCCATTTGTGTAAAATAAAATTGCAAAATATTATGTCTGTAATCAAGGAAAGCTGTGCATGCACATCATGTATTAAGCAGAACAGTTGTAATGCACTGCATGCTGGTCCATTATGCAGTAATGAGGGTCATAATCAACTATAACGCGTGGCATGTTGGTCCATTACGCAGTAATGATGCACGTGATCAACGATTAAAACAGAAAAATAATTCTGAGAAACCGGAACAGAGAAACAGCACAATACTGACTCGTAAAAGCTGGTCTTTGTCACATTATACATAGTTAATGTGATAGCTCCGGAACTGTCTTCAGTCAGCAGGTTCGCATGAACTCTGACGTATTTGCCATTTATTACCTCCTCCAAATACAAGCACACCTGAAAGAGAAACAAGCTTTTCTTGCGAGATTTATTATTCTGTAACTCTTGTATGCTGTTATTTCATCAATTTATAACATGTTGTGTACATATCTATTTTTTAACCGATGTGTTGTTGTTCATTGAGAAAACATTTAAACAGAGAAAGTTGTAACGATGAAAGGTAATATAATGTGACAAATGAAGAAAGAAGAAGCTTCAGATGTGCTTAGTGACTTAATTAATAATAAATTAATAAACACACAGAAAGACAGACAGACGGAGATAGATATGACATAGGCAGATAGAGCGAAGATATGAATGAATGCATGATCTTTAATTTCTAAGGGTGATGAATTGTGCCCGCAGGCCCGTCTTACATTCTGCCCTTCATCACTCCATCTTTCATTCTTCCCACACACTCGATTAAATATAAAAATACATCTTACATGATTAAAATATCAAAGAATGCAAAATGAAACGAATACACTTACATACATAAAAAAACGAAGTACTATATTCACATATAGACAGACAGACAGACGGATAGACGGACGGACGGAACGAATGAATGAATGAATTATTTTTTTATTTTTAAATAGAAAAGAATTGGGCATACAGGCCTGTCTAACATTGTGCCCATCATCACTCCATCTCTCATTCTTCCCACACACTCGATTTAATACAAGTATGTAAATTACATTAGGAAACGAAAACATACCACAAGAGTGTAAGATTAAACTATTACATTCAAAGTAAAAGAGAAGAAGTAATTAACCTAATAAAATAGCTCTCACATACACATACAAGCACACACACAAACACATGTCCATAAACAGAATTACATTTTCAGTACAGATCTTCTAACATGTTTTAACAAACATTAAAAATAATTTCTAACAATATCTAACAAGCTACTTTACGAACTATGTCATTTTAGTACTTGATGGTCATGGGTCTAGAGAGTGCTGGTTAGTCTATTGATGCATATAGTTACAAGCAAGTAAATAATGAAACATGTTTGAATTAAAGGATAAGTAATTATTAATGGATTTGAAATGGTAGGGGAGGGATAGATAGATAGATAGATAGATAGATAGATAGATAGATAGATAGATAGATAGAGATAGATAGATAGATAGATAGATAGATAATGTGTGTGTTTGTGTGTGTAGAAAAATGCGTGGAAATAAGTATTTTACATACACACGTACACATACTCATACATAAGTACTCATATACATATACTCATACATACGTAACGAAGTTATCCATATATACATATGTACTACTGGACAAAAGTTAAGGGCCATTTTTTCAATTCTTATACAAACAAAATCAACTGACTACAAACAAGCCATAAGTACCAAAGAAAACACCATTTAAAACTGAACAAATTCAATCATTTCATTTGCAAATCAGAATAGGAACATAAAGATGGCGAAATCACTCACCTTTCGTCCAAAAATTCACAAGACTGGTCTTCAAACAACAAGCATGTCAGTATCGCGGCTGGCCACGGTTCGCTGCCAGACATTCAACGCACCGCTGCCCCTTAATCCGGGGGTGTTAGGACATTCCGTGGAATGGCCTTACACTCTTTTGTGAAGGAAAAGGGTCAGTTGGGTTACTTCAACAGGTGGAGAATGATTTGTCGAAACCCGTCTGCCTAGGACATCCCAAATGTGCTCATTGGGCGACAGATCGGGCGAACGAGCTGGCCAATCGATTTTAATGATCCGTTGCTGTTGAAGAAAATCTTCTACGACACGACCCCGATGTGGTCTTGCGTTATCGTCTCGTAGGATTCCCCCTGCACCCATGGCTTGCAAGGTAGGCTGGACAATGGGTTGCAGAATTTCATTCAGATATCTCTGGGCGGTTAGGGTGCCATGAATGACATTGAGGGGAGTCCTGCCATGCCTGCTGACGCCATCCCAGACTATAACTGATCCCCCTCCGTAACGATCCACCTCTTTGATAGTGGCGTCGTGGAACCCTTCCCCAGGCCTTCTCCAAACACGGATTCTGCCATCACTGAAGGACATACTGAAGCGGGATTCGTCCGTGAAAAGAATTTCACCCCACTGTCACCTCGTCCAAAGGATGTGCTGCCGGCACCAGGCAACTCTAGCTCTGCGGTTAGCTGGAGTAAGAGGTATTCTTATTTCTGGTCGTCGTGAAGCCAGCCCAGATTCTCTTAAACGTCTGCTATTTGTTCTGCCGCTAACATTGACGTTTCTGAGAGTTGAAGACGTTGCTGTCCGGTTGCGAAGTGTGGACAGCTGCAGGTATCTGTCAACTTGTCTACTCGTGCAACGAATTCGGCATGAACGATACCTGTCTTCTATTCCTTCGGTTGCGGAAAATCGCGCCAAAAGGCTTTGCATGGTAGAATGGGACATCCCTGAACGCCCTGCAACTTCACAGCCAGATAAACCGCTTTCAACCAAGGCTATGACCCGATGACGCGGTGGCATGGTGTTTTTAAAATGACAAAAATACCCATAAACCGCTTTAACAAAAATGGTTGGAAAGTGGAAAGTATTCACTAAGGATGCCTCGTGCACGTGCAGCACAAATCAGCACGATTTAATTACCTGCTGGGTCATGCTGACATTTAAAAAAATACCCTAACATTTTGTATAGGACGATGCTACTGCACGTGGTTTTTACACTTGTTGTGATGAACAGTTGGTGTTGTTTATGCCCCGGTTGCATAGAGCACTTCATGAGAATGCAATTTAATCAATATTCTACAATACATTTATTTATAGTTTTAGTACCGCAATCAAAATAAACGTATGCTTGAAATTAATGACCGGCCCTTAACTTTTGTCCAATAGTATATACATATATACATATAACTTATATGTACGATGCCATAAAAATTGGAGGTTATGAGTCACCAGAGATTAGATATGCTGACGACACAGCATTACTGTCCACAACACAAAACGAAATGAAAATACAAATTATGTCGGTCCGTAAGAGCAGCGAAGAGCAAACCTTTATCTTAATGCTTAAACAACACAGTTAAAGCTTGAAAGCTAAACTGATGATAACTGACAAAACAAATCAGGCAGGTCATATATATGTATGTGTGTATATATATATATATATATAAATATGTGTGTATACTCGTATGTGTATATAAATATATACTGTTCAAAAAAGAAACGCAACACTACTGTAGTCGTAATGGACACCAAATTTCAAACTTGTATGAAAATTTTATTTTATGGATTTAATGTTTCAGTCTTGGCATGAAGAAACTTTAAGACTTTAACACTGGAATGATGTTCATTAAATTTGGTTTGGACTTTTATTCTTTGCGACTGAGGCCTCCGTTTCAGTAAAGTGTATGGCTTCCTCTGGCCTGTGTCAGAGAACGACATCTCCTTGACATGGATTCGATTAGCCGTTGGATCTGTTGTTGTGGGATGGCTGCCCACTCTTTCCACAGTGCAATAGACAATTGTCGGAGAATGATTGGCGCCACGTCTCGCTGGCGGACTTGTCTGTTGAGTTCATCCCATAAGTGTTCTATTGGGTTCATGTCTGATGACATGGATGGCTACGAAATGGTCTGGACGTTGTTGTCAGCGTGGAAATGGGTGGTGAGTTATACCACATGAGGTCAAACGTTATCCTGCTGAAAAATCGACCTTGATGCAGCCAGAGGTGGAAGAACTTGAGGATAAAGAATTTCAGCGACGTATCGTTAGGCATTCAGATGTTCTTCAATTTGCATCAGGTCACGTCTTCCCATGAAATTGATCGTCCCCCACTCCAGTACACCTCCACCACCATGTGGAGGAGCCTCATCCACGCAGTTCTGGGCGTAGCGCTCATAGACTCTGCGGCAAAATCTTCTTCGTCTATTGTGTCGCTGGAATGATTCATCACTAAACCAAAACCTTCTCCAATCATTCGCAACCGTCCATTCAGGATGCTGGTAAGCCCACTGCAGTCGCTTTTGGCGATGCCGGTCCATAAGAACAGGACCTCTGTAGATCTTTCTAGCCCAAAGACCAGGTTGTGCAGCCGGTTCCTGACCGTTTGATCTGAAATTTTGATGGGTTACTGTCAGTGACTGGGCTGTGAGGTGTGACTATGGGTCTTCCACTGCGTGGCCGGCTTGCAACTCAGCCAGTTTCTTGAAATCATCTCCACATGCGACTAATGGTGCTTTTAGCAAAGTTAAATTGTCTGGCCGCTACACTTTGTGACTGTCCAGTCTGTAAACCTCCAATGATGATGAATTGTTGTTGAGTTTTCAAATGAACTGATTCGAGGAGCGTAGATCTTTTATAGGCATTCAATAACATGGTCATTGAGTTTTGTGTTAAGTAAATTACACGGGATTGTCGTGAATCTGTAATGAGTTATTGTCAAAAATGCTATTTTGACTAGCATCGCTTTTCTGTGCTCATGAATCATCAGCTGAGTACAGTTCAGGTCAGTACGTGAAGTTGATGTCCAAGTGAACCTTTCAGGCAATTCGCCCTTGTCTGATCAGCAAACTTCAGTTTAAATAGCAACATTATTTTTGTTGCGTTTCTTTTCTTTTTTAATATATATATATATATATGTCATTGAGGAAAAATTGAAAGTGAAGTATTTTCATCATCTTGAATCACTACTAACTAATAGTGGACATACAATTAGGGAACTTAAAAGGAGGACATCTATCGATCTTCAGAAAGTAAAACAGCTACAAAAGCTGTGATCAGGAAGAGACAGAACTACAAAAATAATATTTTTAAGGCCATACATCTTACCCATAGCAACATATGCTTTTGAGACCTGGACACTTAATAAAACAGCTGAGAAATATTTAAATGGCTTTGAATGTAAATAATGCAGAAGTGTCCTTTAAATAACATGGACACAAAAAAAGAACAAATATATCCATACTTCAAGAACTTAATATTGAAGAATGTTGGCTAGTAAAGAAGATTAAACAGGGAAGAGTTAAATATTTTGGACATAATAAATGTCATGGAAATATAGAGAAAGACCTTCTTGGAAGGGTACATAATAGGAAAAAGAAAGAGAGGAAGACCAGGGCGAAGATGGCTGCAAGACATCGTTGATGATCTGCAAATTGATGCATCAGCAGCATAGAATCCTGCTTGCAACCGAGAGGCCTACAGAAGGGCTGTTGGTGAGGCAAAGTTCCGCAAGGGACATGCAAATGACTGATTGAATGACCTAATACACATGTATATACATATGTATACACGTATGCAAACATACATTCATATACACATTCATACATGCCATACAAGCATATATACATTTTATATATTCACATATACATCCATATGTACATACACACAACCATACATGTATTCATTCCTACATACGAGCATATCCTCGTCCACAGCTACCTGAAGCGGAATCGTGCATATATTGGCACCAGAAAATGTAAAGACCCGTGCTATGTTATATGTCCTGTAGTCTGGGAGCCCAGAACGATCACCTTTCCCAAAACTATCTTCACCTCACCCTCTGTGAGGGATTCACATGCTAGTCCGTAGTGTGATATATGGCATTTTATGCAGAAGATGCAGGGTAATTTATATTGGTGAAACTGATCTCAGATTAGGTGACTGTATGCAGAAACATATGTATAATATTGTTTAGCATGCTTCGAAACCAGTTCGTAATCATTTCAATGGGCCCGAATCGAGGGAGAAAATCTGATTTTATGGTAACATCAACCAAAAAAATGCCACGTTGATGACAGAAGCAGCCTAGTGCTTGAGAACCGCTACATTCAGAAATATGAGACGCTGGAACCACGCAGTTTGAACTCGCAGTTACACCTAACATTCCCTTCTCCCACAAGCATATTCCCTCTGCACCAAGTTCCACTCTCACTTGCTACACATATTTCAAAACCTCCTAACGGCATAAGATTACAACCCCTCTGCCCCAACTGCAATGAACTAGTCCACCTTCTCCCAATTATATTATCATTATATCACCCTCTCCCCTTTCTGCGGTCCCCCCTCCCCTTTACAACCAACCTGTCACGCGTTACAAGTCCCCATTTAAATATTCTGAACACCCCACCATGCGCATTTCTGGACACAGCCTTTTACAAGCTACAGCTAAATTCATTTATTTTATTTTTTTCTATTTTTTTCCATTCCTTTTTTTACATAGTATCCATGCAAATTCATATTTTATATTCTTTCTCTATTTCTTCGTCCAGTGTGTTTTTCAGGGTCACACCGGAATATCACATCTGTGTTCTTATTAAGTAATAAAGCTGTTCCTACTTTTTTCCCAACACATTTTGTCATCGCAGCTTTACTTAAGTGGCTTCGTGCACAGTTATATACTTTTTTGCGCATACTTACATATTAAATATTAGTGTGTTCCTACATACGACGGGCATTCAAAAAGTTCGCATTGTGATAATATCTCAGCAAATATGATATGAAAACTATAATACTACAGTTTTAACACAATCTCATGCAACACCATTGCGCCTGGTCCAGCGATGCTCTATTGCGGTAATACCATTATAGCAGAAGTCAGAGATCTGGTCCTGTAACCACACCTGATATGACCTCAAAACTGCATTCAAATTTTCCATCATAGATGTGCCTTTTCAGACGAGAAAACAAGCAGAAGTCCCTGGGAACACGATCTGGTGTGAGGATGGGTGCTGAAGCAGGTCAAATCCTGCATCATGACCTGCGTCCATTGAAATATGAGAAGAGCTGGCTGGGTGCATCGTCCAGAGGGAGAAGGACACCTTTTCGCAGTTTGCCACGCCTCTTAACTGTGATGGTTTGCCACGCCTCTTAACTGTGATGGCTTCACAAAGGGTGACGGATTAGTTCTGCATAATAGTGACCAGTTATAGTAGCAACTTCATCAGTATAATCAAATAGACTGGTTCCTTCTAACTCGGAAAAAAAAAACTGAGGACAGGACCCTGCCAGCGAGTGGAGCAGGAAGAAACTGCTTTGATGTCGGTAATGAGGCATCCTTCCATAGCATGGTTTGTGTTTAAAGCTCGGGATCGAAGTGATGTATGCAGGTTTTCTCACTATTCCAGACCAGAAGTTGACTGGGTCGTGCCGAAGTAGACTCTCAGACACGTACTTAACACTGTTCTCGTGGCCTGTTTTATGTTGACCTGTTACCACTCATCGTACACGTACCTTCTGTAACTTTAGATTATCCCATAAGACTGAGTAGACTGTGGCCGTTGAGATGTCCACGGACCTAGCTATTGTTCTGACTGTCTTTCGTCTGATCAACATTATGATGCTTTTCACTCGTTCATTGTTTTCCAGGGTAGTCGACGCTGAAAGCCGCCCATAACGATCTGCAACTTCACATGACTCCTTTCCACATGTAAATTCTCTGTGTCACTTAATAACAGTTAGTATGATGGGGACCTTGTCTCCAAGAGTTCACATCATGCCATCATGAACTTGGTGAGGAATCATGCCCTTCAGAGACAAGTACTTTATGACAGCCCGGATCTCAGTTTTTTTTTTCTAATTTTTTTTTACGATCCCTTTGAAAATATCAGCAAAAATGTTTTAAAATATAAGTTACAGGTCTTGTTTTTGGTAGTTTAGTTAATCTTACAAATGATTACACAAGTGGCATGCAATGAATCGTCAGTTTTTTTAGGTGTAATTATATCAGAACACGAACTTACTGAATGGCTTTCAACATACATACAATCATATATTCAGCTGAGGCACACATGTAAATATACATACATACATACACACATACATACACACATACACTTACTGAATTTGAATCAGGCACAGCGACAGGTATTAGTCTGACCTCAGCAAAATCAAACTCAGACTTCCATTTCTGGTATTGATCATCATTGTCGAAGACTCCATTTGCAATTGTCAAGAAATCGTACATCTTTTTGGAATAACCTGAAAATAAATAAGGTGAGCATCTTATTAGACTGTTAGATGTCCCTGATGTTTATTTGCATTTTGTGTCATGGGAGATATAATTAAACTTCAGACGATGGATACACGAGGGGCCTTCAGAAAGTAATGCACCACATCGTTTTTTCAGCTAATAATGAAGATAGAAGCAAGAAATTTTGCATATTTTAAATATAGCATGTGCCGATTGTGTGAACCAAATTGGACTGCAACCGGCCAAAGAATATGGCTGCTCTAACCGGTGAAATGGACCGTATGATAGAATTTCTCGTTCCATGGAAGGAAACTGTTTTGAACACTCATAAGCGTCTATGTGATGTGTATGGAAGTTTTACAGTCGACAGAAGTACAGTCAGTCGCTGGGTTCAGAGAACCAAAAAATCAATAAGTGGAGATAAGGAGTTGCATGATCAGCCGCGGTGTGGACGTCCTGCCACAGCCACAAAGGCAGAAATGTTGAAAGGCGCTGAAGGCATTATTCTTGCTGATATCACTACTCAACAACTGGCCTTAAAGCTGTCAGTCAGCAAAGTGGGTGGGGGGGGGGGGCATATGCAGTTATAAAAGCTCTCGGATTTTCTAAGATTTGTTCAAGATGGGTTCCTCGATGTCTCTTAAATAACCATCTATTGCAAAGGAAAGTAATTTCTTCTGAATTGTTGGAGCGGTTCAATGCTGAGGGAGAGAACTTTTTGGCTAAGATCGCAAACAGGTGATGAAATATGGGTACATCATTATGAACCTGAGACAAAAAGACAGTCAATGGAGTGGCATCATCCGCAATCACCACGAAGAAAGAAATTCAAAACAACTCCTTCAGCAGGAAAGGTCATGATCACTGTCTTTTGAGACACTGAAAATGTGATTCTTATGGATGTTATGCCAAGAGGAGATACAATCAATTCACAAGCTTACATTAAGACATTGAAAAAACTAAATCAACGTTTTCGCAAAGTTCGGCCGCAAAAGAATCCAGCAGACTTGCTTCTCCTTGACGACAATGCGCGCCCTCACACAAGTCTGGCAACATGGGAAGCAATCAGCAAATTGGATTAAACTGTATTACCTCATCCACCATATAGTCCCGATTTGGCACCCTCTGAGTTCCATCTGTTTGGTCCACTTAAAGATGGACTAAGAGGGGTAAGATTTGAAGATGACGAAGGAGTGATTCATGCAGCGAAGAAACGACTACATAATCAAGTAAAAAATCTAGTACGGGCTAAGAATACATGCACTTGTTTCGCGCTGGCGTAAATCCGTACACGTTGAAGGGGATTATGTTGAATAATACCGATGTTTACATGACATATCCATGTATATTGTGTATAAATTTCATGTATTTTTAAATAAACAGTTCCTGAAAAAAAAAACGATGTAGAGCGTTACTTTCTGAACGCTCCTTGTATTTACATAAGATCCTCTTTTTAAACACTAATGAAACCAAAGTAATGATAATTGTCAAAATGAGAAGACCAAATTACACTGGACCATCAAGAGCTTGAACATTAAATAAATCTAGGTTTCGGTCATCACCATCAATGGCGACTACGCAATGGAAATCAAAATAAGAATGCAGTTCAATCACAGGAACTAGCACAAATGAAGAGTATGTGACAAGGTACTGACAAGAAAGCAAACTTACATTTACTAAGAGCTCACATATTCCCACTGGCAACATACGGATGTGAAACACGGCCACTTAACAAATCACTAGGAAAAGAGGATAACAGCATTTGAAATGAAACGTTACAGAGGAGCACTCAGAATATCGCCGATAGAACGAAAATCAAATGAAGAGTTTTACTGACTCAATTAGGTTTCGTGGACAACTGGCTCGTTCACACCAGAGACACAGTAGCTTAGAGAGGTTGATAGTAGAAGGCAAAAGAGAATAGGGACGACTTTGCCGCAGATGGACATAGTACGTCACGGAAGGTCTGAATGTGTTACTGCCAGATGCCGGTCAACTTGTGCAAGATCATACTGCATTGAGGGAGAAGGACAAGGTTCCGGAAAGGACATGTATAACACACACACACTCACACACACACATATATATATGTATATATATTTTTTCCTTATATGTATAAGGAAAAATATAAGAGATGAACAAACTGGATTTGTAAAATGAAAAGGGACAGATAATACCACATCTGTATTGATTAGGACCTCTGGTAGAAAGAGTACACAAAGAATTCCTTGTATGATTCATTGGCTGTAACAAAGCATTTTATACAGATAAGCATTTTATAAACATTTTATACAGATAAACATTTTATACAGATAAGCATTTTATACAGTTAAACATTTTATTCAGATAAGTATTTTATACAGATAAGCATTTTATACAGATAAGCATTTTATACAGATAAACATGACGGAATCATAAAAATGTTAGCGAATGTAAATAATTCAGGAAAAGATCAGAGAATAATAAAAGAACGCTTGCTGTAATGAAGAAAAAGTCATTAGGTTCAAAAATATCAGAAGCAAATATCAACCATTATAGCAAGAAGTTAGATATGTTTGTGCCCACGAATACGAATTTACGTTACACCGTGAACAGTCTAGGATATGCAAACGATATAGTACTAATAGGCAAAACTGAAAAAAAGATTACATAAATTATTAGATATTAGTGTGAAAGAAAGTGAAAAAAGAATCTAAATAGAATGTTTAAAAAGCAGTGGTTATATCACACAAGAAGCATCAACCTAATTTCAGCTTAGGAGCAACCATGAGAACAAATGTCCACATTTATATATTTTGGCACTCGGGTAACATCAGATGGGAAATACGCTTCTTCTGAAATTAATAATAGAATATAAAAGCCAAAACAGCTTTCAAATATATGAGAAAAATCTTGTGCAATGCATTATCTATCACGGAACATAAGTTGAGCTATATTACTCTATGGAAGTGAGTCATGGGGATTGAACAGATCCATTCAAAGGTCGTATTAGTCAAAAGAGGTGTGTTTTCTTCGAAGATGTTCAGAAACCATGGAGAGATAAAATCACAAACGCGGACCGCTTAACAAAAGCAATTGTAGAAATAAACCTAATGAAATGTATAAGAAAATGGCAGTTATCATTCAGGGGCCGGCTAGCGTAGTGGTTAGAGCATTCGTCTAGCAACCAAATGGTCGAGGGTTCGAATCCCCAGCTAAGCGGGATTTTTTTTCCGACCAATACGGCCCCGAGGTCGACCCAGCCTCGTAAAATGGATACCAGAGAAAATCTGGGAAGTAAAGGCAGCGAGGAAAGGAACTGGTCACCCTACCTCATACGCTGATGACCCAGCATAATGAGGTCTCTAACGCTTCACCCCCTACGGCATTTGCTATGGGACTATCTTTACTTTTTTTTAGTTATCATTCACTGGGCATATAACGAGAAGGGGAGAGTTTGAAAATATCATAACACCGGGAAATGTAAATGTCAAGTGAGGCATGGGAACACCAAGAGAAAAAGGTCATGGACATTTCAAGGCGATAGCACAATAAAAAGTCATCAACTGAGCTGATGGAAAAAATCAAGGATGGAGATTTGTTGGAAAGCATTGCTGTCTGATCCTACGGGAACGCCATCTTGTCCTGTTATCAGTGTAGTCTTTTAGAAACGCTTTTCCACACAAAACAGGCAACTGAACGATTGGACACTAACACACGTGGCTTCGCTCATCATTATAAGCAGCATGTGCTGTCTGCTCAGCTGAGGTTGACTACAGGAACTCTCAAACATGGCTTCACACAAGAAAAAATATAAGTCGGAAAATGTCTCAATAATTAGTTTTTAATATGGGCAGTTAATATTTATATAACATGTACGGTAGTTAACATTTATCTGATGTATACTGAGAACTTGTGGCTACATATGAATGCAAATTAAAATTAACAGGAGGAGAGAAATTATTGAAGTACAGTACAATTCTGCTTTGAAGAGTCAAAGAATAATACTTGAGGAACATATTGAAAAACAAAAACCATTAATCGTGAACTTCATGGACTATAAAAAGGCATTTGATAGCATACACAGAAATTCGTTTTGGACAATTTTTAAAATATATGGAATATCATCTAAAATTGCCAACTTCATTAAGGATCTCTACAACGTATGTGTTTCTGCAGTCAACACAGGAGAAGGAATGAGTGAATGGTTCTAGATTGAAACAGAAGTGAAACAAGGATGTATACCATCTCTCTTGGTTTTTAAAATTGCCATAGACTTCATAATGAAAACACTGCTGCACGGGTAAAACATGAATTGGCTGGGTACATTTGGCCAACTGGAAAATCTTGATTTTTGCAGATGACATAACTCTTATAAGTGACAATGTGAAATCGATGCAAGAAAAAAAAAACAGATACCCTGTCTTCGGAGGCTAGTAAAATAAGACTTAAAATTAACAAGGAAAACACAAAAATAATGAAACTTCTCATTAACCACGAAGGAAAAATATACGTAGAAGGAAGAGTTGTTGAAGAAGTAAACTAATTTGCATACCTCGGCAGCTACGCCAACCAGGATGATGACACCAGAATGGAAGTTAGAATTAGAATTGCAAAGGCAGCACTGACCTTCAAGAATCTTGAGAATATATGGCATTCAAAAGTTATTATCACAAAAACCAAATTAAGAGTATTCAATTCAAGTATAATATCCACCCTCATTTATGCAAATGAAAGCTGGAAAACAACTAAAGAAGTAGACAAGATATTAGACTCTTTTGAAGACAAATTCCTAAGGAAAATACTCGGCACCAAGTGGAACGAATTCAAGAACAACGCAGAGATAAGACAGATGTATAAACAACAACCTGTCTCATGAGTGATCAGAAAAAGAAAACGGACAAATGTCAGTCATGTGATGAGAAGAAACAGTCAGAGAATCCCAAAACAAACCATCAAGTGGAACACAACAGGCCGAAGAAAAAGAGGTCGGCCACGTGAAACTCTTAAGAGGATATCGTTAAGAGAGGTTAGTTTAGTGGACATAGCACCCCGCGATGAGGTCGAAAAGCTTGACGAGAACAGGAAGACCTTGGCAAACTATCAAGCGGGCCCGATGTGACGTTTAACGGCACGGGAATGATGAAAGAAGAGTCAACAAAGGAGGCAACTGGTCGGCGTGAGTGCCGAAAAGAGTGAAAAGAAGAGTTTAAAAATGGTGCACAAGTGTCAAAAGAACGTTCAGAGTTTTTACAGCCACTGAACGAATAGTTTTGTCTAAATACTACAGCACTTTGAGTGTTTCTTCATTTTGTAAGCTCTCTAAACTGTTTTAAAGTTCGGACTAGAACTTACCCTCAGAACTGACTTGTCCGGGCAAGAGACACAGAAGTAGGAGAATCACGAAACTTGTCATCATTGACGCGGTGTCTGAAGTTTAATGAGCTTATGCCAGGAATTCGCTAAAAATGAAATTATGAAACTTTTAAGAACATTGAAGCATTTTACAATATTAATAAAGTATGTAATTAAGGTTATATTAAAACGACAATCAAAATTTATTATACATATAAAAATGATACGGAGAATTTGAAAACATAAAACAGAAGCGATAACTGTGAATGGTGTCCGCACCGGTCCAACAGAGAAGATCATGGACAGGCTAAAGCGATGGAACCTTAATTATAAGAAAAAAAAAACTTGAAACGCTACCATGAAATGGAATAAGAAGAAACAAGATCTGACAAAATGTTACATTTTTTTCTGAAATCTGTGCCACAAATACTCAGAAAACGAACACTCTTCTTTTCTGGAATTAAAGAAACTTTCAGAAAAGTCTGATAGGTAATAAAATGGAATCGCACCATCTGAAACAGGACAAAGAACGCTTAGAAATGTGCCAAACTGGGCCTATTAAGATAAGAATAATTTTAATTTTAAATTGTGAATTGACCACCAACAAAGTAGTTTTTTTTTCCTCACGTCTTAATTCAGGAGGGTTTTGCCAGAGTGTCAGTACTCTTATGACAGGTGGCAGATCAAACCTGTCCAAGATCTTATCCCACCGTCTCTGCTCTTGCTTCAAGCCACATGTTCTCATGTTCTGCCCCAGAAAGCACTGTGATAAGTCAATGGATGGTGGTGATTGAATAGAATGTAGCTTATATTTTTAGGGCGAGTGGGATTCTTCAGTTCCCAAGAAAATGAGTGTAATTTGTTCTCAGACACACCACAGAGAATGTCTTCCAACATCCACACAACAGCGACTGCTTTATGACGCCTTACTCCAGTTTCAAGGAGATGAATCAGCCACAACAGTTTCCTACATACAGTCGTCAATGTAGAGCTTGTTGGTAGCATCTAAATTGCGTAAATATTATTAATAGTTACAGTTAAAATATATAAGGTAGCGGAGGTAACACATGTGTTAATATTATTTTCACTTTGAATCTAGGACATGAAAGAAAGGGCACAGAGTTGTACTTCTAAAAAGAAAGTAACCAAAAAGATCGTAAACAGAAGTCATAGTTCAATACGTGACAGAGACACTGACATAGTTGATGACACAAGTGTTTAAAAGCAAAAGAAACCAATAATGAACAATTTTTCTATAAGTCAACATAACATCCTGATATCTCGCTCAGTGAATGCTGGATAGGCCCAGAAGAAAACCTGAAGTCACTAATGTTCTACAGTTCGCACTTCGCTGCGTTTTATTCTTCAAAAACAGCATTTAATGAAAGCATAAATAAGGTTCACAGGAATTAGACGTCAGTGCAACATCTGGATCTATAATTAATTGTTTAAACATCGCGGTCTATAATTAATTAAGGGAAAAATTAGGCAGCTCATCGGAGAAGTGTATAACATGAGTGTAGGTAAACTAATTTCCACTGTGTTATGGATGGCTTGATCATTTTTTCTAGTTAGTTTACATAAAAAAAAGAGTGATAAAGTGGACGTGGACTCGAATCACGTAGAGGTGCAAGATAGAGTCAATGATATTGTCATGTAATAATGTTGTTGCTGTAGCTGGAAAACATGACATAACTACAATATATATATATATATATATATATATTATATATATATATATATATATATATATATATATATATATATATATATATATATACTGTTCCAAAAAAAAAAAAGAAACGCAATACTACTGTAGTCGTAATGGATACCAAATTTCAAACTTGGATCAAAATTTTACTTTACGGAATTAATGTTTCAGTCTTGGTATGAAGAAACTTTAAAGACTTTAGAAGTAAAATGATGTTTATTACATTTGGTTTGGACTTTTATTCTTTGCGACTGAGGCCTCTATTTCATTAAGGTATTTGGCCTCCTCTGGCCTGTATCAGAGAACATCTCCTTGACATTGATCCGATTAGCCGCTGGATCAGTTGTGGGATGGTTGCCTTCTCTTCCCACAGTGCATGAGACAACTGTTGGAGATTGGTTGGCGCCATGTCTTTCTGGCTGATTTATCTGTTGAGTTCATCCCATAAGTATTCTATTGGGCTCTTGTCTGATGACATGGATGGCCACGGAATGGTCTAGACATTGTTGTCGGCGAGGAACTGGGTGGTGAATTGTGCCACATGAGGTAGAGAGTTACCCTGCTGAAAAATCGACCCTGGTGCAGCCAGAAGTGGAAGGACGTGAGGACGAAGATTTTCAGTGACGTATAGTTGGGCATTCAGGCGTCCTTCAGTTTGCATCAGGTCACTTCTTCCCGTGAAGTTGCTCGTCCCACACACCAGTACACCTCCACCACCATGTGCAGGAGCCTCATCCACGCAGTTCTGGGCGTAGTGTTCATGGAGTCTGCAGTAAACTCTTATCAGTCTATCGTATCGCTGGAGCAGAAAGAATGATTCATCACTAAACCAAACCCTTCTCTAATCATTCGCAACGGCCAATTCACGATGCTGGTTCTCCCACTACACTCGGTTCTGACGATGCTGGTACGCAATAACAGGACTTCTGTAGGGTCTTCTAGCCCAAAGTCCAGCGTCGTGCAGTTGGTTCCTGGCCATTTGATCTGAAATTCGACGAGCTGCTGTCAGTGACTGGACTGTTGAGGATGCAGATGCAAATCGATTCCTGAGGTGACGCAGCCGTATGAAGCGGTCTTCGGCAGGAGTTGTAACTATGGGTCTTCCACTGCGTGGCCGGTTTGCAACTGAGCCAGTTTCTTTAAATTGTCTCCAAAGGCGACTAATAGTGCTTCTAATCACGTTAAATTGTCTGGCCACTACACTTTGTGAATGTCCAGTCTGTAAACGTCCAATGATGATGAATTGTTGTTGTGTAGTGAGATGAGCCATACTTGCGTATTGAATTTTCAAATAAATTGATTCGAGGAACATCGATCTTTTATAGGCCTTCAGTAACATGGTCAGTGGGTTTTGTGTTAAGTAAGTTTCACGGGATTCTCGTGAATCTGTAATGAGTTATTGTCAAAAACGCTGTTTTGACTAGTATCGCTTTTCTGTGCTCATGAACCATCTGCTGAATACAGTTCAGGTCAGTACGTGAAGTTGATGACGAAGTGAGCGTTTCAAGCAATTTGCCCTTGTCTGATCAGCAAGCTTCAGTTTAAATTGCAACGTCTTATTTGTTGCGTTTCTTTTTTTAACAGAATATATATATATATATATATATATATATATATATATATATATATATATATATATATATATATACCTTGTACAAACGTTCATGATTCTTAGCTCTTGGAGCATAGCCTGAGCCTACATAAACACACATACACAGGATTGTCGTGCAATAAGTGCAAAACTTACTTTTAAGAACTGGACCCATTCGCAATGTAAAAAAAAATTAATTTTACACCTCGTTTCAGTATTGTTGTGCTTGGCGAATATGTCTGATATTTCTGTTTATGTTTTTTTTTTTCGTCCATGAACGAAAGAAATAATAATATCCATAGACGTATATTAAATCACAATGTTGTCTGTTAGAGAAGTAGATATCAGTAACATATACTCGGGATCCGGGACATGTAGAACAAAAATTGTGAGCTACCAGAGTGTTTACAGGTCCGGATTTTTCACTCATTTCATTATCATTTTATCGTTTAAAAAAAAAGACACGGGACGATCATAGCGATGGCAACGAGGTGAACTAAATATTTTGTAATTACTAAAATTTTATCGATCATTGATTTTGCGAGTGTGAACTTAAATGGAGTTAGATCAGGCAAGAAATGAGAGTCGAAAAGTAGAGAATTCTGTCTGTCACTTCCACGCGTAAATAGTAAAATTAGTAAATGTTGTTGGCTATTAGTGGAGTATACACTAGCAAGACCAAGTGTGCATGTCTCTCCGTTTATCTTATGTGCTTTCCCATTTCGTCAGCGATTGCCCAAATATATTCTAAAGAGCTTTCTATATTCTTTAGAAATTAACTGGTATAGCTGTCAACTTTCTGAAAATCACATTACATTTATCTAAGTCTGTTGTGTTGTATGATGTATGTTTGTGACTTTGTAAACTGTGGCGTGGTCGTAGAAATTGTTGCTGTTTCGACCAAATTTCGTATTTTAGTCTACAGAGTGAAGCTCCTAAATGAGTATCTCTGATTTAATGTCTTGTTTTGTGGTGCGTTTCAAATACTCCTGTATTTGCATGTGTGTGTGTATGTGTGTGTGTGTGTTTCTCTTTAGAGTGAATGTATTAAAGTTGTATGTTCAGGCTCAATGTCATGCCCTTTGCACGTTATTTCTGTTTAAAGATTTAACATCAAAATTGTTTCCCCTTCTAATTGCACAAGTGTCAAAAGAACGTTCAGAGTTTTTACAGCCACTGAACGAATAGTTTTGTCTAAATACTACAGCACTTTGAGTGTTTCTTCATTTTGTAAGCTCTCTAAACTGTTTTAAAGTTCGGACTAGAACTTACCCTCAGAACTGACTTGTCCGGGCAAGAGACACAAAAGTAGGAGAATCACGAAACTTGTCATCATTGACGCGGTGTCTGAAGTTTAATGAGCTTATGCCAGGAATTCGCTAAAAATGAAATTATGAAACTTTTAAGAGCATTGAAGCATTTTACAATATTAATAAAGTATGTAATTAAGGTTATATTAAAACGACAATCAAAATTTATTATACATATAAAAAATGATACGGAGAATTTGAAAACATAAAACAGAAGCGATAACTGTGAATGGTGTCTGCACCGGTCCAACAGAGAAGATCATGGACAGGCTAAAGCGATGGAAAATTATAAGAAAAAAAAACTTGAAACACTACCATGAAATGGAATAAGAAGAAACAAGATCTGACAAAATGTTATATTTTTTCTGAAATCTGTGCCACAAATACTCAGAAAACGAACATTCTTCTTTTCTGGAATTAAAGAACCTTTCAGAAAAGTCTGATAGGTAATGAAATGGAATCGCACCACCTGAAACAGGACAAAGAACGCTTAGAAATGTGCCAAACTGGTCCTATTAAGATAAGAATAATTTTAATTTTAAATTGTGAATTGACCACCAACAAAGTAGTTTTTTTTTTCCTCACGTCTTAATTCAGGAGGGTTTTGCCAGAGTGTCAGTACTCTTATGACAGGTGGCAGATCAAACCTGTCCAAGATCTTATCCCACCGTCTCTGCTTTTGCTTCAAGCCACATGTTCTCATGTTCTGCCCTAGAAAGCACTGTGATAAGTCAATGGATGGTGGTGATTGAATAGAGTGTAGCTTATATTTTTAGGGCGAGTGGGATTCTTCAGTTCCCAAGAAAATGAGTGTAATTTGTTCTCAGACACACCACAGAGAATGTCTTCCAACATCCACACATCAGCGACTGCTTTATGACGCCTTACTCCAGTTTCAAGGAGATGAATCAGCTACAACAGTTTCCTACATACAGTCGTCAATGTAGAGCTTGTTGGTAGCATCTAAATTGCGTAAATATTATTAATAGTTACAGTTAAA
Organism: Achatina immaculata; assembly: GCA_009760885.1. NCBI lineage: Eukaryota > Metazoa > Mollusca > Gastropoda > Stylommatophora > Achatinidae > Lissachatina > Lissachatina immaculata. Next base: position 60,284,830 of record CM019692.1, on the reverse strand, counting down.
ATATGTAAGGTAGCGGAGGTAACACTCTCTTACATGTGTTAATATTATTTTCACTTTGAATCTAGGACATGAAAGAAAGGGCACAGAGTTGTACTTCTAAAAAGAAAGGAACCAAAAAGATCGTAAACAGAAGTCATAGTTCAAAACGTGACGGAGACACTGACATAGTTGATGACACAAGTGTTTAAAAGCGAAAGAAACCAGTAATGAACAATTTTTCTATAAATCAACATAACATCCTGATATCTCGCTCAGTGAATGCTGGATAGGCCCAGAAGAAAACCTGAAGTCACTAATGTTCTACAGTTCGCACTTCGCTGCGTTTTATTCTTCAAAAACAGCATTTAATGAAAGCATAAATAAGGTTCACAGGAATTAGACGTCAGTGCAACATCTGGATCTATAATTAATTGTTTAAACATCGCGGTCTATAATTAATTAAGGGAAAAATTAGGCAGCTCATCGGAGAAGTGTATAACATGAGTGTAGGTAAACTAATTTCCACTGTGTTATGGATGGCTTGATCATTTTTTCTAGTTAGTTTACATAAAAAAAAAGAGTGATAAAGTGGACGTGGACTCGAATCACGTAGAGATGCAAGATAGAATCAATGATATTGTCATGTAATAATGTTCTTGCTGTAGCTGGAAAACATGACATAACTACAATATATATATATATATATATATATATATATATATATATATATACTGTTCAAAAAAAAAAAAAAAAGAAACGCAATACTACTGTAGTCGTAATGGACACCAAATTTCAAACTTGGATCAAAATTTTACTTTACGGAATTAATGTTTCAGTCTTGGTATGAAGAAACTTTAAAGACTTTAGAAGTAAAATGATGTTTATTACATTTGGTTTGGACTTTTATTCTTTGCGACTGAGGCCTCTATTTCATTAAGGTATTTGGCCTCCTCTGGCCTGTATCAGAGAACATCTCCTTGACATTGATCCGATTAGCCGCTGGATCAGTTGTGGGATGGCTGCCTTCTCTTCCCACAGTGCATGAGACAACTGCTGGAGATTGGTTGGCGCCATGTCTCTCTGGCGGATTTATCTGTTGAGTTCATCCCATAAGTATTCTATTGGGCTCTTGTCTGATGACATGGATGGCCACGGAATGGTCTAGACATTGTTGTCGGCGAGGAACTGGGTGGTGAATTGTGCCACATGAGGTAGAGAGTTACCCTGCTGAAAAATCGACCCTGGTGCAGCCAGAAGTGGAAGAACGTGAGGACGAAGATTTTCAGTGACGTATAGTTGGGCATTCAGGCGTCCTTCAATTTGCATCAGGTCACTTCTTCCCGTGAAGTTGCTCGTCCCACACACCAGTACACCTCCACCACCATGTGCAGGAGTCTCATCCACGCAGTTCTGGGCGTAGTGTTCATGGAGTCTGCAGTAAACTCTTATCAGTCTATCGTATCGCTGGAGCAGAAAGAATGATTCATCACTAAACCAAACCCTTCTCTAATCATTCGCAACGGCCAATTCACGATGCTGGTTCTCCCACTACACTCGGTTCTGACGATGCTGGTACGCAATAACAGGACTTCTGTAGGGTCTTCTAGCCCAAAGTCCAGCGTCGTGCAGTCGGTTCCTGGCCATTTGATCTGAAATTCGACGAGCTGCTGTCAGTGACTGGACTGTTGAGGATGCAGATGCAAATCGATTCATGAGGTGACGCAGCCGTATGAAGCGGTCGTCGGCAGGAGTTATGACTATGGGTCTTCCACTGCGTGGCCGGTTTGCAACTGAGCCAGTTTCTTTAAATTGTCTCCAAAGGCGACTAATAGTGCTTCTAATCACGTTAAATTGTCTGGCCACTACACTTTGTGACTGTCCAGTCTGTAAACGTCCAATGATGATGAATTGTTGTTGTGTAGTGAGATGAGCCATACTTGCGTATTGAATTTTCAAATGAATTGATTCGAGGAACATCGATCTTTTATAGGCCTTCAGTAACATGGTCAGTAGGTTTTGTGTTAAGTAAGTTTCACGGGATTCTCGTGAATCTGTAATGAGTTATTGTCAAAAACGCTGTTTTGACTAGTATCGCTTTTCTGTGCTCATGAACCATCTGCTGAGTACAGTTCAGGTCAGTACGTGAAGTTGATGACGAAGTGAGCGTTTCAAGCAATTTGCCCTTGTCTGATCAGCAAGCTTCAGTTTAAATTGCAACGTCTTATTTGTTGCGTTTCTTTTTTTAACAGAATATATATATTATATATATATATATATATATATATATATTATATATATATATATATATATATATATATATACCTTGTACAAACGTTCATGATTCTTAGCTCTTGGAGCATAGCCTGAGCCTACATAAACACACATACACAGGATTGTCGTGCAATTAGTGCAAAACTTACTTTTAAGAACTGGACCCATTCGCAATGTAAAAAAAAGTTAATTTTACACCTCGTTTCAGTATTGTTGTGCTTGGCGAATATGTCTGATATTTCTGTTTATGTTTTTTTGTTCGTCCATGAACGAAAAAAATAATAATATCCATAGACGTATATTAAATCACAATGTTGTCTGTTAGAGAAGTAGATATCAGTAACATATACTCGGGATCCGGGACATGTAGAACAAAAATTGTGAGCTACCAGAGTTTTTACAGGTCCGGATTTTTCACTCATTTCATTATCATTTTATCGTTAAAAAAAAAAGACACGGGACGATCATAGCGATGACAACGAGGTGAACTAAATATTTTGTAATTACTAAAATTTTATCGATCATTGATTTTGCGAGTAAGAACTTAAATGGAGTTAGATCAGGCAAGAAATGAGAGTCGAAAAGTAGAGAATTCTGTCTGTCACTTCCACGCGTAAATAGTAAAATTAGTAAATGTTGTTGGCTATTAGTGGAGTATACACTAGCATGACCAAGTGTGCGTGTCTCTCCGTTTATCTTATATGCTTTCCCATTTCGTCAGCGATTGCCCAAATATATTCTAAAGATCTTTCTATATTCTTTAGAAATTAACTGGTATAGCTGTCAACTTTCTGAAAATCACATTACATTTATCTAAGTCTGTTGTGTTGTATGATGTATGTTTGTGACTTTGTAAACTGTGGCGTGGTCGTAGAAATTGTTGCTGTTTCGACCAAATTTCGTATTTTAGTCTACAGAGTGAAGCTCCTAAATGAGTATCTCTGATTTAATGTCTTGTTTTGTGGTGCGTTTCAAATACTCCTGTATTTGCATGTGTGTGTGTGTTTGTGTGTGTGTGTTTCTCTTTAGAGTGAATGTATTAAAGTTGTATGTTCAGGCTCAATGTCATGCCCTTTGCACGTTATTTCTGTTTAAAGATTTAACATCAAAATTGTTTCCCCTTCTAATTTCACATGTGGTCGTAAGAGGATGTTTTCAGACGACAGGTCAACGTACATAATGCTGCATGTATTGTCCATTAGCGATCACACTTAGAATTAATTGTTTTATTTTTGCTGTGTGGATTTTCGTTAAATAATCGTTAAGTATTAAAGCTGCTCTTACTTTTTTTTTCTACTTTATACATTTTGGTATCACAGCTTTACTGCAGTGCTTCGTATATAGTTGTATCGTTATATACTAATTATTATGTTTTTCGTTAAATAATCCGCTAAGGATTTTTTCATAAGAAAAAAAGAAAAACGATTAAAGTCATGTCATCGTTGAAGCCATATTTTGCCTTATTATCAAGGACGAAGGTGGGATAAGAAGTTGACCACAGACGAACATTGTTGACAGAAGTCACACTTAAGCATCCCACATCTTGGACAGACGACAACATCAGGTTTACACTGACAGGATACACTAGGTTCATGCGTGCCACACCGGCACTACACGTAGCAACAAAGCAAGTTCGACGATTTTCAATGTGGCTTTAATGGCGGAACAAGATGATGATGATAATGATTGACCCATATGGTAAAATACGAGGTGTGGTTGATAAGTTCTCGGCCTAAGGTACAACGGATTATTCGTAGACATATGTTTTGGGTTATTTCTCAACATAGTCCCCTTGAAGTTTATGCACTTAGTCCAGCGATCCCATCTTTGTATGAGTCAACATCTTGTGCCAGTAGAAAGTGGTCTACGGCATGAATTACGTCATCATCTGAAGCAAAATTGCTACCACTGAGCTACTTTTTTAGTTTGGTAAACAGGTAATAGTCAGAAGGAATAGTCTGGGGAATAAGTAGGATGTTCAAGAAGCTGGAAGCCCCATTCATGAATGGCAGCCATTGCCACGGCCGACTTGTGAACTGAAGCATCGACTTGATGAAAGATGACCCCTCTCGTTAATTTTCTTCGACGCTTTTCCTTCAGTTTGTCCCGCAGTTACTTCACAAGATTAGCGTAATAGGCCCCGGTGACCGTTCTGCCCTTTGAAGATAGTCTACCAATACCACACCTTCTGAACCTCAAAAGATGGAAGCCATCACTTTGCCTGCAGACAGAACCACTCTTGCTTTCTTTGGAGGTGGGGATCCATGATGTTTCCACAGCTTTGACTGTTCTTTGGTTTCTGGTTGAAAATGATGAACCCAAGTCTCATCCATAGTCACAAATTGCTGAAGAAACTTTTCAGGATCTGCAGAAATGGCCAAGATTGTCTCTTGACATGTTGAGACGATGTCGTTTGTGATCAGTTCAAAGAAGTTTCAGGATCCATCGATCAGAGACCCTTGTCATTTGAAGATTATTGTGAATAATGGCATGAACACGTTCCTGGGAGATGCCCAACTCAGTAGCAATGTACCGCTCAGTTAGTCGTCGATCCTCCATTATCATGTCATGGATTCTGCCGGTGGTTTCATCTGTGGTTACCGTTCTTAGTCTTCCTTGACGGGGATCATCTTCCAGACTCTCCCTTCCATGTCTGAATTAAGCTGCCCATTTCTTCACTGTGTTGTATGAAGGGTCACTCTCCCTTTATAGTCTACACCATATCCTCATGGATCTCCTTCAATGATAAGCCATTCATGCAGAGGTAGCGAAAGACTGCTCGATGAGAAATTTTATTAATTTTCTCAATTTCTGCCACCCCTTGCAACTTCAGTAGCCTGTAAAAAAAATTTGGTTACAGTTAATTTCTTGAAACTTGGTGTTTAATCTTTCATTAACCTGATCTACAAATGCACCTAATATCAGCTGTGTGTTTCAAGTTTTTGTACCTTATGCCGAGAACGTATCAATAACCCCTCGTTGATATCATCGAACTACTAGCAGTAAACAACATTGTGCTTCCACCACAAACAATGATAGAGTATTGTCTCTCTCTCTCTCTCTCTCTCTCTCTCTCTCTCTCATGATAAAAGTCATTCCGCTCTCTCCTCACGAGAACCAGGACAAGACTGTAACCAGCTTAATACTCTCATAGGAAAAACATCACGCCTCAAAAAAAAAAAAAGATCCTTTAGACTTCCCGTGTGCCCAGAAGCACTCACGTCACGTGAAAGATTTGAATCTAGAACCTTCTACAAGCTTATCAATTCAGGGGAAAGATTTGAATCTAGAACCTTCTACACGCTTATCAATTCAGGGGAAAGATTTGAATCTAGAACCTTCTACAAGCTTATCAATTCAGGGGAAAGATGTGAATCTAGAATCATCTACACGCTTATCAATTCAGGGGAAAGATGTGAATCTAGAACCTTCTATAAGCTTATCAATTCAGGGGAAAGATGTGAATCTAGAATCATCTACACGCTTATCAATTCAGGGGAAAGATGTGAATCTAGAATCATCTACACGCTTATCAATTCAGGGAAAAACACCCCGATAACTTTCACTGTGAAAAGCAAAGAAGAGAATTAACTGCTCTAGTTCCGAACAGCAGGGAAAAGAAATTACTGTTACATCTTTCATCGCGGGATAAATTAATTCCATAATACGCCTTTTCCTTCTTTCTATGAGTGTGCAGGATGCATTTCGTGTTTCTAGATATACATGCCAATATCAAGTACTCATCTACGTTCAAACACCTCAGCAGTTTATTAAATGAATTAAACAATTAAACAACATTTATTCCTGGCGGATCTGTACCTTCCAAATATCTCCACAAAATTTAGCGTCATTTCTGGAGGTCAGCTCGTAATTTCTCTGACAGCTACTGTTACTTCAGCTTTCGACATCGGACACCAAGCAGTGGAATTCATTGAACTAAACCCGGTAAACTCTTACAGAAGAAGTCCGTTCTTTTAAAAACTTCATCGGTTAGATTATGTTACCTGCCGCGTGTTCGGGGTTATATGTGCATTCTCTGTCATTGTAGTGAAGATTTTGCACATTAACTCTCTCTCTCTCTCTCTTGGCTTAAGATTCCAATTACACCTCTTAGAAAGTCTTTTGGTATTGAGTTTTGTAAATTAAAACTGGCAGCGGGAGGTAAATATAGAAATTCTTTTAGCAATATAATTTTGTTCCCAGAATATTACTAGGCTGACCCCATCCCAAACTTTGTGTGTGCTTTCTGTCAACTGTTTGAGAAAGTTCTTAAACTTTAACGTCTCCTTTAGTTCAGTGACCACTTCATTTGTGAATCGCACGTTAAGGTGTGCAGATGCATAAGTATGGCATTTCCTTAAGATTATTTTTGGAAACTTATTCTTTTTACTGAAGAACTTTTTTACTGCTGAGTGTTGAATCCAACGAGATAACATTTTAAAGCATAATTTGTATATTACCAAGCTAATTCGCACAAAACATTATTCATTGATTTGTTTAGTACACTATTTTATGTTTTCAGTGAAACGAGACATTTTTAATTCGTTGTAGTATTCTTTTATTTATTTAAGTTCTTACTCCACGGGTTGTTTTATAACTTTTCTTGTTTATTTCTGGCTTTTGTGAACCTTCTCTCGTGACTGCTACTACTCAGGGCGGATTTACATAAACAGCTACAAAAATGGTGATTTTTTTTTTAAGATCCAGATTGCTTGCACATGCATCTTTGTCTTGAGATTTACCCTAGTTTTCCTCGCAAGTGGTTCTGGTGTCAAAGTCTGAATTGATATCAAATGACTCCGCCATTCCTTAATTCCTCCAACACCTTTTGGTTGACAGTTCCTCCTACACCTCGTGGCTGTCAATTCCTCCTACACCTCGTGGCTGTCAATTCCTCTTATACCTCGTGGCTGTCAATTCCTCCCATACCTCGTGGCTGTCAATTCCTTCCATACCTCGTGCCTCACATACCTCGTGGCTGTCAACTCCTTCCATACCTCGTGGCTGTCAGTTCCTCCTATACCTCGTGGCTGTCAATTCCTTCCATACCTCGTGGTTGTCAATTCCTTCCATACCTCGTGGCTGTCAATTCTTTCCATACCTCGTGGCTGTCAATTCTTTCCATAACTCGTGATTGTCAATTCCTTCCATAGCTCGTGGCTGTCAATTCTTTCCATACCTCATGGCTGTCAATTCTTTCCATACCTCATGGCTGTCAATTCTTTCCATACCTCGTGGCTGTCAATTCTTTCCATACCTCGTGGCTGTCAATTCTTTCCATACCTCGTGATTGTCAATTCTTTCCATAGCTCGTGATTGTCAATTCCTTCCATAGCTCGTGGCTGTCAATTCTTTCCATACCTCATGGCTGTCAATTCTTTCCATACCTCATGGCTGTCAATTCTTTCCATACCTCGTGGCTGTCAATTCTTTCCATACCTCATGGCTGTCAATTCTTTCCATACCTCATGGCTGTCAATTCTTTCCATAGCTCGTGGCTGTCAATTCCTTCCATACCTCGTGGCTGTCAATTCCTTCCATACCTCGTGGCTGTCAATTCCTTCCATACCTCGTGGCTGTCAATTCCTTCCATACCTCGTGGCTGTCAATTCCTTCCATACCTCGTGGCTGTCAATTCTTTCCATACCTCGTGGCTGTCAGTTCCTCCGAGCACATCTGAGAACATCAAAGTTGGTTCAATCATTTGCATGTCCCTTGCGGGACTTTGCCTCCCTAGCAGATTTCCTGAAGGCTTCTCAGTTGTGAGCAAGATGACATGCTGCTGGTGCATCCACCTGCAGATTATCAACGATGTCTTGCAGCCATCTTCGCCTTGATCTTCCTCTCTTTCTTTTTTCCTATTACTAACCCTTCCTGATAACTTCTCACGCCTTGACCTTTGATTTCACAGAGTAGACTAAAATTAGAAAACTTAGTGTCAAAATTTTAGGCAATAGAGGTTACCTGTCAGTCAGATGTTCACCTTCGCATGAAAATTATAAGAGAAGGTAAAAAATATTTTCTCGTGCGACTTGTGTGAACTGAAAGTCAAAATGGCACGGAGGCTTGCAGAAGGCAGGAAATATATTTTTAGGGTTAGTTAGAAAAGGGAAGATTAGATCAGCTCAATGTTGAGTAAGTTCAAGTTAAGTCAGTGTAGAATGTAGAGTCAGTTCAAGTTAAGTCAGTGTAGAATGTAGAGTAAGTTCAAGTTAAGTCAGTGTAGAATGTTGAGTAAGTTCAAGTTAAGTCAGTGTAGAATCTAGAGTCAGTTCAAGTTAAGTCAGTATAGAATGTAGAGTCAGTTCAAGTTAAGTCAGTGTAGAATGTAGAGTCAGTTCAAGTTAGATCAGTGTAGAATGTAGAGTCAGTTCAAGTTAAGTCAGTGTAGAATGTAGAGTCAGTTCAACGATACGTCAATGTAGAATGTAGAGTGTACAGAGTTTTTGAGACAGGCTAGTTGATTTTTTAATAGAATGTATAATATGTAGTGGTTTTCAAGATATAGATAGATGTTTCCATGTATCCTTTTTAGTTTAACTAGTTGGCGTTTCAAGACGTAGACAGTTGTTAGTTATTTGTCCTTTTTAGTTTAACTGGTTAGCGTTTCAAGACGTAGACAGTTGTTAGTTATTTGTCCTTTTTAGCTCAAACTTCTCAGAGGTGTTAGAGTAAATGGTGTCTTGTGTTTGTGTGGAGATTTCCTTGCGTGAGTTCTGAATTTTGTATGTATGAGTTTTTGGTAGTTATTCTTTTGTTTAGGGTTCACTTCCCTGTGACAAGCAAGCTCTTGTCTGGGAAGATTTCTTCTTTGTGTCTGTTTGTCACTGTCATGTGGCTGTAACTTCTTCACCTTCATATACTTTATCCCCATTTTCACCATTAATAAACTCTTGTAAATTGTCACTGCAGCAATGTGTCTGTCGACCTCTTGAAGGTCAGCAGTGCTGTCTTGAGAGCCTGGTAGTGTCGTCAAAGATGTTATTCGTTGTTCTAGTGCCAGTGAGCCTGAAGGTGCACGTTCATAAGTCTTTAACTAGAACGTATTGTTTAAGTTTGTATGACCAGAGTCAGACAGTTCTAAATCTGAACATTTAACACTAGGCAAGGTAAAGACAGAAGGTTCTCAACCTGTTCAGTTACACACCACAAATACTTGTAAAGCTAACGCCCAGCTCTCAGACATGCAACATAACTCAATCATTGATAGAAAAATAAACGTGCAAATCTCTTTTTCTTCCCCCCCCCCTCTCTCTCTCCCTCTCTCTCTCTCTCTCTCTCCATGAATCATAAAACTTAAATGTTATCTTAGACTGATGTTACAGACACCGAATACAGTTAATTGTTTATTCTGAATAGTACTAAAATTTTTGTTTAGCAGATAGTCATTTATATATCTATGTAGTTACTTCTGTGCTGAGTGAATGGATAAGAGCAAAACGTAAATGTTATATTTTATTTTATGTCTCTCAGCTTCAATGTTACTTATGTTTGTTACATGAACAGCATATTTGTAGAAAGTCTGGAATAGAGTGAAAGGTGTATGATAAAGGGCAGAATGTTAGATGGGAGTGCGTGCCCAATTCTTAACCCTTTTGAAATAAAGATCAATCAATCAATCTCTCTCTCTCTCTCTCTCTCTCTCTCTCTCTCTCTCTCTCTACATGGACGTGAGGATGGCTCGTGTCCCTAGGTAGTAGACCTTTTCAATGCACGCCGCTCTAACAGAGATTCCGTGTCATTTAGTGCAGTGGCAAGGTTTGTGAGAGAAAGAATTTGACGTAACTGGCCATCCGTTTCCCATGTAGTGAGGCATCAGTGATAGTGAAGATAACAGGTTATTACTAGCTAGAAGAAGTCAACATCTCAAGCACGCTTAAGCTTCTCCACAGATCTGAAGATGGAGCAGTGCTTATAGGTAGATTTCATAATTACTTTGCACTGTAATTGACATTGAACATACATTACAATGTCCACACGTTGTTTTTTATGTATTAAAACACGTATAGACGTGTATAGTTTCTTATATCTGTGTCTATTGCCTGTGTAAAGGAGACTTTGTGGCCAACATGTATATATATAACGTCTGTTGTGTGTATGCATGTGATAATATAATATGTTATCACTTTCTATCACGTTTAACTACATCATCTGGTAAACAACGTTTGCATATGTTACGACGTTATTTTTCGTAGACGTTACGCAGACATTTTGAAAGATTCGATACAAGAAAAGATAGAGCACTATCAGTCAGTCAGTCAATCAGTTGCATGTCTATCGCCTCCCTAACAACTCTCCTGTAGGCCTCTCGGTTGTTAGAAAGATGGCCTGCTGCTGATGCGTCCATTCTCAGACCATCAACGATGTTTTGCAGCCATCTTCGCCTTGGTCTTCATCTCTTCCTTTTTACCATTATGTACCCTTCCAAATCTGTCTTCTCTAAGTTATCATGACGTTTAATATGTCCAAAATATTTAAATTTTCTCAGTTTAATCTTCCTTACTAGTCAACCTTCTTCGCTATTACGTTCTTGTAGTATGGATATATTTGTTCTTTTTTGTGCCCACGATATTTGAAGGACTCTTTTGTAGCATTTATATTCAAGGGCATTAATGTGTTTCTCAGCTGTTTTGTTAAGTGTCCAAGTCTCACGTGCGTATGTTGTGATGCAATGGGAAAGATGCATGCGCATAAAAATCTTATTTCTGTAGTTCTGTCTGTTCCTCTCCACAGCTTCTTTAGTCGTTTTAATTTTTTTAAAGCTATAGTTATTCTCCTTTTAATATCCTTCATTGTATATCCATTATTAGTTAGTAATGATTCAAGATATTCTACACTCTCCACCTCTTCCAATTTTTCCTGATTGATGTACGAACTAATTAGTTTTTCCTTTCCATTTTGTGTTATGGACAGTAATACCTTGACATCAGCATATCTAATCCCTGGTATTTAATAACTCCAATTGTTATTAAAGAATTGTGAGATTTCTGTATACCCTTGGTAAGTTTGCTGTGATGTGCATCACTGAAAATCTAAGAACATATGTCTTTTTCATGAAATCAGTACAATAAATAGTATGAAACTTCACGTTTTACAGCTGTTTATATGTATGATAATGCATTAAACCGGATTTAAACTAATGCTGACTGCACTAAGATAACATTCTGTTTTTGCAAAATTTGGAAAAATGTTCAATGGAAAATGCAGAAATAAGGTCTTTTAACCACTAAAGGCCAAATATTTATACAGCAAATGTGGTTGCATATTTCCTATTGACCCATACGTGATTTCTTTTAAAATATACGTGTGTTCTTTTACCACATACAAGTTTTCTATGTACTCTAATATACATGTATTTTTTGATACTTGTATGTTTTCTGCTACAACACCGTACTTTCTGTTTGCATATATATATATATATATATATATATATATATATATATATATATATATATATATATATATATATATATATAACATTCATGTGTATGATTCCTTTCATATATCATTCTACACTTTTAAACTCACATCAAGTGTTTAAGATCAGAGTTTTTTGTATGGAACCGCCTTCTCTCTCTCTCTCTCTCTCTCTCTCTCTCTCTCTCTACATGGACGTGAGGATGGCTCGTGTCCCTAGGTAGTAGACCTTTTCAATGCACGCCGCTCTAACAGAGATTCCGTGTCATTTAGTGCAGTGGCAAGGTTTGTGAGAGAAAGAATTTGACGTAACTGGCCATCCGTTTCCCATGTAGTGAGGCATCAGTGATAGTGAAGATAACAGGTTATTACTAGCTAGAAGAAGTCAACATCTCAAGCACGCTTAAGCTTCTCCACAGATCTGAAGATGGAGCAGTGCTTATAGGTAGATTTCATAATTACTTTGCACTGTAATTGACATTGAACATACATTACAATGTCCACACGTTGTTTTTTATGTATTAAAACACGTATAGACGTGTATAGTTTCTTATATCTGTGTCTATTGCCTGTGTAAAGGAGACTTTGTGGCCAACATGTATATATATATAACGTCTGTTGTGTGTATGCATGTGATAATATAATATGTTATCACTTTCTATCACGTTTAACTACATCATCTGGTAAACAACGTTTGCATATGTTACGACGTTATTTTTCGTAGACGTTACGCAGACATTTTGAAAGATTCGATACAAGAAAAGATAGAGCACTATCAGTCAGTCAGTCAATCAGTTGCATGTCTATCGCCTCCCTAACAACTCTCCTGTAGGCCTCTCGGTTGTTAGAAAGATGGCCTGCTGCTGATGCGTCCATTCTCAGACCATCAACGATGTTTTGCAGCCATCTTCGCCTTGGTCTTCATCTCTTCCTTTTTACCATTATGTACCCTTCCAAATCTGTCTTCTCTAAGTTATCATGACGTTTAATATGTCCAAAATATTTAAATTTTCTCAGTTTAATCTTCCTTACTAGTCAACCTTCTTCGCTATTACGTTCTTGTAGTATGGATATATTTGTTCTTTTTTGTGCCCACGATATTTGAAGGACTCTTTTGTAGCATTTATATTCAAGGGCATTAATGTGTTTCTCAGCTGTTTTGTTAAGTGTCCAAGTCTCACGTGCGTATGTTGTGATGCAATGGGAAAGATGCATGCGCATAAAAATCTTATTTCTGTAGTTCTGTCTGTTCCTCTCCACAGCTTCTTTAGTCGTTTTAATTTTTTTAAAGCTATAGTTATTCTCCTTTTAATATCCTTCATTGTATATCCATTATTAGTTAGTAATGATTCAAGATATTCTACACTCTCCACCTCTTCCAATTTTTCCTGATTGATGTACGAACTAATTAGTTTTTCCTTTCCATTTTGTGTTATGGACAGTAATACCTTGACATCAGCATATCTAATCCCTGGTATTTAATAACTCCAATTGTTATTAAAGAATTGTGAGATTTCTGTATACCCTTGGTAAGTTTGCTGTGATGTGCATCACTGAAAATCTAAGAACATATGTCTTTTTCATGAAATCAGTACAATAAATAGTATGAAACTTCACGTTTTACAGCTGTTTATATGTATGATAATGCATTAAACCGGATTTAAACTAATGCTGACTGCACTAAGATAACATTCTGTTTTTGCAAAATTTGGAAAAATGTTCAATGGAAAATGCAGAAATAAGGTCTTTTAACCACTAAAGGCCAAATATTTATACAGCAAATGTGGTTGCATATTTCCTATTGACCCATACGTGATTTCTTTTAAAATATACGTGTGTTCTTTTACCACATACAAGTTTTCTATGTACTCTAATATACATGTATTTTTTGATACTTGTATGTTTTCTGCTACAACACCGTACTTTCTGTTTGCATATAATATATATATATATATATATATATATATATATAATATATATATATATATATATATATATATATAACATTCATGTGTATGATTCCTTTCATATATCATTCTACACTTTTAAACTCACATCAAGTGTTTAAGATCAGAGTTTTTTGTATGGAACCGCCTTTCTCTCTCTCTCTCTCTTTTTAAATTTCAATTATGTTTGTTACATGAATAGCATATTTGTAGAATGTCTGGAATAGAGTGAAAGATGTATTATAAAGGGAAGAATGTCAGACGAGCCTGCGTGCCCAATTCTTAACCCTTTTGAAATAAAGATCAATATCTCTCTCTCTCTCTCTCTCTCTCTCTCTCTGAACCTTAAGTGCCCAGGGCACATGGGGCTTCCGCAAGGGTTTTCTGCCTCTATGGTTTATATAATTCTTATGACTGCATTTCGTTTCAATGATGTATCGTTTCAAATCTGCAGGTTATTAGGGAGACAATGCTAGATATCTGTATAACTCGATACGCTCCCAATCTTTACACTTGATACAGCTTTATCTCGCGTCAGTTCAACGTATCCTTTTTGATTTTTATACGTATGCAATTATAATATTTATATATATATAGATAGATATAGATATATATAAAGGTAAAATTCCCGTTTCCATACCATTAAGGCATCCCGGGGAATACGGTGTTAGGCCCGTATTTTCCATGACCTTCAGCACATGAAATTGTGATGTGGTCGGTATCATTGCCTGGTCAGACTTCTCTGGTACCCATTTGTACAGGCTGGGTGGACCAGAAAAATATTCCACTGCTGGAACTGAACCCGGTACCATCGGATTAGTAAACCGAGCGCCTAACCACTCAACTAACCAGGCATATATATATATATATATATATATATATATATATATATATATATATATATATATATATATAATATATATATATAGATCTTCCGGTGTGACGTGCAAAATGGCGGACGTTTTGTTAACGCTCTCGCCGGCATGAAGAAATCAGCGGAATTCCGCTTGATCTGTGACACATCATGTACCGGGAGTTGGGCATAAGGCTAACAACCCTATCCTGGGGTCTATCTAGAGGCGACTCCAGATGGGAAAAAAGATATCTTTACAGAAACTCGCAGAGAAACCAACCGAGCATCAGGGATGCCAACTCCGAGGAGTTATTTAAAAAAGAGGCAGACCTCGTGAAACTCTGAAGAGGACATTTTAAGAGAGGCCAAATTAACAGGCATAACATCCCTTTGATGAGGTTGAAAGACTCGCCGAAGACAGGAAAAATTGGCGAACTACTTTGCGAGCCCTATGTGACGTTTAATGGCACGGGAAGGATATAAGATATAAGAAGATGTATATATATATATATATATATATATATATATATATATATATATATACATATACAAATATATTGATTAAATCATTATTATATCCATTTATTTAGCACTAAGATGGACACCACAGGGGAACAGAAGTAAGGGTAGACCAAAAGAGACATGGAGAAGAACAACAGAAAGGATGTTGAGCAATAGAGGGCTGACCTGGGGAAGAGCAGAAAAAAAGGCGAGGGACAGGCATTTGTGGAAAACCCTTGCGGAAGCCTCATGTGCCCTGGGCACTTAAGGTTCAGAGAGAGAGAGATATATATCCATTTATTTAGTATATAACATATAATATTTTTAGTAATACATCTTTTACTATTCATCAGGCTTCATGAACAACTGAGTTCGTGCTTTTCTTAAATAAAAGTATGGCACTTATCTATAGCTGACTTCATGTGATTTAGCCATAGTGACTGAGCTGCTGGACTGTGAAGAAGGGCGCATACAGAAGCCATCGATGAGCTTCTTGTAAGATGGTGTGTGATAGAAACATTGACATACCCGTGCTTTTATGGTGGCGGTGATAAACAGTGAAGCCATATGTGCCTGAAATGAGCTGTTGACTAGGAACGAAATGACGTCAGAACACAACATGAATACTTGAAAGTCAAATTTCAACGACCCTTGTTTTTTTTTTTATTCTCGAACAATATTTAATAAGAGCAGAGAAGCGGTGTTAGAGTCTAGCGATCAACGTAACATCATGGCCAAATGTTAAATAAGAAAAAAATATAAGTAAAACATGCATTGCACAAGAGGAAAAGAAACGCAACAAAATCATTTTTCCGAGCATGGCTATCTTCCTTCTGGCTCCACTAACTTTAGCTCCTACAGATAGTGCTCTTCTCGTCTGCAGGGGGAGACAATGGGTACCTGGTACAAGATTTAGAAAAGTGATCTTGTTATTCCCTGTTTTCAATATGGGAGATATATAACAACATACAATATCATTTGTTATCAGAAAGAGATATGTTAGTTTAGTGATGCTGTTGATCATTGTGTTTTAGCACAAGACTGAAAATACGAGATCCTGTCGTTTTGTAAGTACAAGAGTGTGGTGCTAGGAGACCTACTACAGAGGGTTTATGTAATGTTGCAGTAGAAGGGTACTGTAAAATGATAGCTATGTTGAATTTATCACGTGTGTTCTGTAAAGATTTCTAAAGTAAGATACTGCTAACTTTCTGAAATCTTTTACTTTGTAAAAAAAAACACGAACAAATCTCGGCTCGTCTGATGTTATTAGTGATGACTATATAACAGGGAAACAAAACACCAGATGAAGCTATTGATGTCGATTGTTATAATTATACCCTGGACAACAAAAATAACAGTGATGATGATGATTATGGTGATGATGATAGTGATGATGATTATGGTGATGATGATAGTGATATTGATGCTGATGATGATGGTGGTGGTGGGTGTAGTAGTGTTGATGGTATTGTATGAAGCAAATAATGAATGAATAGTACTTTAATGAATTATTATTATCAATAAGTGATATATTAATTATCAATAATTGATTATATTGTCAATAATTAATTAATAGTAGCGTCTGTTGGTAGGTCGGTTTCGAATTGTACGAGTAAAGAATTCCGCGAAGTGCTTGCGATTTTCGAATTTGGTCTTTTCAAGTTACACTTACACACATGTGTAAAATATTGTTACTGATTCTAACCCAAAGAAATATGAAATACAAAATGTTAAACAAACGATATCCTCCCATCTTTTTTTTTTCAGTTAAGAGTAGTGATGCAACAAAAGGTTGTAAGCAAAAGTTATTTTTCAGTCTTATTTCTTACCATGGTAAAGTAGTATAAGAAACTAAAATTGTTAAAAGAAAATTGCGTAGAAAGTTATTCAATTTATTTGCCAAAATCTACAACCTGCAATGATATGATGAGATAAATAAGGGCTACGGACATTTTTAAAAAAAAAAAAAAAAAACGTCTTAATAGAGCAAACCAAAATGTTAAATTTATATGAATCGGTCAGTAACGTTAATTAACGTAGCTACGATGAGCGATTAACCCCTTATCCCCAGTATGCCTTAATGGCATTGAAACGGGAATTTTACCTCACCTTCGCCTTTACACTGAATGACATTCTTCATTTTCTAAGATTTGAGTTTGTGACACAAAAGTGAGCCGATACTTTGACTGACATCTACGCCCAAGCATAATGTAAACGCTTTTGGGCATGGTATTGTTGTTTCAACGATAAGTCTGAACTTGTTCTGGCTAGGTAGTTCTCGTGATGATTATTGCTCTCCGTGTTAACAGTGTTAACAATGCAGTACAAAAGAATACAATACTACCGTGGGCTTTTTCGTTTTAAGCGGTAGGGCAAAACGGAGAATTTCTCTGGGCCGTATGGAGGAACAAATGCCAGAATAACGTCACATCTATAGGATATCACATAAAGCTCATGTCTCTGCAATACAAAACGGAACATCTGTATAAACACAGGCCTCTTAATTTTGTCACGTTTTTGTAGAGCTTTGAATCCCTAATAATCTCATTAATTAATTATCATCAGTCACAGAACAATCTCTACAATGGCTAAAATAATACAGAATTCACGCAAACAGTTTATTTTTTCGGCAGTTTGATTAATGTAATATTGTTTTATGTCACATGGCAAATGACAGCAGAGTACATTACATATCTACACGTGATTCTGTTAAATATAAGACTAACATAAGAATACAAGAATACACGTAATCCTATCGTGTCACATACAGTAACATAAGAATATACGTAATCCTATCGTGTCACATACAGTAACACACGAATACACATAGTCCTATCGTGTCACATACAGTAACATAAGAATACACATAGTCCTATCGTGTCATATAGTGTAACATAAGCACACGTAATCTTATCATGCCATATACAAGAACGAAAGAACACAAATACACCTAATCCTATTATACCATATAGTTACTTACACATTTGATGATAGTCCTTATATTTTCCATGACCTGACAACATACTATGGACTTACGTGGTTAAAAGGGACCCAAATGCGAAGACATTTTTACAGCTGGTGACTGGGGCCCATCAGGGGGGTAGCAGGAACCACCGCTCCGTCAGCAAAGACAAGAGCCTCTCAGACGCCCACAAGCAGTACAGTTCTTAAATTACAGACATATGAAAGAAAAAAAAAGAAATAAATCTAACACTTACCCCACTGACTGTTATAACAGTTTATCACAGACCTTCATATGTATCACTTACCTAATTGCCTTTGTTAAATCAGATTACCACAGACCTTTTTACGTAGCACTTACCCAACTGCCTTTGTTAAATCAGATTACCACAGACCTTCATATGTATCACTTACCTAATTGCCTTTGTTAAATCAGATTACCACAGACCTTCATACGTAGCACTTACCCAACTGCCTTTGTTAAATCAGATTACCACAGACCTTCATATGTGGCACTTACCCAACTGCCTTTGTTAAATAAGATTACCACAGACCTTCGTAATCTGACACTTACCCAACTGCCATTGTTAAAGCAGACCCTTGTATGTAGCACTTACCCCCCAGTTGACTGCGTCATAGCAGTTTACCAGAGACCTCCTTACTTACCCCTCTGACTTTGCTACCGCAGCTTTCCCATGCACCAACAAATCTGTTTTCACCATCGGGTTGGAACTCGGCGTAGCAGTCGTTATATAACTGAATTTCTGAGCTCTTAATTGATGAAGCTTCTGCAGCGCTGATGTTTCGTGGGGGGTTGCTGTTCAGAAAACATGCGGCAACACAGTTGCATACTGCATTCACACCATACTGTTTTTTTTAATATAACTGTAGTGAATGTATCTGTATTTCCACAAGCCACGACATATTCTTTTGGTCTAATACGCTTACTTGTACCATGGAGATCTTCATTTGGTTATCCATTCATTTATTTTCATTGCCATTTTAATTGTTTTTCATTAAAGTATATTTTTTTCAAACAAGCACAAATATGATAAATTACGTGACAGTGTTTGACATCGAATGTATGCAGAACAAAAGGGATACTTCAGTCGAAATTCAGGATAACATCTAATATAAACAAGTGAGGCAATAGTTAGTTTTTTGTCTCGGAATGAGAACAGAACAGACGATTTAAAAAAAAATATTTGTAAATTCACTTTTGGTAAGAGATGACACAGAGAGAGGTTTTTCTTTATGTATCCTGAAAGTAGTGTGAGTGTACCATGCCCCATCTATTTAATCAAGATATCATGTCTCATCTAATACATCAAGATATCATCTCCCATCTATTTAATCAATATATCATGTCTCATCTAATACATTAAGATATCATGTCTCATCTAATAAATCAAGATATCATGTCTCATCAAAAAAATCAAGATATCATGTCTCATCAAATAAATCAAGATATCATGTCTCATCTAATAAATCAAGGTATCATGTCTCATCTAATAAATCAAGATATCATGTCTCATCTAATAAATCAAGATATCACGTTTCGTCTAATAAATCAAAATATCATGTTTCGTCTAATAAATCAAAGTATCATGTCTCAAATTATGTCTCATTTATCATCACAAGTATTACTAGATTACAATGTAGTAAGTGATAGAATCCTCACTATCAGACTTAAGGGCTCCCTAGAAATGTAACAATTATCCAGATATATGAACCTACATCAGCAGTAGAAAAGGAGGAAGTAGAAGACTTTTATAACACACTGCGAACGACGATAGACCGGGTACGGAAAAATGATATTCTATTACTAATATGGGATTTTAATGCAAAGATTGGGACGGAAAGAGCAGAAGACGAAAGATATGTTGTGGGGAAATTTAGCATAGGAATGAGGCAGGCTACATTAGAATGGCATTTTGCTTGGAAAATGAGCACAACATCGCTAACAAACTTTTAAAACAACATCCAAGAAGACTTTACACATGGACATCACCTGATGGGAAAACCAAGAACCAAACAGATTAGATTTTAGTGCAAAGAAGGTGAAGATCAAGCATAACATCAGCAAAATCTTTACCAAGTGCTGATTGTGACACGGACCATGAGTTATTAATAGCAGACATGAAGATAAAGATAAAAAAGACAGTTACAGGATCAAGACCACTCCGCTTTGTTCTTACAAAAATACCAGAACAATACAGTATAGAAATGAAGAACCGTTTCGAAATCCTGATGGCTGTACAGGAGGAGATGACACCAGATGAACTGGCTACGCAGGCCAGATATATCTTACTAACAACAGCTAAAGACGTGGTTCCGATAAAGTAAACACAAAAGAATGGATGGATTACAGCAGGAACACTAGAACTGATAAAACAACGTAGAGAAATGAAGACGGAATGGAAAGTGACAAACAACAACAAAGAGTAATTAATATAAGTCTTTAGCAAAAGAAGTACGAAGAAACATAAAAGAAAAAAAAACAATACATACAAGATTATCGTGAAAAAAATAGGACATCAGAAGTGTGGAACATATAGTGAAATGTTCAAAGAAATGAAGACACTGGCGAGAAATGCCACACCTAAACTAAATGTAATGTGTGTCGAGATGGCGAAGACCTTGTCAGAGACAGAGGAAATTCTAGAAAGATAGAAGGAACATTGCAGAGGAATGTATGAAACAACCGACTGTAAAGCAGATATCAACAGTGTGAATTATTATTGGAGGAGAAAGAACCCGAACCGACAACAGAAGAAGTTTTAAGGGCAGTAAATAATCTGAAAAATGGTAAATCGTCAGGATGTGATGAAATAACAGCTGAACTTCTTAAAGTAGGAGGAAAGAAATGTGCATCAAACTATAATGCTCTATGTAAAAAGATATGGCATTCAGGAATTTAGCTAAAAGAACGGAAAATAACTGTATTCACACCGCTGACAAAAAAAAAAAAAGAGTAACTTGAAATTATGCACAAACTACAGAACTGTTGCCTGATTAGTCATGCCAGTAAAATTCTGTTTAAAATCACAATGGGCAGATTTCGTAAGAAAATAGAAGAAGACGTCAATATGGTCCAAGATGGTTTCAGTCAAAGAAAAGGATCAAGAGATCATATATTCAATATAAGATTAATAATAGAGAAATGCAGAGAGTTTAATGTGAATCTATATTTAGCCTTTATAGACTACTCAAATGCATTTGATTGTGTACAACGCCAGAAACTTTTGGAATTAATGGAAAAAATGGGATTTCCAACACATTTGATACAATTAACATCACTGCTGTATCTAGACCAACAAGCAGCAGTAAGAATAAATGGTGAAACATCACCTTGGTTTGACATAAAACAAGGGGTCCAACAGGGGTGCATATTGTCGCCTTACTTATTTAACTTGTATACAGTGGTTATATTCCCAGTGACCTGATTAAATCCATGTTTATAGCACTACCAAAGCAATCAGGTGCAAAGGAATGTGACGACCACCGGACTACCAGCCTCTCATGTCACATAACGAAGCTACTTCTGAGAATAATTATGAGAAGAACAAGGAAAAAGATAAAAATAGAAATAGCAGATGAACACTTTGGATTTGTTGAAGGAAAGAGAACACACAATGCCATTTATGCTTTACGAACACTAACAGAAAGAGCTTTAGAAGTACAGAAAGATCTCTACTTATGCTTCATTGATTACACCAAGGCATTTGACAAGGTGAAACGTAATGAAATTATTAAAATGTTTGAAGACATCAATATAGACGGCAAAGACCTGAGGATTGTAAAACATTTATACTGGCAGCAAGAAGCAGCAGTTCGAGTTGAAAATAGAATTGGAAAATATCAACCTATAAAATAAGGGGTGCGACAAGGATGTGTACTATCTCCAGACCTTTTTTCTCTGTATAGCGAGAATATTCTAAGAACAATCATCACAGAACCAGGCATAACAATTGGAGGATACAATATTAACAACCTTCGGTATGCTGACGACACAGTACTGATAGCTGAGAACCAACAAGACCTGCAAAATCTCTTGGATAAAGTCGCCAAAGAAAGTGAACAGAAAGGCCTTACTTTGAACATCAAAACGACAGAGACTATAGTTATATCTAAGAAACAGAATCCACCAGCATGCAGTATTAAATTAAACGGAACTATTCTAAAGCAGGTGCAGAAATTCCAATACCTTGGAGCAGTAATAACTTCAGATGGGAATGCAGAACAGAAATTAGGAACAGAATAGGCCAAGCAAGCATAGACTGCATTTCAGAGAATGAGAAACATATTAACCAACACATCCTTATCAATGAATGTTAGAAAACGAGTCCTAAAATGCTATATTGAACCTATCTTGTTATATGGAAGTGAATCATGGACAATAGGCAAGTCTGCACAAAAATCATTGGAAGCAGCAGAAATGTGGTTTATTAGAAGAATGTTGCGAATCCCCTGGACAGCAAAAATAACTAATGAAGAATGTATGAGAAGAGCTGGAGAGACAAAAAACCTTGTCAAAAAGATAAGAGAGAGACAGTGTACTTTCATAAGACATGCAATGAGAAGAGGGGGCATAGAAAATATTATAAGAACAGGAAAAATAGAAGGAAGAAGATCAAGAGGAAGACCAAGAGAAATGATACTGGACAGTCTGACGGGATGGTGTGAGAGGAGATCACCAACTGAGCTGATGGCCTGCATGAAGGATCGCGTACTCTGGAGAAGCATAATAGCCAACGCCAGTCGGCACGGCACATAATGATGATGATGATACTGAAAATATAATGAGGAATGTTAGCGAAGATGTAGACAAAGAATATTACCAATATTTTAACAATTGGAAGTTATGCAATACCAGAGATTAGATATGCTGATGACACGGTATTACTGTCCGGAGCACTAAAAGGAATCGAAAAACTAATTATGTCAGTCCGTACGAACAGCGAAGAGCACAACCTCTATCTTAATACGAAGAAAACTAAACTGATGACATTTGACATAAAATATAAGGCACCTGAAATATGTATCAATGAGGAAAAACTGGAAGAAGTGAAGAGTTTTGAATATCTTGGATCGCTACTAACTAATAATGGATATACAATGAGGGAAATTACAAGAAGGACATCTATATCGCTCGTCAGAAAGTAAAATAACTAAGGAAGATGTGGAGAGGAACAGACAGAACTACAGAAATAAGATTTTTAAAGATATGCATCTTTCCCATCGCAACATATGCCTGTGAGACCTGGACACTTAACAAAACAGCTGAGAAACACATAAATGCCTTTGATTGTAAATGTTACAGAAGAGTTATTCAAATATCATGGACACAGAAGAGAACAGACATATCCATACTACAAGAACTTAATATTGAAGAAGGCTGAATAGTAAAGAGGATTAAACAGAGAAAACTTAAATACTCGTATTTTGGTCACATTAAACGTCATGATAATCTAGAAAAGGCTGTCTTGGAAGGGTACACAATTGGAAAAAGAGAGGAAGACCAAGCGAAGATGGTTGCAAGACATCGTTGGTGATCTGCAAATGGATGCATCATCAGCTGGGCATTTTGCTTAGAATCGAGAGGCCTACAGGAGAGCTGTTATGGAGGCAAAGTTAAGAGACATGCAGACGACTGATCTTGTCTCATCTAATAAATCAAGATATCCTGTCTCATCTAATAAATCAAGATATCCTGTCTCATCTAATAAATCAAGATATCATGTCCCAACACTTCAAACAAGATAGCATGCCCCATCTCGTTAATCATAATTCCACGTCTCGTGTATTTAATCAAGATATCGTATCCCATCTCTTTAATGAATGTATCATGTCCCAACACTTTAGCCAAGACGATGGAAGAGCTCTGCTACGGAGAGAGAAAGAACTATACAAGTACACCATAACAATATGGGCTACAAAACGTAACGAACGAAAAGTATAAATGGGCGAGAAAAGGCTTATATCCGTCTGCATCATGACTCATGATATTTTTAAAGAATTGCTTTAATCGAGATAACTAATAGCATCCTTGCATTGTTCTATGGTAATGAACGCGTTCAGTCATTAAACGAGATAATTAATTCTTAGAAGTGAAGACAGAAGGAACTAATTCGGTGCTCACTCATAATATTTGGCTTCTGTCACATTGTAGGTTGCCATAGAGATAATTCCAGGACGAGGCTCACTAATTTTTGCCACCAGTAGACGTGTCAGTTTGTGATTGACATACTCCTGTATAAGCACTGTCCCGTCTCCCTAGATAGATAGATAGATAGATAGATAGATAGATAGATAGATAGATAGATAGATAGATAGATAGATAGGTAGGTAGGTAAGTAGGTAGGTAGGTAGGTAGGCTGGTAGATAGACAGACAGACAGACAGACAGATAGATAGATAGATAGATAGATAGATAGATAGATAGATATAGATAGATAGATAGATAGATAGATAGATAGATGGATGGATGTATGGATGTATGGATGGATGGATGGATGGATGCATGGATGGACGGACAGACGGACGGACAGACAGACAGACAGATAGACTTACTAAATGTGACTTGAAAGGAACAAATCTGGCTTGTAACAGGTCTTTATGAGAATTCTCATACTCTACTTGTTCATAGTTGTCGAAATCACCATTTAGCAACTTTTGAATGTTGTAGTAATGAATGGAATGACCACCTAAATACACTGTAAATGGACATAGTTTTATTAATAGTTTTGCTGTTACTTCCTCTTACATAATAATTTTAAAATTTTAAGTGAACATCCTCAGTCTGATAATGAAATTAATACACATTCTGTCTTCAAAACAGTACAGTTTTACTCATATTTTAGTATGGAATAAATGCAATCCTGCCCATGTACATGTAGTTCTAAAGGTGAAAAACTGGCGCTAGTGTGAAGAGAAAAGTAGGAGATAGTGTGAAGAGAAAAGTAGGAGATAGTGTAAAGAGAAAAGTAGGAGATAGTGTGAAGAGAAAAGTAGGAGATAGTGTGAAGAGAAAAGTAGGGGATAGTGTAAAGAGAAAAGTAGGAGATAGTGTGAAGAGAAAAGTAGGAGATAGTGTGAAGAGAAAAGTAGGAGATAGTGTGGATAGAAAGGTAGGAGATAGTGTGAAGAAAAATGTAAATGTAACCCTATTTTTCATATCTCTACTACATGGCGCAGGTGATATGGCGTTAGTGGACACACTAGAAGGTGATGCTGTCAGCATCACACATGGCATCACATCCTTTCCTTCATCGGGTCCAAAAGGAATCAGGTACCTATTTCTATAGCTGGGTGACCGGGGCGCTTCTGGCAGGATTCGAACCACCGACCTTCGTCTTGAGAGAATAGTGTACTAATCACTTCGCCCCTCAAGAGCCTTGACTATGAGGAAAAACATACAACCCATAGTAAGCTCATCCACGAAAGTTTTAAAATCTGTTTGCTTTCTTTTATACTCGGACTGGAACAGTAACAGTCTAATAGGCTGTGTGTCACAGGAGTAATAACTTTAATAGTTAACTTAGAACGAAGGTGTAACAGTTTGATATGTTTGGCTTTTTTTTTCTCTCTTCTTTTTTTTTTCATTCCGCCCAGCAGTCAGTCCCTCTGTCACTTTATCTCCTCTTCGGTCTTCTTTCGTGAACTTCTTTATCTGTGAATATCCTCCGAGGTACTTCTGAACCCTAACCCTAACTCATAAATATTAATATGACACTCCTTTGTTATGTCAATCCAGGGTTTCTCAACCTGCAGAGGTTCCGCCAGAGAATGTAACTGAAAAACCCCTCTTAGACACTTTTTCGTGGAACTCTATGGCTTAGCTACTTGCTGCTGCTTTTGCCCAAGACAGAATTGTAAAATAAAAAGTCATTTTAGTTGTTATACACGAGGGGAAAGACCCTAGTGTCAGACATATCATAGGCCGCAAGCCATGCCTGAAAGCAACAACTCACAACAACCCTGGGAGTCATGACCCATAGGGCCCACCCCTTTAGAGTGTCAGGAGTTTAATAGGGCCGAAACACTTGACTGACGGGGGGTACTTCTTCTGATGATCTGAAGGAGTTGTGTTGTTGTTCCACTCTCTACAGTAGAGAGTTTCCTGCATAATGATTAATATTTCCCATACTATACGTTGATTTTTTTCTTATTTTCGGCTGCATAAAGTAAAAGGAAAAACATGTTTTATTTTGTACATTAACGAAATATATTTCACTAATTCGTTACAACAATATTCATGTCAGTCCAATGACATTCATCACAGATTTTAACTCCTTTATGTCACTAAAGATAGTCCCATAGCAAATGCCGTAGGGGATGAAGCGTTGGATATCTTATTATGCTGGGTCATCAGCGTATGCGGTAGGGTGGCCAGTTCCTTTCCTCGCTGCCTTTCCTTCCCAGATTTTCTCTGGTACACATTTTACGAGGCTAGGTCGACCTCGGGGCCGTATTGGTCGGAAAAAAATCCTGTCTAACTGGGGATTCGAACCCTTGATCATTCGGTTGGTAGACAATTGCTCTAACCACTACGCCAACCGGTCCCCTATCTATCTATCTATCTATCTATCTATCTATCTGTCTATCTATCTATCTATCTATCTATATGTCACTACTTCTACTTCGGTATGTCACTTATGTCACTCTTTTTTATGCTACTATTTCTATATATCACGCTTTTTACGTCACTTCATCGATGTGTCATGCTTTCTTATGTCATCACTTCGATATGTCACTCCTTTGAGTAGCTACTTACGAGTAACTACAGTTATTACTGTACACATACATACAGAATTTTGAGAATCGTTGGAGAGCTGTGATGATCAAAGATAAATGTTCGTAGAAAAAGGAAAACAAAAGCACTCTTTCATTAAAAAAAAAAAATTAAATTTACGAAAATCCTAAAAAATAAGTAATAAAATTTATCGAAGATAAATCGAAAAGTGGTGAATCAACAGTATAACATTTAACAGTGACAGAAACATTAAGATAAGAGAAACAAACGTTATACGATAAAGATGTATGAGACAGTAGGGCATGAAATAAAGCATCTGCAGAGTGACCACACGCGGCGAACGAATATTGTTTAAAGCAAAGAAACGCCTCTCATCTTTTTCTTTTCATTCGTATTAAAGACAGGAGTGAAACCTTTGGAAAAAAAATTCTGAATATTACCTGTATTACATGTTTTCCTGAATATAACATGGCTTTATAATATAATAAACATTACTAACATGTACGTAACATAGAAGTGTCATCAAAAGTACTGATAGTATCTTCTTCTACTTCTTCGTACGCTTCTGCCACCAAGATCGCCCTGTGATCCTACTGAATTTACTCCTGTGGTCCTCGAGAGGACCACAAGAGGTTCAGAGTATCGTGGGGCTTGGGCCTATATTCTCGGTGGGTCACAGAAGGGGAATTGCGTGACACTGTGGTTTTCGTTGCACCAGTTTGGCCTAGAGTTAGCCTGATAGTATCTAAAATAGTCTAAAATTTATTTTAAATTATTTTGTAACGCTCGGTGTGTTCTGAGACTTTTCTGCTCACATAAGTGTATTTCAATGTTTAACTGGTATGTACAGTATCTTAGAAGGATAAAAAAACTTGTTGTACCTCCAGATGCTGACTGTATGAACTGAACACAGGAGATCAGAAGAACAGCCAAACATGTTCTCACTGACGCCATGGCTGGTATTTGCAAAACCTGTACCAGGAATAGAACGTCTGATTGTTGCACGGTTTATATTTTACAGAAGAAAATATATTTAAGAATGAAGAAATAAAATGCATGTTTAGTCTAGTCTGTCTGTCTGTCTGTCTGTCTGTCTCCGTCTTATGTAGTTGTCTACAAGTTTCCCATCCTCAGTTGAAATAGAGTACTGCAGGAAAGTGTTATTCAACAAGATTTACTGTATAATTTCATGCGAAAATATGCTTGGTGAAAATTTTTTTTCATGTTTTTAGATTAAGAAGAAAAGGAAAGGCAGCGAGTGATCAAGAGCAGAAGACTAGGTGATACAAGTGTATGTAGCAAGAACTACAGAAAACAAAGACGAGAGTAATGCACTTGTGGTTAACCAGATAACAGAAGACGGTAATTGTATGCCATATATGAAGATGTGTTTGACACGAGCACTGGCACTTCTCATGCCCAGGTGTTAACACCCACATATGAACGATAATGAAGGCCATTCAAAGAATTATACACAAGGGATCTAAAACGATTATAATATTGACTTATTCATAAATCCATGAAATATTAAATAAAATCGCGACAAATAAACTACGTAATGGATCACAATTATTCTTTTTCCGTGAGAGAGAGAGAGAAAAAACGAGAGAGAGAGAGAGAGAAGAGAGAGAGAGAGTATCTTCCGATTTCTTTAATATAAAGTTCGCGCGCAGAGCTCCCGTGGTTCGCCGCTAGGAGGCAGAAGTAGCAGATATGGTATTCAGGAAACGTGAGCCGTCATTTTGTGTTCTGAAATACGGAAGAACCTCGCCCGTTGTGACTGTGCAGCGACGATCTCGAGCTGAATTCCAGAAGGCAGCGCCTGTTTTCAACAGTATCAAGAATTGGTATGCGACATTTCGGGATGAAGAAAGCTGTCTGTGCACATCTCCTCGGCAGCGACGTCCAGAACCAAGAGAACAAACTGAATCGTGTTAGAGAAGCTTACCAGCCAAGCCCCCGCCTTCGTCCAAGAATTTCGTATACCATTTCTGGTCGCGGAATTAATGTTAAAGAAACTTGAAGAGTTTCTCTATCTCTCTCTCTCTCTCTTTCTCTCTCTCTCTCTCTTCTCTCTCTCTCTCTCTTGACGAAAGAATAATCATGATCCGTTACGCGGTTTATTTCTTGCGATTTTTAAAAATGTCCCACAGACTTATGAATAAT
This sequence comes from Achatina immaculata, assembly GCA_009760885.1. NCBI lineage: Eukaryota > Metazoa > Mollusca > Gastropoda > Stylommatophora > Achatinidae > Lissachatina > Lissachatina immaculata. The sequence continues at coordinate 60,255,979 of CM019692.1, read as the reverse complement.
CCTGCATAACAACGGATACCAAAAAACCCAGAATGCGATGAAGTTCCCACTTTCCAGCCTATTTATTCTTTTGTAACGTTTAATTAAAACATAAATAAACTTAACAGGAATTAGACGTCAGCGCAACATATGGATCTATAATTAACATTTGGAACATGTTGGGCTATAATTAATTAAGGTAAAAATTAGGCAATACTTCAGAGGACAGTAAAAGTAGTGAGATAGAAATTAATTTCGATTTTACTATCACTTTTTTTTCTCACTTTCTAATTCATCTTCTCAGTAAACTTGAAGAAACTGACCTGAGTTCGTGATACACGTGGTCTGTTGCAGCAATAACAAATGAGAATCTTTTTGTTGTTCAGTAACGTTCTTATTCAATGTTATTTTTTGCTGATTTAAGAGAATGTGGACTGTCATCCTAAGTTACAATTCTGAAGCTTTTGAAAAAAAAGATTGAGTGTTAGCGATGTAAATGATTGTATTACTTTAAAACAGGGAGAAAAGCGTCTGCTTAAAATGTGTTTATGATTGTATAAGGGATTCAAATAGTGGATTGGAAAGCTGATTTTGCAGTTGACTAAACACAAACAGGAATAGTTTAAAATTGTTTGATTTTGAGATCAAAGTTAAAGCGAAAATAGAGTGTACAGCTAGTGAGATACTCATGATAGCTGTGGATATAAGGAAAATAGAGTGTACAGCTAGTGAGATACTCATGATAGCTGTGGATATAAGGAAAATAGAGTGTACAGCTAGTGAGATACTCATGATAGCTGTGGATATAAGGAAAATAGAGTGTGCAGGTAATGAGATACTCATGACAGGTGTGGATATAAGGAAAATAGAGTGTACAGCTAGTGAGATACTCATGATAGCTGTGGATATAAGGAAAATAGAGTGTACAGCTAGTGAGATACTCATGATAGCTGTGGATATAAGGAAAATAGAGTGTACAGCTAGTGAGATACTCATGATAGCTGTGGAGTGTACAGCTAGTGCGATACTCATGATAGCTGTGGATATAAGGAAAATACAGAAGTTATTTGGTAATGACCCTTCTTTAAGCTGGCTCCTTGGCTCCCTAAGGCAACTGTGGTTCGAATCCCTGCAGGTGTCACAGATTCAACGACTGACCTTTTATTTTCTTTTACCTTGCAGTGCAGGTGTCAAGGGAAATAGAAGAGCAGATCTTTTGTCCTACTCAGTTGTCATGCGGGGAGGACAAGCTGTTCTTTCGTGGTTAGATTGTTGCTCGTCCTATCGGAGTTTGAGGTTCGAATCCAGGGTAATTCTCTTGTCAGTTTTCTTTCTCTCATTTCTTAAAGTGCTTTGTTTACGATTTTCTTAAGACCTAACCGTGCAATACTGTGGTCTCTTACTTTATTATAAGATTATGACTGTTTTGGAGGGGATGGTTAAATCAAGAATCTGCAGTTTAATTCATGTGGTTTCAGAGCTCTAAAAGCATGTATAAAGTGATTACTGTATGCGAGCCAGAAGTTTGGCTTCTGTTGCTTCTGTTAAATTCATTCAAATATTCTTAGCTTGACTTATAAACCTTCCCTCTATTGGCTCTCCATTTAATTCTTCATTTCCAAGTAATTATACATGTATGTAAGTACGTAAGTATGTATATATGCATGTATGTATATAGTGTGCATGTATGTATATATGTAGGTATGCATGTGTATGTATGTACGTATGTGTATGTATGTATGTACGTATGTGTATGTATGTATGTATGCATGTATGTATGTATGTATATAAGTATTATGTATGTATGTATGTATGTATGTATGTACCTCGTACGTATGTATCGTTTAGATTCTCTTTCAACGCACATGAACTTGTTTTAACTCTCTATGGCTGTGTTATTTCACAAAATATTTATAACAAAGCAAGTTATTTTTTTAAATGTATAGCTATTTAACAGTTATGTTCCAGAGATGCATTTTAGTTAGAAGGAATGCATTATGTCGAATGTACACTGAACATATACAAATACAGATATTTTGGAGAAGTGGTAAATAACATATCTTAGACTCGTAAGTGGTTAAATTGTTTAAAACTGGACTATAAATAGTTTTATTTTAATAAATAGATTAAAAAATTAAAAATAAGTAATTAAATAAATATTTAATATATAGTTTTATTTTAATCACGTCGTAAAAGATGACTAAATCTGTGATGGATAATGTTCATTTGAAACTGAACGGAGTGTCAAAAAACTAGGACAAAATATTCAGTAAATGTTCATTGTAGTTACTTTTAAATGAAAGGTAAATTTTCAGACGCATGTCTGACATTTTCTCGTATTTGTAGAACAATGTGAGAATGATTAATTATATGTTCTCGCTGTATAGTTTTAATCTATTTAAGTGTATAATAGATAGTATATTGTAGCTTGCTTGTAGTAAGGATATTCCTCTGTAGTTCTCACACTTGCTCTTATTGCCTTCTATGAATACTGGGATCAGTAATAATTCTCTCCATTCACTAGGGAGTTTTACACTTAACGCTGTGAATATCATCACAGATAATATAAAGTTGAATATCCCTTCAGTTAAAGCTGAAAAATCACCATTGATAATATAAAGCTGAATATCTCTATAATTAGACCTTGAAATATCAACACTGATGATAGTTTCTCGGAGAAAACGAAGGCGAAGGTCAAGTTATCTGGAAATAGTAAGCTTTTTTTAGGGGTCCAATCACGATATTACTATCATTAGACATTAGAAACTTTTCATCTGGACAACCTCACGTATCCTTTGATCTTGCACCTTTGCAATATCTTTACTTGATTATTTTATTTATTACTGTGAGGACTGCAGTTTTCTAATCAATAAGTCACTAGCAGACACATATAAACACTTTACAATTCTAATCAGGAAGACACTACCAGACACATGTAAACAATTTACATTTCTAGTCAGGAAGACACTACCAGACACATGTAAACAATTTACATTTCTAGTCAGGAAGACACTACCAGACACATGTAAACAATTTACATTTCTAGTCAGGAAGACACTACCAGACACATGTAAACGATTTACATTTCTAGTCAGGAAGACACTACCAGACACATATAAACGTGTGATTCCTGACACACACCGCCGGACAAATCACACCTTACAATTTACAGCTAAGTACTCTATTCAATTTTTAATTTAAAAAATTTTTAAAAATAGCATTCATGTGAATCTATACTTTATCTCCTTTCTCTATTTCTTCGTCCTGTATGTTTTTCTATGATTAAGGCTCACGCCGAAACGTCACAACTTTGTAGTCGCTAAGTAATAAAACTGTTCCTACATTTTTCCTAGTTTATACATTCTGGTATCACAGCTTTACTGCAGTGCTTCGTGTATAGTTATATACTTATACACTAATTACTGTGTGTTACAAGAGGTGTGCAATGCTTCTTTAGCAGACTCCACCACCATCGGGACTATGGCGATACCCGTCCTATTAGCCAGGCTATGCCTGTTACTCGGGGTACCACGGGGACGTGGGACAAGGTCTTAGTCAGCTATGGTTCGCTGACCCTGATCCTAGCATATCAGCTATGGGTCGCTTACCCTGAACTTAGCATATCAGTTTTGGGTCTCTGAATGCCTCATTTGGAAAAGCGTCTTTACTCCCATTCTTTGTGACATAAATATTGAGATTGTTCATGAACGAGCTGTACAAACTGGGATCAGTACAGATTTTCCTCGTCCATGCAGTTCACTGCAACAACATCCATACTTTCATTTGTCTGTGCATAGCAGTTTGGGGGGGGGGGGGGATCACTTGCACGCAAAAAACAAAAAACAAACTAATACTTGGAACTCGGGCCTTTTTTTATGAAGCGGAATAGGAGTAAAGACTTTTTTTAAAGTCAGGCTTCACTGCAGATGTCTATAGCGAAATGAAACAAACGCAGACATAGGAGTAACTGAAGCGTACAGAAGAAGATAAGGAACAGTGTCCGCGCTGGCTGTAGGTTTCTTCTTGTTTTTCTACGTAGTTCTTTTTGCCACAAACACTGCTGGTGCTGGCAGGAATTCCCGGTACAGGATACCTGTAACAAGAATTATAGGATATCTGTTACAAGAATTATAGGATATCTGTTACAAGAATTATAGGATATCTGTTACAAGAATTATAGGATGCCTGTAACAGGAATTATAGGATATCTGTTACAAGAATTATAGGATATCTGTTACAAGAATTATAGGATATCTGTTACAAGAATTATAGGATATCTGTTACAAGAATTATAGGATGCCTGTTACAAGAATTATAGGATGCCTGTTACAAGAATTATAGAATGCCTTTTACAAGAATTATAGGATGCCTGTTACAAGAATTATAGGATGCCTGTTACAAGAATTATAGGATGCCTGTTATAAGAATTACGGGATATCTGTTACACTACTTATAGGATGCCTGTTACAAGAATTATAACAGAGTTTGGAAATGTAATTCATTTACTGTTAACAGACAATCGGGCTGATTGGCACCGCTGTTGTTATGTTCGTATCTATCGCAGTGTGTGTATGTGTGTGTGTGTGGGGGGGGGGGAATGGCTGATGTTCGATTGAAGGTGCCTTAAACACCCAGGTGTGAAATGCTTACCTGGCTCCTTTTGAAGCTTGGAAAATAGATGTGGGCAGGGGTGATACCCACTGCATGACCTTAATGTGTGTGGACAGTCCACGGAAAGTATAAGCCCCAACACCAAGTCTCCAGCTTCTTTTGTGGCATGTTAGAGTTTTAGTAACTTTTCTTATTAGAAACTTAGTCAAACAAATATACGTAAAAATGCTTAGTCAGACAATTAAGTAATGAGACTAATTACATTTAAAAAAATAAATAAAGAACAATTGAAGACATAACCTGTATTTTAATCAAAGTAAGCCCCTTGTGCATTGATACAGCAAGTGCCACGATCTAACAAACACAAGGACGAGCTCTGCTGTTCTTCTGTTGGTATGGCCTTTAAACTCGATGTTACGGCCCTTTGGATGTCATCAGTATCGTCAAAGAAGCGTCCTTTCAATGGTAACTTTAATTTTGGGAATAGAACTTAATCACAGGGAGACAAATCTGGAGAATAGAGTGGGTGGTTGAGAACACACACTTGTTTTTGGCCCTAAAATTCCTGTACATCTACCGCCCGGTGAGCCGGTGCATTATCATGAAGAAGGAAAAAACTGCCAGGTGTTGAATACTCGGGTCGGACTCGGAGAATCCTTTTCAATAACCGTTTCAAAATACTTAAATAAACTTTGGCAGTGACAGTCTGTCCCTCTTGAATAAATTCTTTGTGAGTAACTCTTTTTCTGTCGTAAAAGCACACCAATATTATCTTCACTTTCGATTTTTTAAGAATAATTTTTTTGGACTTATGTTGATGATGATAACTTCAATTGAGCACTTTGGCGTTTAGTTGTGGAATCGTAGCGGAAAATCCATGTTTCATCCTCTGCAACAATCAAATTTAAGAGATTTTTCTTTCTGCGACACGTATTGATTATGTCTTATGCGTACTCAACACACTGATATTTTTGGTCATCAAACAACGAATGTGGTAGAAATCTGCAAATAGCTTTTTTTCTTGCCCAAATCTTCCACTAAAAGTTTACGAATGGTCTCTCGGTTAACACCAAATTCATCTGACATCATCCTCATAGTCAAACAATGACCTTCTTCTATCCGTTCCCTGATTTTTGCATTGAGTTCCTCATTACGAACAGAATTTTGGCGTCCATGTCTAGCTGCATTTTTAATCGTTTCCACACCACTTTTTAATCGTGAATACCATCTGAATATCTGTGAACGAGATAAACAATTATCCATATAAACCTGTCGCATCAATTCAACTGTCTCAATGGCACTTTTTCCGAATTTTGAACAGAATTTAATGTTAGCTTTTTGCTCCATGCTGATTGCGTAACAAGGTCCCTGAATATGTCAACAAAATGGCGGCTTGTTTGTCGTCTGGTTATCGTGCGGCGAAGAAAAGTTGCCAGATAATATATGAAGGCTGCTTCTTCTGGATTCCGTGCTTTTTGTTCATAGATGGCATTTTTGACTTTGCCATAATAAAATCAGTCTCATTACTTAATTGTCGGACCTTGTATTCTTTGATTTGATACATGCACAGACGGAGTCAAGCACCGAATGATTGCTAGTAGTGGTGATGTTCTAAAAGAAGTCGTTTGTGATGTTGTACAGAAAGTATTGGCTGTAGAATTGTTCTAATGCTGCCCCCCCACCCGGGCCAAAAAAACAAAACAAAACAAAACAACAGCGGTAAATAATTTTCTGTCACCCTCATAAGTAGCTGTGGTCACCAGAATCTTTACATTTTGCAAAACAGTTGTCATGTGGCTGAAGTTCTTCAAGTGATAAATTGGAAATTTCAGAAATTGTAATGGTCCCCGGAGAGTTCCCGAACAATAAAAATTTACCAATAAAATTGTATAAGTCTCGTAGACATCATGAGGATCATGGGATTGATGAATTTACTCATCTGATACACTCAGACACTTTGATTAACATTACATATATGATCTTTTTTTTTGTTTGTTCATTGCATTGCACACTGATTTATCATGATTTTCATTCACATTTGATTATCGTATATTTCACGCATAATGAGTATTATATGTATGTTGTTGGTATGCCATTCATTCACACTGATTATCATATATGTATGCCATGTGAAGCTGTTGGCTGCGAGGTTTTTTCATGTCTCATTATTGTGAAGTATCATGAGTTTGTGTTGAAGAAATACTTGAAGACTGAGTAACAATTGCACACATGCTCTTTGTGGAGCCCTGTGTTTAAGGACCCAGTGATGAGAAGGATATGTTTCATGAGTTTTCATCATTGTGATATTGCATGCCAGCTGATGTTCATTACTGCATATTATGACGCATGAGATACTACTGCATTTGAATCATATTCCTCGTTGAATAATTTATCAATTAAGTTTCCATGTCATTGATTAATGTTCTCTTTGTTGTTATACTGATGGTGTCATCCCAAATGTTGTTATGTTAATGTTGAAGTCAAGTCTTGTGATTAAATGATATATTACTTGATCATGGAGTTATTGATTTGTACTATACATGCTATGTTTGTAATGGGTGTTGGATGTTCAGATCCTTCAGCAGTGCTCCATCACATTATGCGTACAACAGACCAAAGAAGGCGAATCTGGAGTAAACTACATAGAGTGCAGATTTATCCCTCAAAGTACATTTTTTTAACAATAAATAGGGACTTTGTTTGGGGTCTCATTGAGAATTTCCCTTTATATAAATTGAATTCGTAACGCTAGTTGAAATATGTATGGACTTTTACACCTGTTTCCACCACTCAGGTCAAGGAAAAAGGTAACGGTTGAGGTGTAAGACACCCGTGAGGAAACATTACAGTTACCCAGGCCTCCAACATCGCTCTGGATTGATGTTTGGAACGTTACTGGTACAAACAGACAGATAAGAAGAAGAAGAAGATTCCATCTGTTATAATATTTCTTTTGGATGCCTGATTTGATTTTTTAACTTAGATTTTTTTTTCATTTTATTATCTCTTCATATTGTGAACTTATTTCTCGGTATTTATTATATATTTCCTCCTGCTCTTGAGAATTTATCTTTTTCCTACAGTCAACATTTGAAATGCTATGATGGTCTTACAATCTTATCTTATTTTTCAAAGTATACTCCACTATTATATTTATCACCCATACAACAAATAGGATAAGTTTTTTTTTAAATCACTGGCCATAAATCAACTCTTTACGCATGAGTATGAATAGATTTGAATGTAAATGCTACAGAAGAGTTCTCCAAATATCGTGGACACAAAAAAGAACAAATATATCTATACTACAAGAGCTTAATATTGAAGAAGGCTGGCTAGTGAAGAGGATTAAAGAGAGAAAACTGAAATATTTTGGACACATTAAACGTCATGATAATTTAGAGAAGACCGTATTGGAAGGATACATAATGGGAAAAAGAAAAAGAGGAAGACCAAGACGAAGATGGCTGCAAGACATCGTTGACGATCTGGAAATGGATGCAACAGCAGCAGGCCGTCTTGCTCACAACCGAGAGGCCTACAGGAGTGCTGTTTGGGAGGCAAAGTTCCGCAAGGGACATGCAAATGAATGAATGAATGAATGAGGAATAGATTTCATGCCTCATGAATTACGAGGGCAGGTAAAATAATAATTGCAAATTTTCTATGAAAATTCGAAACTGAACAGTAGAGAGAGGTAAAACAGTTATGATATGCCCTTTATGTAGAAATTTACGAGAGCGGTTGATTTCGATCGCGAGGTAGTAGCTATATCATTAATGTGTTCATCTCAAAGGCGCTTACGGTAGAGGAATTATTGTTTGTATTGAAAATAGTATGTGGATATATGCCTCTTACTTCAGGGCAGCAAAGGCTTCCATCTGCAGGAAGTTGTATTCCGTTGTCATGGACGCTTCGAAAAGCTGATTATTACTTCCCAGTTGAGAATCCTTTGTGATCCATATGTTTAGATTGCTCATACTTGTCTATAAATAATATAAAGCTATATAAATCAGCAATACAGAAGTCATCTTTCACATTTGTCTGTATATACTTCATGATTAAACAAGACAAGAAATGAAGTTAGTTATCACTTTGTGGAAAAAGAACATAACCACAATACTTAGAACTAAAATTGTTTGCTTTATTTGATCAAGCGAAATATTTAATTAGCATAGAGATCCGGTTTTAAATACTCATATTTCCTGTGGTATAATTAAACAGAACAATTACAAAATTAGGAGCTACCTAAGGACGCACAGAAGAAGATAAATATTAATGTCAATGCTGGGTGATCTTTCTGTTCGTATTTTCTTTTTTCAAGCTCGTTTACTCACAAATACTTCTAAAGTTGTCGGAATTCCAGGAATATGATACTTGTTAGAAGATATTAAATATTTTAGAATTTGAAAATTAATGTCTCTACTATCAGAAACTATAACTTCATAAATTTATCAAATGTTCCAATTAACACTGACTTTGTATGTGTGAGTGTCTGTCTGTCTGTCTGCTTGCTTGCCTGTCTATCTGTCTGCTTGCTTGCCTCCCTGTCTGTCTGTCTTCTTGCTTGAGTGTCTGTCTGTCTGTCTGTCTGCTTGCTTGCCTGTCTGTCTGTTTGCTGGCTTCCCTGTCTGTCTCTCTTTTTGCCTGTCTGCCTACTTGCCTGTCTGAAGCGTAAATTTTCCGCTATACACTGACCGTGCAGTGTGCATATTCTCTGTATGTCTTTATATCTTGTCTGTCTGCCTGCTTGTCTGTCTATCTCTCTATCTATCCACCTGCCAATGTACGTCTCTATCTAACAACATGTTTTTTTTCCGTTAACTTACGGGAAAACTTGGTATCCCATGCCTAAGTGAGTAAATACGTGATAATGATATGAGAAAAGCTGGCCTTCTCATCACCTAATAGTCTAAACAGTACATACCATCCCTAACTGCACACGTTTGGCTTATGTGAACTTGAAATGTGAATAAACTATCGTTCACAAGGACAGGATAAAATGTTCTCAGTTTTATTGCAGATTAATTACAATCTCTCGTTGGTATAAAGATAAACATTAGCCCGCAGTTAGAGTGCATGCTGTTAGTGCCCATATTTTCCTCGATCTACCGGCACACTGGAGGATGATATTGTCAGCTTCGGCACACTGGAGGATGATATTGTCAGCTTTTATGCCTGGCCGTCCTACCTTCCTAAACTGCAGAAGAGGTCAGGTAATCATTTCTACATCTGGGTAGCTGGAACGCCTCCTGACAGATTTGAACTACCAGCCTCTTCGTTATGAGAGACTATTGTAATAACCACTTCGCCACTCATTGGCGTCGAATAGTGCATAGAAAGAAAAAAAAGTATTCCAGTATTTTCTATGTTTATATATTTTATCACACACACACATACACACATACTATACAACAATTGATTTTTCAGTATTAATAGACTAAAAGGCAGACATTTAGTTCTGCTGGCTTCTCGCTGTTCTTTTACCTGCATGTGTACTATTTAGAGAATACGCTTTGACTTTAGCGATCATATCTTGCAGTATGTGGGAGGCATTTACGTCACATAAAAAATAATGATACTACCTGGGACCTTGGTGAAAAAAAATCGTAAAGAAAAAGAGAAGGTTCTTACGAGGAGCTTGGAGGAATACATACAATGATTTCACTACAGCGTAAGGTAACGTCGTACCACGGATAGATCTGGAAACACATCATTATCTTCATAAAGCCAACTATATCATATATATTTTCAAACTCGGGGCATTTTATGATAATAGCAAACTAGCCAGTGAGACACAGAATTACTACAATAATCATTTTAACACAACTGAAGTTTGTTTCGTTACTTGTTCTACCGTAATCTCACAGTATCAAATGCGGTAAGACCATGACTCTACACGGTAAGTACATAACTAACTGCATCTGCATCACTTTAATAAGTACATCAAAAACTGCCAGCAACGGACAGTTGTGGCGAAAGCTAATGGAGTGAGAAATGGCCACACGATAAACTCAGATTGTAACCAAGATTAGCACATTCTTTCCACAACATTTAAGCGAATTATTCACAGATGTTGACAGTGATATTGGTTACGAAAGACAAATGCTGGGCAGCTGTCATGGACAAGGCACGGAGTGAGCATTCTGTCTGACCTTGTTATTTACCTCTGATGGCACTCTGGCTTCATAACTTAATACTGACTAGACTTGTAGTAAAATAATAATTTTCCCTTGTTTCCTTCGTAATATTAATATATATATATATATATATTACAACCAGTCTCACGGGTGATCAGGAAAAGGAGATGGACATATGTTGGCCACTTGATGAGAAGAAATGAGCAGAGAATCCCAAAACAAGCTATCAAGTGGAACACAACAGGCCGAAGAAAAAGGGGCAGACCGCGTGAAACTCTGAAGAGAACATTATTAAGAGAGGCCAAGTTAACAGGCATAAAATCCTTTGTTGAGGTTGAAAGACTCGCCGAAGACAGGAAATATTGGCGAACTACTTTGCGAGCCCTATGTGACGTCTAACGGCACGGGAAGGATATAAGATATAAGATAAGATATATATATACGCTTTTCCTACTTTGGAGAGATTTTAACAACTGATGGGAAATGTCACAATGAAATAAAAAGCGGACGTGTTCAGGCCAAGTCAGCATTCCAGAAAATGAAACATATCTTGTGCAATAGATCCAAATCAATGGAAACAAGATTCCGAATTCTTAAGTGTTACATCGAGCCAATCCTGTTTTTATGGGCGTGAAGCATGGTCTATGAATAAGAGTGTATAGCGAGAAATGGACTCCATGAAAATGTGGCCTATAAGAAGGATGTTGAAGGTACCACGGAGAGCTAAGAAAACCAACGAAGAAGTCTTAAGAGAGGCTGGAGTTAAAAGGCAAATTAAAGCACAGATCAGATACAGACAGTCCAGATTTATAGGGCATTTCATGAGAAAAGGGAAATTGGAACACACTGCGGCAATTGGAAAAACTGAAGGAAGAAGAGACAGAGGAAGGCAAAGAGAGAAGTTACTGGATGGGCTGTCAGTGGGGCTAGGAAGAAAGTCACCTGCGAACCTTATAATCACCTCAAAAGACAGGGAATGATAGAGAGAAATGATCGCCTACGCCACGCGGTATGGCACTTGATTGATTAATTGAAATATATATATTTAAATACTGCTTTGTACGCTACTGTAATCTAATTATTCTGTGACATGTTTTACGTTGTTCTTTATCTAATCAGAATTTTTAAATTTCTTTCTGTTTATCGCCCCTTTGTTTGTGGGGCCAAATAATTACCTTACCCAGTAAACCCTGTCCTTATCATCATACCAAATAATTACCTTACCCACTAAACCCTATCCTTATCCTCATACATACACATGTCTCATCTAGTTCTGATCCTTCTATCTGACTTTCCTTTCCTTTCACCCCTTTCCAGAATCTTCTCAAAGTTCCACCCAAAAAGGGACATTATAATAGATGTACTGTGCAACATCGTGCCATCATTAATTTTCTGGATCTGAAATCAAGATTAGAATATATCAAGCTAAAACAGCTTCCTAACAAAGGAAAAACATCTTGTGCAAGTCATCTTTATCAATAAACATAAGAAAAAGAGTTCTAAAATGCTACATTGAGCCAATCCTACTCTATAAAGATCGATGGAAAGATCACTAGAGGCAACAGAGATGTGGTACATTAGAAGAATGTAAAGAATATCATGGACATCTAAAATTACACATAGGGAATGTCTAACAAGAGCACTTGTAGAAAGGAATCTCAGGGAAAAAACGACACTCATCATTCACTGGACATATAATGAGAAGAAGAAGAAGATACATTGAAAGAGATGCAAGGGAAGACAAAGATAAAAAAAAAAATCACGGACAAACTAGCGCGATGGCACAGAAAAGTCACTAACAGATCACGTGAAAAATATCAAGAACGAGATCTGTGGAAAAGCATGACTACCAACGTCTATCGGAATGCCACCTGATGATGCTGTGTACATTACAGATATATAATTCTATGACGCTTACATGTGAAATATTTATGCGTATTCTTCTTTATGTGATGAAATATGCTTTAGAGTTAAGTAGAAAAATCATAGTATGCAACTAATAATACTTGAATTATTGACTCTCATATTATTCTACATAAGCATCTCATGTAAAAGACAATGTAGCAAAGCATAAACATAAGTTTCTTCTACCATTCGGAAAAAAAAATCAGGGTTAAGTTTCTCTCGTTTCATCTTTTCTAACAGACTGTGAGAACACCAGCGAACATGGCCACATACATCCACACTCTAGCATGCGAGTAATTGGTCTGGCGATCAACTCTGCCGATCACGATGGTGCTCGCGCACACACACACACACACACATCTTCAAGCTTCGTCAAGAACATGCTTCACGAGAGATTTCGACCTTGCGGGGGTGTGGGGGGTGGGGTGGGAAATAGCCTAGCAGCTTCACGTATCTCCAAGCACCAACAAGAAACGTTACCTCAACAAAGAATGCCGTAGAGCAAAAGTTGAACATTGCACATATCCAACACAAGAACATCTTTCATATCGAAGCATATCATTTTTACTTTGTTAATTTATTAGTTTCGTCTCCCTTGTTTCCCTTGACTTCATTATTCATCTCACATACTTGTGTTGTTATCATGTTTATGCTTTTCTTCTCTGTCATAATAACATTCATCATCAGAGAAGAGGTCGTTAAATTGGTGCTCGTGATAGTTTGTCCAATGTTAGAATGTCAGTTATAGCCAAGTATGAGCCCCTTGTTTCATCACCAACAGACGTATTTATTTAGATAACTGTGTTTGTTTCCATCTAAGCAAAAGATGGTTTAAAGTACAAATATGAAAATCCATGTATAGTAATGTGCTCGTAAACATTATATTAGATAGTCATATATTTGGTGGCGGGATAAGCAAATATACATTTAGACACTGATAGATGAACAAAAATAAATAAACAGACCGAGAGACAGCCAGACAAACAGATTGACAGACAAACAGGATAGATAGATAGATAGATAGATAGATAGATAGATAGATAGATAGATAGATAGATAGATAGATAGATAGATAGATAGATAGATAGATAGATAGATAGATAGATAGATAGATAGATAGATAGATCTGCAACTGAATTTGGTAAACATTCATTGTTTATACTGTAAATTCCAAACAAGACCACGCCACTTTTTATTTCATGGAGATTTTCAAACTTGAGTAAGAGTTTAGTCATTCTGCCCGCTTCTCAAGCCACGCCCCCTCTTTACCGAGAGATTTTATTTACCTCGTACTCCCCTTCAGTTGTCAGATAGCAAGGCAATGTTAAAACAGCTACAAGCACGATACAGCTTTTGAGAATGATTCTGAGAACCTTGGACAGCTGGGACAACTAATGAGGACAGTCTGGCACAAGCACAAGAAGCAAGTAACGTAATTAAGGACGTAAGAAAAATGGCCGCCAACTTCATCCGAAAATGTAATGGAGTAGAAAGCAGCATATCAGCAGGAAAGGTACAATGTTGAGGAGGGAAGAGTAAGACAGAGAAAGAGAGGAAAAACAAAAGATGATGAGTGGAAGACAGCATGGCGTGCTAAAGAATATTAACTTTATATAATGAAAGTTGAACGTTGTTCGTAAAGTGTTTTATAAACGCTGGAAAGAAGTGACACATTATTGTTTTGCTTTTAAACTGTGCCACTGCCTAAATGTTAAGGGTCTCTTGCTTAAAATAATAATTTGCAGTCATTGTCAGAAATAGTATGCCAGACTTAGCTGCATTTAAAATGAAACAAATTCCTACATTTCTTACGCAAATGAAATCATCCTTACATGTGTTACAAGACTGAGAACTCATAAAAATCACAAGATAAGTACTGTTACACTTGATCTATCAAAATAAAGTAAAACATCATTTGCAGTCAGGCAGTCGACACATCTTTTACGCATGGCTTCCACAAGGGATCTATGAACATCTTGGAGAGCAGCCTCCCCTCGTGGTGAAACACAAAACAATCACATGCACAACATCAACTGGTGGAGGGTGACTAGCCGATACTCTTCGCCCACGGACGTTCTAGAGGCGTTTATTAGGAGCAAGATCAGTTGAATGACGGGCCACTCTATGATGAATTAAGTCGTAAACTATACGAGCCCGATTAGACCAGGCACTGTCATCTTACAAGACGGCATTTAACACCCATGGCCTACAGAGCAAGCTGAATAGATGGTCACAATATCTCATCTTCGTCGTTTAGGACAGTCAGTGTGCCACGGATAAGATGAAGATGAGTGTTGTCTTGTCGATTTAGTCCATCCCAGACTATGTCATATCCTCCTCCATATCGATCAATTTCTCGAATTGTGTTATTGGCAAAATGACTTTTTTTACTCTTTTTTCCATTCACGAGCCCTGCCATCATTAAATGACAGAGTGAAGCGGTGCTCATCTGTGAAGAGGACCTGACTCCACTGGCGTCTTGTCAACCTGACGTGTCCATGACAGCAGTCAACATGGGATCTTCTGAGAACTGAAGTGGGAGGGATTCTGACGGCTGGTCTTCGTGAAGCAAGTAGGAATTCACGTATGCTTCTGCAAACTGTCATCCTGCTGACATTAAATGTTTGCAGTGTTCATCATCTGACGTCGTAGAGTGGTACAGGCGACTGTTCGATGGCGCGGGCCAAACAAAAAGAGAATATGTCATCCTGCCGGCTCGTACAATATGGACGACCCGAACGATTTTGGTCTTCTACAGGTGGCTCTAAATCTCTACAAAAGCCTTTGGCTGGTAGAATGTGACACTCTCAAACGTCTCGCAGTTCTCAACCCACGCAGTAGCCCGAATGCCTTCCATAATGCTAAGACCCCTTCTCTGGCACGTGGTTCTTGCAACTAGCAAAAGGCTCCTTTTATCACCAATTTTAAAACGAGTGAAAAGTGATATCTTTTTAGTAGGAGTCCCTACTGCACTTGCATCACTTTTCTACCTGCTTGTTTTGGCGGAACGCTTGACTTATACCCTAAGTTTATACCTGACATAACGTCAAAAGATGAAAACTTGATTTTTAAACTCACCATGATAATCAGTTAGCAGAAACAGCAGAGAAAGCAGCATATACAAATGACATGAAAACCATATATAAAATCACAAAGCAGATGACAGGTAACTTCAATACAAGATGTGAAAGTGCAGTAAGAACACAAAATGGACAACTGGTCAGTGGAGAAAGAGAAAAAATTGAAAGATGGAGGGAACACTTTAACACCCTACTAAACAGAACACAAGCAGCACAAGCAATAGATATACCTGAAGCAAAAGTGGAACTAAACATCAATACAGGACCAATAACAATAAATGAAGTAAAAGAGGCGATAAAGATGCTAAAATCAGACAGGGCACCAGGTGAAGATGAAGTGACTGCTGAGATGTTGAAAGCAGAAGAAGCAGAAACACCAAAACAACTTTGCCGGATATTACAACAAATTTGGGATTTAGAAAAAGCCCCAGAGGAGTGGAAAACTGGTCTTATAGTAAAACTACCAAAGAAGGGTGACCTCAGAGATTGCGGGAACTGGAGAGGCATTACCCTACTGCCACTCACTAGTAAAGTATTTTGCAGAATAATCATCAACAGAATTGTACCAACACTTGAGGAAAAACTTCGGAAAGAGCAGGCAGGATTTAGGAAAGGAAGATCATGCATAGACCATATATTCGTACTTAGACAAATATTAGAACAGGCAAATGAGTGGCATAGCACAACATATGCATTATTCATAGATTTTGAGAAAGCCTTTGACAGTGTCAACAGAGATGCACTGTGGAAAATCCTAAGATGGCATGGCCTCCCCCATAAAATAGTTAATGTAATCAAAGCCCTATACGAGGGTTTTCAGTGCAAAGTTATCTGTGGAGAACATACCTCCAGCAGCTTTAGGGTACAAACAGGAGTGAAACAGGGATGTGTACTATCACCAACATTATTTATCTTGGCAGTAGACTGGTTAATGAAGGAGGCAACATCAGACAAACGCAGAGGATTACAATGGACCCTTGACACAGTGCTGGAGGACCTTGACTTTGCGGACGACATTTGTCTATTATCAAGCAGTCACAAAGATATGCAAGATAAAATAAACAAGTTAACCCAGAATGCAAACAACATAGGACTAAAGATCAATGTAGGAAAGACAAAGTTAATGAAGCAAAATGTGAACAACAGAAATGTACTCAGAGTAGATAACAAGTTAGTGGAGGAGGTCAACGAATTTGTATACCTTGGCAGCAGAGTAGTAGAAAATGGAGACAGCACAGAGGACATCAACAGCAGACTTACTAGAGCAAACCAGGCTTTTGCAATGCTACAGAATATATGGAAATCAAATAAACTAAGCATAAATATGAAAATCAGGATATTTAAGAGTAATGTTCTAAGTGTGCTACTCTATGGAAGTGAATGCTGGAAAATCACCAAAACCATAGAAAACAAGTTGAATTCTTTCCAGACTAAATGTTTACGTAGAATTAAAAAAATATTTTGGCCAAACACCATAAGAAATAACATTTTATTGGCAGAAATGCAGATGAAACCACTGACAACAATTATTGAGGAAAGACGCTGGCGATGGTTGGGACATGTGCTCCGAATGACTGACAACTCACTACCAAAAATAGCACTAAGATGGACACCACAGGGGAGCAGAAGTAAGGGTAGACCAAAAGAGACATGGAGAAGAACAACAGAAAGGATGTTGAGCAATAGAGGGCTCACCTGGGCAAGAGCAGAAAAAAAGGCGAAAGACAGGCATTTGTGGAAAACCCTTGCGGAAGCCCCATGTGCCCTGGGCACTTAAGGTTCAGAGAGAGAGAGATGATAATCAGTGAGTGTTGTTTTTTTCATAACTGACGTGTAAAGATGACTATTTCTTGATGTCACTGAAACAAGTTTCAACAACATTGTTTTTTATCTTATCAATATATTAACTGATATAAAATGAATATGTTGAAAATAAAGTCGTGACCCCTAACTTTGGATTGAAGTGTACAGTCTTTTTAGAAGTAGAAAAGTGTAATTATTTTACGGAAAACATAAGCTGAATTCTAGATAAACTGAAAATTACACGACCGAAAGTTGCTCTTAATTTTTGCAAAGAATACAATATTCATAATCATTTGTACTGAAGACGTCTTAAATCTTGAGTTCTAAGAGAAGAACGTGGACTAATGAAACCGTGCGACTTAAAACTAATAATGAAAGTCTCAGACTACATAGTATCCTCTGTCGGCAGACAGTTACTCCTGCTACCAGTGTCTGTAGTTCGGGTTACGGTCTTTCGTTTACTATTTGTCATTATACCGTGTCTTAAGCACTTTTTATATTTCAAGGCTAAACATCCAATATTTTGCTCTCTAGCACAACTACTGTAAGTATTGTTTACGCAATATCCATAACATTTAGTAATATCTCTTCTGGTCTGTTTCAGCTCAAATATCTCTGAGACAGCTTTGAAGTCGAGTGTAGAACTGCCTCACCTCCAGAAGTGAGCTCTCTGAAAAGGACGCCATGGCTAGATTAGGTAACGATGGCGTCTGTAATGACGTTCGGTTGAATCTGATGTCCAGCTGTGCAAACATTCTGCATTTATAGAAAATGTTCTTTAATAATTAATTAATAAGCACATATATTTGATTCTCGTGATAAAGTGAGCGGTTCTCTATTCCTTTAAAGTGAGCGAATGTGGACTATGTCTGCAAGTTTTTACAATAATTACATTGGAGCGATATTTGATAGTGTTTAAAAAAAACCACACTTTTATTGCATATCTATTCTGTGAATGTGGCAAAAGAGTAGCGTGCATGGTGCAGATATAAAAGGAGGAATCTTAATCATTTTTAATTAGCGATGAAATTGTTTAGATCATAAAAAAATGAAACATTTTAACAGAGGAGTAGAAACAAAATAGGTTTATTAACTTCAAATATGTATCAGCAGCAGGGCATCTTGCTTACAACAGAGAGGCTTACATGAATGTTGTTACTGAGGCAAAGTTCCTCAAGGAACATGCAAATAACTGACTGACTGAACATCAAATAATGAATTTTATCGTTGGCGCGCTCTCTTTATCAATTCCGCGTGATGACAATACGTCCTTATAATAGAAAGAAATGTGTGAATTTATGTGCGTGTATGAACTATCAACACATTGTGTGATAAATTTTAAGGAATGAAATAATCATACAATGCTGTGGTATCATTTTTGATATATAGGATAGAAATATCTCTTTACATATGTAGTGGTACCAGTTTTGTTTATGAGGTTTTTTTACCTACATTTTGTGCATGTTAACTAACATTTTCAGCTGTTGCATGAATTAACCTCTCCTCACCTGCTAATGTGAATTGGTTAGAACTTCCAACATGATAACACTGCATGTAAAAAAAAATAAGGAAGTGAAGTGTATGTAATGTTCAGTGATAAAAATATTATAACTGGAAACTTAACATATATTTCACTTCCAAATTGTTTAATTCATTAATTTTCCTTCTAGGTTTCCGAAATTCCAGATACTTTATTTTTGGAGACTTTTAATTTTGAATAAAATGGAGATTCTTCCTTCATGTTTTAGTGTTTACCAATTGTCCAGATAAGATAGCTCATGCACGGCTCATATACACTATAAAACAAAGTCCCTGAACAGAATTTATTACTGGAGTAACATAACACCTGTTAGAATACCTCATTTTTGAAGAGACAGTCTGAAGGTTTTTAATCCGAACTTTCGCGCGGAGTTAGTTTCAATATTTTGCCGCCAGGTGGCGCTGAGTCGAGTATGGCGGAGATGTGAGACGAGAAAGTCTCCTGTGTCCTTCAGTTTGCAGAAGCAGTCTGTGCAGACAAAATATTGAAACGAACGCGGCGCGAAAGTTTGAATTAAAAACTTTCAGTCTATTCAAAATGATGCATCAATTATTACTGTAGGTGTTATGTTACATCAGTAATAATTTTTAAGTGTTCAGGGACTTTATGTATACACCGTAAGAGTATTATTTATAAATATTTGAATACATTTTCCTCATTAATGAAAAGTCAGATATCACCAGAAACTTTATAGTCAGTCAGTTTCTTATTTAAACATATATTATTATCTTTACTTATAAATAAAATGGCACTTCGAGTGAAGGAGTCGTTACTGCATTGCATGACCACGGCGGAGGTTAATGGTTCGAATCCGGTGGTTAGTTTCTCAATTGCTCAGTTACATAAATAGGTATCTACCTGGTTTAAGAGTGCTTTCATGCAGAATCATTGCTGTATGCTAAGGTTGTTATAAAACACTGATAGAGATTCACATTTGCTCTTGAAGTTGGTGGAGATTACTATATTCATATAACTCAAGCGACAACTAGTATAATTACAACAGGTGTTGCTTGTATGTGATCGAAGTAGATGTGGTGTTCGCTGTAATCGAAGTAGATGTGGTGTTCGCTGTAATCGAAGTAGATGTGGTGTGTCGCTGTGATTGAAGTAGATGTTGTGTGTCGCTGCGATTGATTTAGATGTGATGTGTTGCTGTGATTGAACTAGGTGTGATGTGTCCCTATGATTGAACTAGATGTGATGTGTCGCTCCGATTGAACTAGATATGATGTGTCAGTGTGATTGAACTAGATGTGATGTGTCGGTGTGATTGAACTAGATGTGGTGTGTCGCTATGATCGAACTAGTTGTGTTGTGTCGCTATGACTGAACTAGATGTGATGTCTCGCTATGATCGAACTAGATGTGTTGTGTTGCTGTGATTGAACTAGACGTGATGTGTCGCTGTAATTGAACTAGATGTGGTGTGTCGCTATGATCGAACTAGATGTGATGTGTCGCTATGATCGAACTAGATGTGGTGTGTCGCTATGATCGAACTAGATTTGGTGTGTCGCTGTGATTGAACTAGATGTGGTGTGTCACTATGATCGAACTAGATGTGGTGTGTCGCTATGATCGAACTTGATATGGTGTATCACTATGATAGAACTAGACGAGATGTGTCACTATGAAGCTGAATTAGACGACTACACACACAAGTCTAGCTGAGATCAGTTATCGTTTCAATAGGCCTTTCTCGATATTGGACGTGAACACAGCAAAGACATCTTCCTATCTGCCTGGAATTCGCTGAATATTTTTCATACATCTGAAGATATTCCAGTTTGAACCTGAAAAACCAACTAAGGACAAAAAGCCGTGAGAGCCATTCAAAGATTTGGATGCAGTTTTTAATTTAAAATGCAGATTTTCTGGAAATTATCACTGCAGAGTATGTTTCTTTCACAGATATACGATTTTATGCCCGATAAGTTGTACTTTGCGTATAAAATTCTGCTACTTGGTATTAAGCATTTATAGTTAGATAGTATTTCGTTTTATAAATACTTGTTGCGATAGGACCTGTACTTGTACTTGTACGAACTCCCTGTAACTGCGAGCTGGTGTTCTTTTGCAGCCGATGCTGTAGAGATGTCGAGGCACAGCATCGAAAAGGATATACGGCGTGGGAAAGGGTTATGGTGGCTACTTTTTCAGTCCAGGAGTACAGCTAAGGACAAGGAAAAAGATAAAACTGGAAATAGCAGATGAACATTTTGGATTTGTTGAAGGAAAGGGAACACATAATGCCATTTATGCTTTACGAACACTAACAGAAAGAGCTTTAGAAGTACAGAAAGATCTCTACTTATGCTTCATTGATTACACTAAGGCATTTGACAAGGTGAAACATAATGAAATGATTAAAATGCTTGAAGACATCAATATAGACGGCAAAGACCTGAGGATTGTAAAACATCTATACTGGCAGCAAGAAGCAGCAGTTCGAGTTGAAAATAGAATTGGAAAATATCAGCCTATAAAACAAGGGGTGCGACAAGGATGTGTACTATCTCCAGACCTTTTTTCTCTGTACAGCGAGAATATTCTAGGAATAATCATCACAGAACCAGGCATAAAAATTGGAGGATACAATATTAACAACATTCGGTATGCTGACGACACAGTACTAATAGCTGAGAACCAACAAGACCTGCAAAATCTCTTGGATAAAGTCGCCAAAGAAAGTGAACAGAAAGCCCTTACTTTGAACATCAAAAAGACAGAGACTATGGTTATATCTAAGAAACAGAATCCACCAGCATGCAGTATTAAATTAAACAGAACTATTCTAAAGCAGGTGCAGAAATTCAAATACCTTGGAGCAGTAATAACTTCAGATGGGAAATGCAGAACAGAAATTAGGAACAGAATAGGCCAAGCAAAGACTACATTTCAGAGAATGAGAAACATATTAGCTAACAAATATTTATCAATGAATGTTAGAAAACGAGTTCTAAAATGCTATATTGAGCCTATCTTGTTATATGGAAGTGAATCATGGACAATAGGCAAGTCTGCACAAAAATCATTGGAAGCAGCAGAAATGTGGTTTATTAGAAGAATGCTGCGAATCCCCTGGACAGCAAAAATAACTAATGAAGAATGTATGAGAAGAGCTGGAGAGACAAAAAAACCTTATCAAAAAGATAAGAGAGAGACAATGTACTTTCATAGGACATGCAATGAGAAGAGAGGGCATTGAAAATATTATAACAACAGGAAAAATAGAAGGAAGAAGATCAAGAGGAAGACCAAGAGAAATGATACTGGACAGTCTGACGGGATGGTGTGAGAGGAGATCACCAACTGAACTGATGGCCTGCATGAAGATCGTGTACTCTGGAGAAGCATAATAGCCAACGCCAGTCGGCATGGCACCTGATAATGATTATGATGATGATGAGTACAGCTAAAAAGCAAGGGGGTATGCAATGCTTCTGTAGCAGACTCCACCACCATGGGGACTATGGCGATCCCTGCCCCGTTAGCCAGGCTGTGCCTGTTACTGGAAGTACCTCGGAGAAGTGGAACAAGGCCTTAGTAAGCTATGGTTCGCTAACCCTGACGCTAGCATATCAGCTATGAGTGGCTGACTGCCTCATCGGACAGGCATCTTCGCTCCCTGTTGCGATAGGAATACAATTCTAATCTTTGTAATGTCCTTTGACAGGTGGACTATTGCCATTTTTAGTTTATACACTTAACAGGTAAATGTTGTCCTAATGGCAACAATGGTTACATAAGAGGCCGCTGCATCGATTATGCATCACAATGTACCAAATGAAGAGGTATAGCAGTACCAAAATCTAACAGTTACTGCTGTATCAATGAAGCAGATCACTGTGGTAAATTGTAACACAAACATAATGTCCTGACACGATAAACAATTATCAACCAACCCAGGATAACACCCTCAGCGACAGACGGACGAATATCTTCAGAACACAAATAGTTATTACATGCATCCAGATGATGATGAAGTAGGGTATGTCGAGAAAACATTCAAACTAATAACAATAACATGTAGAACACAGTCAACGCTGTTCTGGAACATAACGTTACATAGATTGCTACAAAAACTATAGATAGCTGTCACACAACTAACTTCGCAAGGGCATATACAGAAGCTACATCTTAACTGACAACGATAACAGAGAGCGAAGGACTGAAACGTCCAACTCAGAATGTTTAGCAAGCCAATATTTCTTGCTTAAAACTCACTCAGAATTCATCAGCTCTACGTGCTGCATCTTATGCACAAAGGGAGGTTATAATGAAAAAAGCCATTTGCGAAACACAACAATTCAAGGGCTTTAAGTTACAAAAAACTTAAGCGGGGTTGTCCACACTATCCAGTACATATTATTCTACATTATAGTGTTAGTGCTCCTATTTTCCTTGAAGAAACTAAAGGCTGGATGTTCATGTGGTCAGAATCAGGGCTGACGCTTTTACTTCCCTAACTCCAATAAGAGTCAAGTACCCATTTCCTAATTTAAGTATCTGGGTTCCTGTAAGAGGACTAAAACCACCAACCATCACCATGAGAGACTAGCTAACTAATCACTTTATTACTCAGGCATCCATCACTCATATAGAAATGATACAACCTACACTTAGCAATGCAAGATAAAGAACATAGAACAATCACATTTAAAATACAGCAGGTGCAAGAAAAATAGAAGATTAAGGACTTGAAATTCAAAACACGAAGTCTTCTATTTTTTATCAGTTTTAACATTTTATGACACTAGAAATGGAAAATAAAATGAGTCATATATTATCTTAAACTATTTAATGTGACGCAGCCGTATAAAGCGGTCTTCGGCAGGAGTTGTGACTATGGATCTTCCACTGCGCAGCCGGTCTGTAACTGAGCCAGTTTCTTGAAATCATCTTCAAAGGCGAATAATAGTGCTTCTAACCACATTAAGTTGTCTGGCCACTACACTTTGTGATTGTCCAGTCTGTAAACGTCCGGTGATGATGAGTCGCTGTTCTGTAGTGAGATGAGCCATACTTGAGCATTGAATTTTCAAATGAATTGATTCAAGAAGCGTCAATCTTTTATAGGCATTCAATAACATGGTCAGTGAGTTTTGTGTTCAGTAAGTTTCACGGGATTCTCGTGAACCTGTCATGAGTTATTGTCAAAAATGCTGTTTTGACTAGTATCGCTTTTCTGTGCTCATGAATCATCTGCTGGGTACAATTCAGGTCAGTACGTGAAGTTGATGTCCAAGTCAACTTTTAAGGCAAATTTTCCCTTGTCTGATCAGCAAACTTCAGTTTAAATCGATACATCGTATTTGTTGCGTTTCTTTTTTTTATCAGGATATATATATATATATATATATATATATATATATATATTCCGTGTTATTGCATTCAGTAGAAAGATGTAGACATGTGTTATAGATGAATAAGTGACAGGAGCACTGTTGTAATAAGAACTGTCAATGAGCAAATGTGGACAATGAAGATAAGTATTCACATTCCTCAGTATGCATGAAAGGCTATATGAATGCAAATACACACTAAAATAGTCATTCGAATGCGCTGGGATTTGAACTTTGCTGTTTATTTATTCTTCGTGTGTAATTTTAGTGAGATTATACCTTGTAAATAAGGTTAGCAGGAATTAGACCGTCAGTGCAACACTTGGATCTATAATTAACTATTAAAGCGCTTTAGTTTTTCAATTTTCAAGTAATTAATGTAGAAAGTATTCAACATTTGAGAGGACACTATAAAAAACAGTGGGAAAAAAATCATTTTCATACTGCTAGTCCTTCTATTTCATATGGTCACCACTAACGAGGTTGCTGGGCTTATAACACAACAAGGTTACTGGGTTTATAACATTAACTAGATTACTGTGTTTATAACACTTACTAGGTTGCTAGGTTTATAACACTATCTAGGTTGCTGGGTTTATAACATTAACTAGGTTACTGTGTTTATAACACTTACTAGGTTGCTAGGTTTATAATACTATCTAGGTTGCTGGGCTTATAACACGAGATGATTTTCATTACAGAAAATTGAAAAAACGATGTAGTTGTTTAATTCTATGGTTGTTGGAAGACATCTCAAAGCTAAAGTGCTCAGGTAGTAATGAAACGATAGTTTTTTTGTGTTAATAAATCTTGTATTTATTTTTATAACGTCTACCTGGATTTGGTATTCAGTACAGTCCTGGATTCCTGAGTGCAACGAATATGGAATCTCTGCAGTTATAAATCACTTCATGAACTAATCTTCTCTTTCCGTATTCACTCTTATGAGGTGTTGCTTGCTTTATCTGACAGTTTAAAGATGTAGTATGATATTTGCACCTTTTTGTCGGCCCGACACATCAGACTTCGGCTTAGACTTATTTTTACGTCATTGCTTGCTTCCTATTTCGATTCCTGTTATTTCGGCCAGTTTTCTATCAGTTACCAGGAGTACTACATGGGGGTAGAAATACGAGGGGCAATTGATAAGTACTCGGCTTAAGGTACAAACACTTGAAATGCACAGTTGATATTAGGTGCATTTGTAGATCAGGTTATTGTAAGATTAAACACCAAGTTTGAAGAAATTAACTAAAACCAATGCTTTTAACAGGCTACTAAAGTGGTAAGGAGTGGCTGAAATTGAGAAAATGGATAAAAATTATCATCGAGCAGTCATTCGCTACCTCTGCATCATCGAAGGAGATCCATGACGATATGGTGGAAACTCTAGGGGAGAGCACTCCTTCTTACAGCACAGTGAAGAAATGGGCAGCTCAATTAAAACATGAAGGGAGAGTCTGGAAGATGATCCCCGTCCAGGAAGGCCAAGAACGGTAACCACCGATGAAACCACCAGCAGAACCCATGACATGATAATGGAGGATCTATGACTAAAGTGCTGCAGACTATAAGGAAATCTAAAAAATTAAGCATGAATACGAAAATCAGGATATTTAAGAGTAATGTTCTAAGTGTATTACTTTATGGAAGTGAATGCTGGAAACTCACCAAAACCATAGAAAACAAGTTGAATTCTTTCCAGACTAAATG
Organism: Achatina immaculata; assembly: GCA_009760885.1. Taxonomy (NCBI): domain Eukaryota; kingdom Metazoa; phylum Mollusca; class Gastropoda; order Stylommatophora; family Achatinidae; genus Lissachatina; species Lissachatina immaculata. Next base: position 60,229,863 of record CM019692.1, on the reverse strand, counting down.
TTTACGAAGAATTAGAAAAATATTTTGGCTAAACACCATAAGAAATAACATCTTGTTGGCAGAGATGCAGAAGAAGCCACTAACAGTAATTATTGAGGAAAGACGCTGGCGATGGTTTGGACATGTGCTCAGAATGACTGATAATTCACTACCACAAATAGCACTAAGATGGACACCACAGGGGAACAGAAGTAAGGGTACACCAAAAGAGACATGGAGAAGAACAACAGAGAGGATGTTGAGCAATAGAGGGCTCACCTGGGCAAGAGCAGAAAAAAAGGCAAAGGACAGGCATTTGTGGAAAACCCTTGCGGAAGCCCCATGTGCCCTGGGCACTTAAGGTTCAGAGAGAGAGATGACTAACTGAGCGGTACATTGAGCTGGGTATCTCCCAGAAACGTGTTCATGCCATTATTCACAATGATTTTCAAATGATAAAGTTCTCTGCTTGATGGGTCCCGAAACCTCATGGAGCTGATCACAAACGACAGAGTCTCAGCATGTCAAGAGACAATCTTGGCCATTTTTCTGCAGATCATGAAAGATTTCTTCAGCAATTTGTGACTTTGGATGGAACTTGGGTTCATCATTTTCAACCAGAAACCAAAGAACAGTCAAAGCAGTGGAAACATCATGGTTCCCAACCTACAAAGAAAGCAAGGGTGGTTCTGTCTGCAGGCAAAGTGATGGGTTCCATCTTTTGGGATTCAGAAGGTATGCTACTGGTAGACTATCTTCAAAAGGGCAAAATGGTCACCGGGGCCTATTACACTAACCTTGTGAAGCAACAGCATGTCAAATTGAAGGAAAAGGATGGAGGGAAATTGACAAGAGGAGTCATCTTTCATCAAGACAATGGTCCAGCTCAGAAGTCGGGGGTGGCAATGGTTACCATTCATGAATGCCGCTTCCAGCTTCTTAAATATCCTCCGTATTCCCAAGATTTGGCCCATTCGGACTATTACTTGTTTACAAAATTCAAAAATGAGCTCAGTGATCGCAAATTTGCTTGAGATGATGACGTCATTCATGATGTAGACCACTTTTACTGGCACAAGATGCTGACTTTTACAAAGAAGGGATCCGTATGCTCCAGGATCGCTGGACTAAGTGCATAAACTTGCAAGGGGACTATGTTGAGAAATAACCCAAAAAAGGTGTCCACAAATAATCCGTTCTACCTTATCCCGAGAATTTATCAATCACCCTTCGTATCTTGGTCAGTCCTTGTGGCTCCCTAACCATGACGCAAGCTCTCTTCGCTGACCACTATTTTATTCAACTTGAGAACTGCGCTTTTGACCTGCTAACGTTCGTGAAGACGAGACGTCTCTTCTTGCATTAGACAACGATTACCACATTCCACTTTGATACAAGACAATGAGAATTAGGTCCACAACAAGTGTTACTCGTGTGGGTTTGATCCGCGCTGTAGTTGTGTCCGTTATGAAAAAAAAATGTAAACCTCTTCGAACTATTTCATATTCGCTCCTGGTATTCGTTAAAAACTTGATTTGCCAGGTTCTCACTTATATCATTAGTAACCTTTTTCTACAAGACCAATGACTCTTGAAGCCCTCCTTTACTGCACGAATTAGAACATTTTAAAGAATGTAAAAACAGTAATACAAGAGAAAGCTTAGTCAGGAAAATTCGAATTTTCATCACTTCAAGTGTGGGCGCGGCCATCAGAGTTACTTCATTACCTTTCTTGAAAGCGCTTAAAGGGTATTCTTTGTAATGAATAAATCATGACTAATACACCGACAGCTGACAAAACTCATTTCAGTATGGATATTCTGAAGGCTATGTTAGTGGTCGGGGTAAACTATGAACAAACTTGTGCTAACGTTTTCAAAATAAAAAAAGTTACTCTCAGAGTGAAAGACTACCTTTAACAGCCACGAGCCCAATGACAGAAGTCGTAAGTCTAAATAAAGTTACAAGAGTTAACTGTTTGATTGAATAGATGAGAAGAGGAAATTATCTTATTTGTACAGCTTATTTCAGGAACAAATGCTGGCCGTATGTGCAGGGCGTATATAGTGTCGCATTCTTGCAAGGTTTCTCCTTTCTTTGAAATGTATAATGAACATTTGATGTGCGTGGTGAGTTTTACTTTTGTTTTTATTAATGTCAACAGTGCTCTTGAAGTCATCTCATATTACATTTAATCGTTAATCGCCAGCTCTATGCTAGACCGATATTTAATTACAATTAAATCTCCAATCTGTGAATGTTGCAAAGTGTTAATGATCAAGATGCAGAAGACACTAAAGAAGTAATATCAGTCAATGTTACTTTGGATCAAATTGTCTGGATTTTATTAAATGAAACAAATTAGCAAGAACTTGTATTATTTTATTTTATATGGTTAGCGGGGTAGGGGTGTATCTTCAAGTGTGATATTTAATCAAATAAAATGTCAAATTGCATTACACCGGTTAGCGGGGTAGGGGTATCCCTTATCAAAGGAGAAGTAAGACGCCTCCTTACCTCCGTCAGTCTACAAGACACCCTTGGGCAAGGTGGAGTACCCGTATAGCCCCCGATCAGGGTGACGTGAAGCAATGGGAGCAGGTGGTGGATGGAATAGGAGAGAAGCCGAAACTAGATACAATTAACATCACTGCTGTATCTAGACCATCAGGCAGCAGTAAGAATAAATGGTTAAACATCACCTTGGTTTGACATAAAACAAAGGGTCCGTCAGGGGTGCATATTGTCGCCTTACTTATTTAACTTGTATACTGAAAATATAATGAGGAATGTTAGAGAAGAAGTAGACAAAGAATATTACGATGCCATAATATTTGGAGGTTATGAAATACCAGAAATTAGATATGCTGATGACACAGTATTACTGTCCACAACAACAAAAAAGGAATGAAACAACTAATTATATCAGTCCCTAAGAACAGTGAAGAGCAAAACCTCTATCTTAATGCGAAGAAAACTAAATTTATGACAACTGACAAAACAAACAAGGCAGCTGATATATGTGTGTCAAAGAAGAAAACTTGGAAGAAGTGGAGAATTTTGAATATATTGGATCACTACTAACTAATAATGGAGATACAATGAGGGAAATTATAAGGAGGACATCTATCGCTTCTCAGAAAGTAAAACAACTAAAGAAACTGTGGAAAGGAACAGACAAAAATAAGATTTTTAAAGGCATGCATCTTTCTCATATCAACATATGCCTGTGAGACCTGGAGACTCAACAAAACAGCTGAGAAACACATAAATGCCTTTGAATGTAAATGCTACAGAAGAGTTCTTCAAATATCATGGACACAAAAAAGAACAAATATATCTATACTACAAGAGCTTAATATTGAAGAAGGCTGGCTAGTAAAGAGGATTAAAGAGAGAAAACTTAAATATTTTTGACACATTAAACGTCATGATAATTTAGAGAAGATCGTATTGGAAGTATACATAATGGGAAAAAGAAAAAGAGGAAGACCAAAACGAAGATGGCTGCAAGATATCGTTGATAATCTGCAAATGGATGCAGCAGCAGCAGCAGGCCATCTTGCTCACAACCGAGAGGCCTACAGGAGTGCTGCAAGGGACACGCAAATGAATTAATGAATGAATATATATATTACGTGATATTCACTTCCCACATAAAGTTCTGAACTCAGCATTAACACTTCTTAACTGATTTTTTTTTCAATTTATATTCCAAAATAGAATATAAAGAATTTTTTTGGCTTCTAGAACTGTTCTAGTAAACATGGTTGAAGATACAGCCAGACTGTAACGACAAAAATACCTTTTACATCTTGAAAAGATTGGGGGTCCTTTTGTTATATAGATATTTCAAACCGGTTTGATTCATTTCTTAACGTACAGACTGATTTACATTCGCAGAAATTACTATTAATATCATATATAAATGTTAGTGTGAGGGCAGTACCACAGTTCAGCGCACATTATTTATATCCTATATTTGTTCCGTCCATGTCAATGATTTGGAATCTTCGTCTTAGACTATCACATTAATGAATAGCTGATAACAAGATTTTACGCATGTCTTATCCCTTTCTTGTTTGTCCGTCTTTTAAATGAATACCGGCAGCAAAAGTATAAGCGTCTGTTTTTCTTTCGCATATTTTTCTGAATATTCAAGCCACATATAAACATTCTAGTCACATCAGTCTAAAATGATATCTCATTTTGCTTTCAGAGATCACAGACAAGTTCACATCAGATCTACTATGCTATCACATTTTGCTTTCAGGGATCACAGACAAGTTCACATCAGATCTACTATGCTATCACATTTTGCTTTCAGAGATCACAGACAAGTTCACATCAGATCTACTATGCTATCACATTTTGCTTTCAGAGATCACAGACAAGTTGACATCAGATCTACTATGCTATCACATTTTGCTTTCAGGGATCACAGACAAGTTCACATCAGATCTACTATGCTATCACATTTTGCTTTCAGAGATCACAGACAAGTTCACATCAGATCTACTATGCTATCACATTTTGCTTTCAGAGATCACAGACAAGTTCACATCAGATCTACTATGCTATCACATTTTGCTTTCAGGGATCACAGACAAGTTCACATCAGATCTACTATGCTATCACATTTTGCTTTCAGGGACATACTCTTCACCTTTGTATAACTGTCTTATCTCCCTGTCCACATCATCCACTTAAAGTGAACATTAACTCTAAAAACTTATTTAAGATGAAAAGAATCATCATTCCTCCAGTTCTATGTGATGGAAATTATTCAATAATCACTGTCAGCGAGATGAAAAGACATGTCTTGAATACTTGGAATTTAAAAATCCTTTTTTTTTTTTTGGTTTCTTGTCAAGACGATTATTTCATGTCAGAACAAAGAAAGGATTTTGAAAGACGTGCTAGAAGTCTCCTTGAGGTCATAGCATTTAGTTAGATTTTTTTTTAATCAACGTTGTCGTTATACGAGTATATTTTCTTAAATAACAAGAATTCTTAGATTTCAGAGTTAAATAATTTTATTCAAGTGTATTTCTACTTGCAGATAACAGAAATGTGGTTTAGATAAGATTCAGACAGCGTCATGTTCTACGGTTAAACAAAACAAAGATTTTCAGAATATCTTGCCTACGTAGCCGTGGAGAACGAGGAAAATGAAATAGATGCTCCTCCATCCTTCTTCTTCTTCTTCTTACTTTTCTAGCTCGTCTTATCACAAACACTGGTGAAGTTTGCGGGAGCTCCAGGCACAGGGTACCTGGTACAAGACATATAAAACCAGCACCTGTCTAAGGTCATTTTAATGAGAATCGTTAGACGCACATTTTAAAAATATGGCGTGGACGGTACTGATAAGAACCAGGAAATGAATACTTGTTGATAGAGATGAGCAATGTGTTACTCAAAAGACTTTTGTAGTTTTGATTGCTGTGCGTACGGACGTTTGTAGTGTTGATTGTTGTACGTACGGACGTTTGTATTAATGATTGTTGTACGTACGGTAGCTAGTCTTACTGTATTGACGTTTGAATGACAACAGCGAATGGTTGATACTATTTTACTGCTAGTTAGTCAACCAGTCAAAGTTTAAAATGATAAAATTTGCACTTTGTGGATAAATACCCAATAAAATTGATTCTTTCATCAGGTTTTCTGCTGACTATAATACTTGGGGAAAGTTATTAGATCATGATCTATAGCTTCTGTATTGAAATATTGATCGTAAATGCCCTTTAATTTTTAAATATATTTTTGCATACTTGTCTATGAAATTAAAATTAAAAACTAGGCTTTCAAACGCATAAATTGGACATTTTGAGGGCCATTAACAGATAGGGATATCTGTGTTCTGTATTCACGATATTACAAAGTTGCTGTCAGGGACTAAATATCTGAATCATCTGTGCATGTGACAAAGTAAACGTCCCACACAGGTGTCCCAGGTTTTATTCCCGACATTTCTTCACTTTTTCTATTTTCCTTATTCACTTGAGCTGGCACAGAACTTGGAAACATATCACATTTTATTATATTTTTCAATTCCATATTCAGTCCAATGGTGTTGGACGGATATGGTTCGTTGAGTGGATGAATAGATTGATAGACACACCGGCAACAGACAGACAGACAAACAAAAGGTAGACATCTAGATATATGAATAGATATACAGAAATAGGGTGGACGGAACCAATCAATGAATAAAACGAACGAACGGGCTTCTTTACAGAGTGAAGAATCAGAGATGTAGACCAGCCCGACACTCATATCTGCACATCTCAACTTTCATTCAGTTTTAGTAGGAAGGAATATATAAAGAGGCCGAGATAAATTAAAATGACAAAACTTACATTCAGCCTCTGATCCCTATTTTCATTAATATTATTAGAAAGCAGACTCCAAGAAATTTATTTTTGTCACATTTATCCATACAATTCAGTGATGTTCCTGCAGGTACAGACAGACAGACAGACGTACAGACAGACAGACGGACAGGCGGATAGATAGATAGATAGATAGATAGATAGATAGATAGATAGATAGATAGATAGATAGATAGATAGATAGATAGATAGATAGATAGATAGATAGATAGATAGATAGATAGATTCTTTTTCTTCTTCTTCTTCTTCTGCGTTCGAGGTTGTTGGTCACATCAGATACTGATCCCTGTTGACATAGTAAAGCACGCAGTCCCATCCAGATCCTGATAAGAGCCCCACAGCTTTTGCCTCAAGTTTGTGTCTTTGGCCATGTCTCACATGCTGGCATGTTAGGTTAGGTAGGTATGTTCGGTCACATTGCTGGCGGCAATCAAGATCAAACATATCATCCCGTAAACTACCAAGAAGCGAAAACTATAATCCGTAACCAGTGCAGATCTGAATGGAAAAAGCAACTGAAATGTAACAACAAACCAGATCCTATACACCAACTACAAAGACATCAGCAAACCACCCTCTTCCACCTAAGGACAAACCACCGCAGACTACTGAGCCACTTACATCAACTTAAAATGTCTCACACAGATGAGTGTTCATGTGGCAGTATAGTCCAGACTCCAGAACATATCCTTCAAGATTGCCCAAACCATGCAGGCCTGAGGCGTGCTAATATATGTGTTAGAGAGGGAACGAGAGAGAGAGAGAGAGAGAGAGAGAGAGAGAGAGAGAGATGGTATTCGTGGAGGAGAATTTATTATCAAAACAAAAGATAGTACTTTAAATGTCAGTTACTTTACCCCACCACTGATGTGTCATTTTCCACGTGGCTAAACAAAGACAAGCAGTGTCATGATACCGCTGACGTGCTGTATATTGTCACTTTAGCCTTACTTCTGAGGTTTTGCATTATGTCACGCTGAAAAGTATGATTTTACCTGGGACCTCGGTGTACCATATTGTACGGCACAAGAGATGGTTCTCTTTCCTTGGCGCTTGGGGGGACGTCCACAAAATAATTATCACAGCGTATGGTCAGAACATAGTGCGCGTGCTTCTGCAGAACAAAATCATCATCCTGGTTAAAAAAAAAACAACTATTTTCGCAAATATTTTAAAAGATGGCTTAGTATTCATCATTACACTCAATTATCGTAGCAAATTCGCCTCCCATAAATGACTTTGCCGCAATAATAATTTATCCAAAATTACTTTAGATTTCACAGTTTCATTATCAGGAAAGCTACACTGCTTAATCTGGACGATTATTTTTCAAGATTAAAGTTGCTCGTGGAAACTTTCCAGCATGCGTTACATATCTGAGTTCATGCCCGAAAACTGAGTGCATACAGGCAGAAATAATGCTCACCTTGTCGCGGCAGTTAAGCAACGGTCCAAAGAAGTTACCATCGCCGGAATCTTGAAGTTTAGCTACGCAGTTACTAGGATGCTGAAGCTCTTTTAGAGGTAAACTAGAGATTTCAGAAACCGTGACTGTTCCTGGGGGGTTTCTGAAGAAGAAAGGAATGGCAATAAGATTGTATGTGGTACGGGAACATCCAGTGGACTACGGATTTGAAGGGATAAGCTCTTCTAACGTATGACCACGTCAGTGATTCTGTTTCTTCAACTTTTGACTAGCGCATGTCTGTCAGATTCACTGACTTCTCTTTGTACGATTATAATAACTTTTCTACTTGTCTACATGTCTGTCTGTCTATCTGCCTACATATGTTCATTCCTGTATTTCAACATGTCTATATTTCTACATGTATATCTGTCTACATGTCTGTCTGCTTACATGTCTATATGTCTATCTGTCTACATGTCTATATGTCTGTCTACGTGTCTAAGTGTACATATCTATCTGTCTACATGTCTGCATGCCTATCTATCTACATTTCCACATGTCTACATGTATACCTTTGCACATGTTTGTCCGCCTACATGCCATCCTGTCCGCATGTCTTCCTCTCTACCTGCCTACATGTCTATCTGTCTATATGTTTGTTTACATGTCTTCCTTTCTACCTGCCTACATGTCTATCCGTCTATATGTCTGTCTACATGTCTTTCTGTGCACATCTCTACCTGTCTACATGTCTGCCTGTCTAGACGTCTACCTCTGCACATGTCTTCCTCTCTAGCTGTCTACATGTCTACATTTAATTGTGTCTTCATGATTATTATGGTCATTAACAAATGCTGAATGACTGTGACTGAGTGAAAGCTGTATGATTAAGAGCAGAATATCAGATGGGCCTGCGTGCCCAATTCTTAACCCTTTGAAAATAAAGTATGTTCGTCCGTTCGTTCGTTCGTTCATGTTTGTCTACATGTCTTCCTGTGCAGATGTCTGTTCTCTGCAAGTGTCTGTCTGAATATAAACCCGTTTACTACTAGTAATTTTTTAAGTTCGTAAATAAAATAAACATCCAGCCCTGAATATGCTATCTAAGCAAATCAATTACCAAATTAATTATGCGTATAGAATACAAGATAATTCTCGAAGTTAACTCTTATGTTTGCATGATGCAAAAGCGAAAGTAAATATACAACTTAAAATAAAGTAGATTTTTCTAAATTAGGTCATGAATAAGCAGGTTTTAATAGACATTTTCATTTAAATTGTCCTCAAAGAAATGAGAATGGGCTATTTGACTACACCATTTGCCGATGAAGAGTCAGTTGCAGAAAATAGTGTTCACTATCATCATCATCATCAGGTGCCGTGCCGACTGGCGTTGGCTATTATGCTTCTCCAGAGTACACGATCCTTCATGCAGGCCATCAGCTCAGTTGGTGATCTCCTCTCACACCGTCTCGTCAGACTGTCAAGTATCATTTCTCTTGGTCTTCCACTGGCTCTTCTTCCCTCTATTAAAATAGTGTTACCTTAATTTTTTAAAAATTAATATAGGCTTAAATGAACGTCTTTAATTCAGAGATCATATTAATAATATTTCTGTTATAAAACATCATGACACAGACTCATCTTGGAAAGAGGTTTTTAGGTCTTCATACTTTCTGGGGCATATTGACACAAGAAAGGATGATGCATGTATCACGTCTGCAACCCTTTCCTTTCCCACAATACTATTCATACCTAGAGTTCACCAGCACAGTATTCATACCTAGAGTTCACCAGCACACTATTCATACCTAGAGTTCACCAGCACACTATTCATACCTAGAGTTCACCAGCACAGTATTCATACCTAGAGTTCACCAGCACACTATTCATACCTAGAGTTCACCAGCACACTATTCATACCTAGAGTTCACCTTCTTCCACCACCCCCCCCCCCCAATCCGCTCTCTCCCCAGGGTGACAACTCTAGAACTTGAGCCCACCCCTAGAATCTATCTCATCGTCAGGAAAGACATACTAACCACCACGTGACTTAGGCGTCCTGTGTACAGGCTCGTGGAGAGACATATCGGGCTCTGAGCCAGTTACTATAGGGGCCCCTATATCTAACCACAGAGAATTCTGTGGGGGAACGTTATAGTGTATAGTGTTTTCCTGAATTTTATCTCTACAAAGGCAGCAGGAGAAAAACAGTTCCATCAGGGCCCCTTCAAAGGTCTGGCCCCAGGGGTACAACTGCGGGTCAATCTTTTCCTCTGGCCTGCCCGTATATAATATATATTGTTCTACAATAAAGAATATGCATAATGATGAACGGAGATCCTGTGTAGTCAGAACAGAAGCGCTGACTCGTAATATCTCCTGTTGGTCACGTTGTAATGAGTTAGAAGGATCTTTCCGTCGTCTTCTTCAGTAACCGTGCTCACGTGTACTCGTACAACTATGCCATTCAAGGCCTCTTCAAAGTACAATGATGGGGCCTGAAAAAAACCAAAGACAAACTTTCTATGTTATTCTACAGTCGTTCCTTCTGACGTTGTTCATAATGACACAACCAGTCTAGGGTGGTGACAGTTTGGGTTGCTTTCCTGAAAATTTATTATTTCATCAGTAACGAAGTTATTTGTGTTAACAGCTAGTGTGCTTTATTGTTCAGAAATTACTACGGAATCTTTGCATTATTTGACCCCCTGTTTCTTTGACAAAGTTATGAAGAAATACTGGAGTAAGTTATTTGGTATACTGCGTATAAAAGACAGGAACAAAGACAGCAATGTAGAGCAAAATAGTTTATACGATTAAAAAAAATGAAAGACAGAGTGATTCTTTTCGAAAGATAAATTAACAACTCTATGGAAACTCAGATATAACAGATTGGGATTCAGACTGACGAACAAACAGACATATATACAGACAGACAATCTGACATACATACATAAGATAGAACGCACGAAAGAAACATCTTTATGTTCTAAAGATGAAGAATCTTTTCCATTTGAAATTCTGCCTCTCATTACTTATCTCAGTCCTTACAATCAAGAATGCAAGCTACATAAATAACGTATCAAACACCGTAAAATACGACCATTGCATTCAGGAAAAATTGGCTGCACAACATCGGAAGGTAGCTAATTTAACTTTGTTTAAAAAATACATTTTGGATGTTATTCGTCTCACATTATATTATTTTCACATTCACTAAGGTAACTTATGGATGGATGGATGGTTGGATGGATGGATGGATGGATGGATGGATGGATGGATGGATGGATGGATGGATGGATGGATGGATGGATGGATGGATGGATGGATGGATTTCCCCCTTAGTGGACGTAGAGAGACAACATCAACAGGAATAAATCTGACTTCAATATAGTCTACATCGCCATGCTCTTCCTCAACCTCGGCTTTGTTGCTATAATTCCCATTGAGTAGGGTCAGTACTGTGAGGACATTGCCAGAAGGACCTGCAGCTGAATAAAGTGAGCAGTAACTGACTATGATATAATGTAATATCTAATACACACGCATATATATACTTAATTCCAGTTTTCATCCAGCTAAAAAAATAACATGTAACATATTCCTTATGAGAATTTTCTGCTAAGTGATATTCTCTAGCCATAATAGATCACTGAGCTTATCAGGTGAGATTAAATCACTTAAAAAGTGATTACTCAATGTGACTACTCAAAACAACATAAAAACATATCATGAGAAACTTAGACGACTAATGGGCAACTGGCCTACAAAAAAAAAAAAAAAGAAGCCATTAAATAAATTTTTAAAAACCGTAGTTGAAGGGTATTAAACGTTCACTGGAAATACAACGGACGTAAAAGTGCTTTAAAAAAAAGATAAATGATGAGAGGGGCAGAGGAATTCTGCAATTTAAAAAAAATAGTAATAACAATAATTAACAAGACTATATATAGATATATGCTTTCGTGAGTAATAGAAATTGAAAAAATAATGTAATAACAGAATTGTAGGATCTGAAGTTCCGATTGTGAAGTGTCAAGGCCAGTATATTAAGGGAACACATTTCATGAGGTATCTGTGGTTCACATTTAATCGTTCATTGTCCTTTGCACACCATGTGGACCAGGCAATACAAAAGTCAGGAAAGCGTTGGGAGCGGTTAGGTTAATGGCCGCAGCGGGCTTTCCACGGCGCACTCTCTTCTTGCTGATGCATGCTCTGGTACTGTTACCAATGGAGTATGGTCTTGGCCTGCTCACCCTGTCCAATGCACAGCAGAATAAACCAAAGCGTGCACAAAACGAGACAATGAGAGTGGGTCTTGGGTCGCACGAGGGATACTCCGGTGATGGCCATGAGCTTTCTGCTTGATATGCTGAGTGTGAGGTCTAAACACAAGTATGCCCAGGTACAGGCATACATCAGGGTTGCTGGCTTGAAGCATCATCATCTCCATAAGGATTTGGGGTTTATAAAAGGAAGACGCATCAAACAATGCAGATTCTTGTTGACTGAGGCGGAGGATACAATAAAGTCAATTTGCAATCTAGATGAGGTGTCTAAATGAAACCGTATTTCGTGTACTACTACTACACACCTGTTTTGCCCACACACTGTACTGAACTGTGCTAGTGTGTGTGTGTGTGTGTGCAACTAACTGACTTGAAGGACTGAATTGAATATTTATTCTTCATTACTGTGTCACATACGTCACTACTCACAGTGCAGATTTTGACTGGAACGCTGTCCCAGTGGCACAGCAGACATTACACCACGTAATATGTTATATGCCATGTAACAACGACACCCAGGACAAACAGTCACTTCAAATCTGTACAAGAACATGATCACTTAATGTAATCAACTCACTCAACACCACAGTTGACACTCAACATGAATCCAATTATCACAGGATTTAGCAGTTGAGTGATGAATTCTCGTTTGTTCAATGCTTGTTGCAAATGGACGTGGTGTGTAAAATGATGCAAAACAATTACAATGAGAACAGAAAAACGGTCCAGGCGATTAACATCGCCATGGGACCCTCACACTAATATACAACATCGAAAACACACTAACTTCATATATACTGAAAAACTCCAAACACAACTTTCCAACCAAGAAACATTTTGTTCTAAAAAGGACCACTCAAAACACAACTCTACACAAGGACTCGTGACAAATGTTGTCCCTAAGAATGACAAATCCAATTAACAAAACTATATTCTGACTTAAGCACACATTTGTCCTAACAAGGACAATAAAATACAAAACTTGCGTGACGAACCAAGTCCTAACAAACATCCTTCCAGAGGAAACTCATACACGACATTTCTCTACAACATTTCGAACAGAACTGAACTCATACAACCCGTCATCCGAGATCCTGTGACAATCGGAACACGGAGATAACTCTTTCCGTGCTCGCATAAACAGGTGAGCTGTGGTATATAACTTTTTTACCACAACAACAGGATTTCTCAAACAAAGTCTCACAGTGGTGATGGTTGGTGACGGGTACAAGACTCATCTAACAAAGATTATTATACAGAAATACAGGTTCAAGACTCATCTAACAAAGATTATTATACAGAAATACAGGTATAAGACTCATCTAACAAAGATTATTATACAGAAATACAGGTTCAAGACTCATCTAACAAAGATTATTATACAGAAATACCGTAAATGTTGAGATTAGGCACAGGGAGCAGTTGAACTTTGGGTTCAAGGTATCATCCAGCATCACTGTGGGTCTTCCGACACGGTAATACATACAGATGGCTCAGTGTCTCGGAACACATAACTGTTTGGGGTTTTGTTGTCTACCGATATGGAAGAGTAGTAACACGTGGTTCAGGACCCTTTGAAGTCACCACTTCAAGCATGCGAATAGAAACTGAGGCTGTGTCGGCCACAGTGGAATGATCAGTTGGTTGTGATGTAGTTAATGGTGTCTTCGTGACAGATTCACAGAGTATGCTTCGTAAGACTGAGAATAATTTGCTTCGAAAAGAATGGGTTCTTCTGTTAAGCCAGTCTGCTGTGACAAGCCTAACGTGGTTTTAATGTTCAGGGCATGCGGGGGAACATGGCAATGAGATGACCGACAGACTTGCTGGACAGGCTAAAATAAATGGCACACTGACAATGGACAAGGAGGACATTGCCAAAGCTGTACTGGACAGACTGCGGGAAAATGAAGGGCGGGAATGGAAGACCAATGTAGCTGTGAGGAGAATGCTGGAGCTAGGACAAATTAAAGGTGCTGGCAGGAAATACGAACTATGTTGCAGAAAACGCATCGTAAACAACCAACATTTGATAGGAACTATTAACAAACACATTCTTGGATGGATGCTGCGGCATGCGGCGGAGCATGTATGTGGTTGTCCGAAATGCACTGAAGCCGGAGTTTGAATTTTGAACCTTTGAACCTAAGATAAAAGTTGACACTCATTGTAATGAGGACAGGAAGTGGCAATTTATTCTACTGAACATTTTATGACTCTAAGTTCTGTTGACCTCCGTAAATTACACGGACCATGACACTTAAAATACAGAATCTGTGAAACGTAAGTTATAACGACTAGAATGTGTAATAATAACAGTATCAGGAGCATCTATAATAATGAAACTTTAAAGAAAAACTGTATTTTAAGTAATTTTGGACATTTTCGAGCTTATTGATGTCACTGTTAGCTCACCCACGTTAGAATAATTCTAAAATGGCTTTGAAATTTGGTGTAGAAATTCGTATTAACTTCAGATGTGATATATCCAAGCAGGACATACCACACTAGAAGAATCATGAAGAGTCTCATCACTGATGTCATGGCCGATGTTTGTAGAACTTGTCGCGGCAACGAAGCTTGGTCGAGTAAGTGCCGCGCTGTTCAGAGTTTCTGCTGTTTTAAACGCTCGTCTACGACCAGGTCACGTGTATGATTGTTTTTATTTAATCATGGAAAAGAGTTTCTGGAATGCAATTATAGCAGCTTGTCAACATTATCGTTTTTTTTACAAAAGTTATACTATAGCGACATTTAATTAATATTAACCCGCTGTTCCCTTTGATACCCTGATTGTGATAAAATAATTAGATTCCCTAACGAGTTGATAATAATCACACTTAATTTCTGAAATCTTCAAGGCCATAAGGAAATGAAAGAAATTATGAAGACCATTTGAAAATGCATTGAGACTTTAATAACCTCGAAATGTTCGATTTTTAGCATAAACTGTCTATCTTGACGGTGCTGTGGTCACAAAATAATATGTATTATTAGTGTATAAAGACCACCGCCAGGTTATTAATTAACGTGAGTCAGGGTAGGCAGTTTAAATTATGGTAAGTGCTATAGACAGTAGGTAGTTTAGTTTATGGTAAGTGCTATAGACAGTAGGTAGTTTAGATTATGGTAGGTGCTATAGCCAGTAAGTAGTTTAGATTATAGTAGGTGCTATAGACAGTAGGTAGTTTATTTTATGGTATGTGCTATAGACAGTAAGTAGTTTAGATTATAGTAGGTGCTATAGACAGTAGGTAGTTTAGATTATGGCAAATGCTATGGACAGGTGAAGAATATTCATTTAAAACTAAGTTGTGGGAGGTTTTATCTCTCTGGGGCTGGAGTGATCCACATCAAGTGAATGGCAATAGAGGTTCTAGTCTAACAAATGTCTAGCAACTGCTGATTGAGGGATTGTCTGTGTGAATGTGGTGTATGTATGAGTCTTTATGTAACAGATGAAAGAGACGGCGACTGCAGTAAAACTGGTTCAAATAATAAAGGTGAATAGAGGTTACAACTGCACCTTCATTACAGGTGTCTGTTGTCCTTCCATCTCTCTTTTCCCCGCCTCCTACTTCCTGTCTTCTGGTTTCTTCTGGCCTCTTATGCTTTCCTTTGTCTCCCCCATGCAGTCTCTATGCCTAGTCAAAGGGACACGCATTCTTCTGTTTCCTATTCAGGAGGAAGCCACTCAGATAAGTTATATGTCGTTGTGCTTGTGTAAGAAATCCTCGAAAAAGGCTCACACCGAAATATTGGATATTGTATTTTTTTTCATGTATACATTCTCATGTTACTCTCAAAATTCTATTCTTTTTTTTTCTCATTTCGCTCACTCCCTATGCCGCTATGTAAAACTGCGCCATACACATCTATTCATATTTATTATGAGTGTTTATGTAAGACAAGGAGATAATGGACTATCCTATTAATTGTATGAAAGAGTTCAAAGTAAATGAAATGATCAATCTCGTGACATCATTATCACATGAAAAGTTCATGAAAACATTTCCAATTCTTTTCCTCGACTCTGTTTTTTTTAAAATAATACGTGGGAAGAGTTTAACTCTCGCCTGTAATAACGACAAACAGGAAAACTTTGAATATCCATTTGACCGAATCACTAATAGATGCTTTTATAACATCCGACTGTACTGCTTTTATATAGCATAATAGACAAGTATCTCTCTCTCTCTCTGAACCTTAAGTGCCCATGGCACATGGGGCTTCCGCAAGGGTTTTCCACAAATGCCTGTCTTTTGCCTTTTTTCTGCTCTTACCCAGGTGAGCCCTCTATTGCTCAACATCCTATTGTTTTTCTCCATGCCTCTTTTAGTCTACCCTTACTTCTGTTCCCCTGTGGTGTCCATCTTAGTGCTATTTTTGGTAGTGAGTTGTCAGTCATTCGGAGCACATGTCCCAACCATCGCCAGTGTCTTTCCTCAATAATTGCTGTCAGTGGCTTCATCTGCATTTCTGCCAACAAGATGTTATTTCTTATGGTGTTTGGCCAAAATATTTTTCTAATTCTTCGTAAACATTTGGTCTGGAAAGAATTCAATTTGTTTTCTATGATTTTGGTGATTTTCCAGCATTCACTTCCATAGAGTAGTACACTTAGAACATTACTCTTAAATATCCTGATTTTCGTATTTATGCTTGTTTTTTTTTTTAGATTTCCATATAGTCTGCATCATTGCAAAAGCCTGTTTTGCTCTAGTAAGTTTGCTGTTGATGTCCTCTGTGCTGTCTCCATTTTCTACTACTCTACTGCCAAGGTATACACATTCATTGACCTCCTCCACTAACTTGCTATCTACTCTGCGTACATTTCTGTTGTTCACATTTTCTTCATTAACTTTGTCCTTCCTACGTTGTTCTTTAGTCCTATGTTGTTTGCATTCTGAGTTAGCTTGTTTATTTTATCTTGCATATATTTGTGGCTGCTTGATAGTAGACAAATGTCATCTGCAAAGTCAAGGTCCTCCAGTACTGTGTCAAGGGTCCATTGTCATCCTCTGCGTTTGTCTGATGTTGCCTCCTTCATTAACCACTCTACTGCCCAGATAAATAATGTTGGTGATAGTACACATCCCTGTTTCACTCCTGTTTGTACCCTAAAGCTGATGGAGGTATATTCTCCACAGATCACTTGAAAACCCTCGTATAGAGCTTTGATTACATTCACTATCTTATTGGGGAGGCCATGGCATCTGAGGATTTTCCAAAGTGCATCTCTGTTGACACTGTCAAAGGCTTTCTCAGAATCTATAAACAATGCATATGTTGTGCTGTGCCACTCATTTGCCTGTTCTAATATTTGTCTAAGTACAAATATGTGGTCATTGCATGATCTTCCTTTCCTAAATCCTGCCTGCTCTTTCCGAAGTTTACCCTCAAGTGCTGGTACAATTCTGTTGATGATTATTCTACAAAATATTTTACTTGTGAGTGGCAGTAGGGTAATGCCTCTCCAGTTTCTGCAATCTCTGAGGTCACCCTTTTTTGGTAGTTTTACTATAAGTCCAGTTTTCCACTCCTCTGGAGCTTTTTCTAGATCCCAAATTTGTTGTAATATCCGGCAAAGTTGTTTTGGTGTTTCTGTTTCTTCTGCTTTCAACATCTCAGCAGTCACTTCATCTTCACCTGGTGCCCTGTCTGATTTTAGCTTCTTTATCGCCTCCTTTACTTCACTTATTGTTATTGGTCCTGTATTGATGTTTAGTTCCGTTTTTGCTTCAGGTATGTCTATTGTCTGTGCTGCTTGTGTTCTGTTTAGTAGGGTGGTAAAGTGTTCCCTCCATCTTTCAATTTTTTCTCTTTCTCCACTGACCAGTTGTCCATTATGTGTCCTTACTGCACTCTCACATCTTGTAGTGTACACGCAGATTAATACTGCTTTTGTCAGGATACATTTGATTCCGAACAATACTTTTTTTATCAAATAATTTTTGTTGCTTTAGAAGTTCTTATGTATCATTGTTAACTAACTGAACTTCGTTTAGTTAGAATATCCTAATTTATGTGTCATTGTTGCTGCACTTCTAAACTTGTTTCTATTTTTGGCTTCTTAGTGTCAAACATCTAAATTTCTTGCTTTCTTTTACGTTTTGTTGTGGGCGTATTTCTAAATTTGTTTCAGTTTTAGGCTTCCTCGTGTCACACATCTCAACTTACTGCTATCAGTGCAACTTTGTCGCGATGATACAATATTCTGCAATGAAGATATATCATTTTACAAATTAGATGCATATGGAAACCCATTTTGACCGAGAGTATAAATCAGTGGAATCAAATGTTTAATAACTGGCTAAATCAACACTGAAACTGGAAAATATTGCTCGCATAAACAACGCTCTCTTCTTCGAAGAGCTATTTTTATTTGTGTAGTTATACATTGTAGAGTTTTGTTTTAAACTTCCTTTTTTTCATTGGTAAACCTCGATATATGAGATTTCGATTAGTGTGCTTTTTGCTTAATGTAATTACTGATATGTATACATTACCTATAATCGTACATGGTTGATTTATTAACCTCGACATATGCACTATCTCCCTCGCGCGAAGGATCAGAAAATAGCAAGGTAATGTTGCTATTGTAAAATGATATTTTAAACTAGGCATTTTAATGGAGGAAAAACTGTGGCCCGAGAAGACGAGAAACTGCCCTGTCTTCTTCTAGCAGTAGAGCAAATAGATCCTGCTGTATGTATCAGAAAAATGGCGACATCAGTCAAAACTAATAAGAGACTGCAGACCTTTGTTCAACACCTGCCTAAGAAAGATCCTTCGGATTAGATGGCCAAACACCATCAGCAATGAACAGCTATGGGAGAAAGCGAAGCAATCCATAATGAAAGAAAAGATAATGAAAAGACAATGGAGATGGATATGATATACACTTCGAAATCCTGTCATTAACATAACTAGGCAAGCTCTCACCTGGAATCCCCAAAGACAGAAGAAACAAGGAAAACTTAGAAACACCTGGCGATGGAGTCTTGAAGCAGAGACCAGCTGAAGATGGATAGAAGAAACAAGGAAGACTTAGAAACACCTAGTGAAGGAGAGAAGAAACAAGGAAGACTTATAAACACCTGGCGATGGAGTTTTGTAGCAGAGATTAGCTGGAAACGGATAGAATAAACAAGGAAGACTTAGAAATACCTGACGACGGATAGAAGAAAAAAGGAAGACTTAGAAAAACCTGGAGACGGATAGAAGAAACAAAGAAGACTTAGAAACACCTGGCAATGGAGTCTTGTAGCAGAGATTAGCTGGAGACGGATAGGCGAAACACAGAAGACTTAGAAACACCTGGAGACGGATAGAAGAAACAAGGAAGACCAAGAAACACCTGGAGACGGATAGAAGAAACAAGGAAGACTTAGAAACACCCGGCGATGGAGTCTTATAGCGGAGATTAACTGGAGACAGATAAAAAAAGACTTACTAGAGAAGAACAACAGAAAGGATGTTGAGCAATAGAGGGCTCACCTGGGCAAGAACAGAAAAAAAGGCGAAGGACAGGCATTTGTGGAAAACCCTTGCGGAAGCCCCATGTGCCCTGGGCACTTAAGGTTCAGAGAGAGAGAGAGAGAGATAAAAAAAAACGGCCCAGGGCAGACATAAATGAGAACCCTTGTTGATGGCCTGCGCCCCAGATAGGGCTAAAGACAGCGAGAGGGGAAGAGCAACTGATCCAATACTCCAATACTAAAATGTAACATCTGGCATTACTCACGTATTAAGTAACCTTTGATCAGTATCCATGACTTCCTTTAGTAAAGCACAGGCCCAGAGGTCAGGTTTTCCTACACGATTGAAAGAAGAAAGAAAACATTTAAGACTGCAGCACGAAAAAAATATGTCATGTCATGTATTGAATTTTGTTTCTTAAATACTACAAGTGTGTGCTGTGAACCCTAACTCAGTCGTGTTTCTTTCTGACAGAGAGGTAGATGGACAGACAGACAAACAGACAGAAAGACAGGCAGACAGGCAGGCAGGTGGGCTGACAAGTGGGTAGCGTGGCAGATAGGGAAACTAACACAGAAATCTGCAGGTAGAAAGTTACACTGACAGATAGACAGGCACGCACAGAATTCAGAAGTGACATTAAACAAATAATAAGCATAAATCAACAAGTACTTTTACGTTTGCCACCACAAAAGCATCACTGAAACCAATGTAAATGTGATATTTATGTAAATGCTATCATTTAGTGTTTCAGTTGTGTATACGTAGAAGAAATTTTTAATATGTATAAAATATATATTCATTACAATATGTATGCCGTTGTGAAAGTTATCATAATTCGAAGGTTTCTCAACATCAAGAGCCAGTATTCATCAGTTCTACTAGCCCACAAGGAGACAAACAGAACACAAGACACCACTTTGAAACTGTACAAGGTCATTCAACCATAATATCTATTTCTGTGCTAATTTTCTGTCCACTGCATTATTTGGTGCATTATACATCTGTTGCCATACGTAAACCATACTGTAAAGTGCTCGACTGGATGTAAGTTATTAAAATTTTAAAGAAAATACCATACTTGAGATGTGTCATACTTGACTGTTTCATACTTGACTATATCGTACTTGACTGTCATACTTGACTGTATCCAAGGCCTCGGACAGGAATTTTGTAAACAGGTGCGAACCTATTACCCCTTTCCTCCTGTCTTTTCCCCTTCCCTGCCCCCCCCCCACCACCCCACTCCGTCCTCGACTTCTATTGATTAAGCATTCTGTTTTAAGATACTATCAGCCCACTGGACAGGCCTTCGGTCCTGTCTTAAAAGAGAGGAAACCCTCTGGGCCCTGCGGCAGCACACCTCTCTCATTGGTTCTACGGACTGTTATAGCCAGAGGTGGAATGGGGGATACGCTCTCCACTCCAAAAAAATGTCTCCAAGGTGTGCGTCTCAAATAGCCTCTGACAGTCAAGTCCAGTTCCTGACCTTCTCATGGTAGAACTATTCAAACTGACAGGAGAAGCAGCGAATGTGAATATCTGGCGCCTGAAAACCAGACGCATCGGGTAGATGAGATTCATGTTTAGTAGCTCAAATAATGCTGCTGGCGAGATTCTTCCGCTGCCGTGCGTGGAGTGAGGCTCCTCCCGGCCAGTGAAAAAAGGTGCGAATGGGGTTGCCGCCCAGCGTCACTGTGGAAAAGGTGAAAGAAAGGATTAAGTGAAGTAATCAGTAGTCTCGAGGTCGGGACTACTCAAATCACAGCACCTCTGCTCTGGAGGTCGGCCACGTCCTATGTGCACTCATACCGGGTGAATTGCCTAAACAGGCTTAACCCAGGGGTTAAGACACTGCTGGCGATATTCTTCAGATGACTCCCGTGGAATGAAACTCCTCCCGGCCAATGAAGAAAATGCGAAAAAAGCAATTAGGGTTGCCGTGCGGCGCCGATGTGAAAAAGTGATGGAAAGGATAAAGTGAAACTTAATCGGTGTGCGCAGTAGTCTCGTGGCGAGAGCTACCCATTCCACAGCACCTCTGCTCTAGAAGCCAGTCACGTCCGATATCCACTCATACTGGTGAAATATGCCTAAATCGGCTTAAACCAGGGGTGAAACTTGATGGCTAGGCATGTCACGCTACCTCCGGTCTAGAGGTCGGTCACGTCCTAAACACGCCCTTACTGGGATAATACGCCTAAAACGGCTCAACCCAGGGGTGAAACTTACTAGAGGCAAGGATTCGTCCTCCTGGACAAAAGCTCCGCCCTGGTCACAACTAGGAAGAGTAGCGGCCACGACCACAAAATGCTGAAATCGGAGATACTGGAACAGTGCAGTATAGATAGGCAACCACCTCTCACCCAACGGGGATACACGGGTATCCCAAAACACGCCGAGGTTTTCCGGTGAGAAAGTCCAACTCTAGATTAAACTGGTGTAACGAAATCCACGGTGTTCAGCAATTCCGCTTCTGAGACCCACCGAGAATACAGGTTCAAGCCCTGCGATATTCAGGGACAGATGTTACATTTAATGTAATAGAAGAGAAGAGAAAAATGTCACGGTTCACTGACCAAATGGCATAAAAAAAAAAAAGAAAAGCATCTGAACTGATCGGAAACTTCAAGAAGCGCAAAAGATGAAGGGGCATGATCGCCAGCGGTATCCTGCGCGGCACATAATAATAACAAGAATAATAATAATAATAATAATTTACATATTTGTTGTTAATGAACAACGTCTTGGAAAGATTAAAATGGCTACATAACAAATAACAGTCACTACAAGCCATTATTGACTAGTCATTCTATTGTTTCTTTTTCTTCTAGAGCTAGGAGAAGTGGCGACTGCTGTAAAAACCAGTCCTGGTTATGAATTTATATTCATGCCGTTCTTCTTCTTATCTTATATCCTTCCCGTGCCGTTAAACGTCACATATGGTTCGCAAAGTAGTTCGTCAATTTTTCCTGTCTTCGGCGAGTCTTTCAACCTCATCAAAGGATTTTATGCCTGTTAATTTGTCCTCTCTTAATAATGTCCTCTTCAGAGTTTCACGCGGTCTGCCTCTTTTTCTTCGGCCTGTTGTGTTCCACTTGATACCTTGTTTTGGGATTCTCTGATCATTTCTTCTCATCAAGTGACCAACATATGTCCATCTCCTTTTCCTGATCACCCATGAGACTGGTTGTTGTTCAGTCATCTGTCTTATCTCTGCATTGTTCTTGAATTCATTCCACTTGATGCCGAGTATTTTCCTTATGCATTTGTTTTCAAAAGAGTCTAATTTCTTTTCTATTTCTTTAGTTGTTTTCCAGCTTTCGCATGCATAAATGAGGGTGGATATTACATTTGAATTGAATAGTCTTAACTTGGTTTTTGTGCTTATAACTTTTGAGTTCCATATGTTCTCAAGATTCTTGAAGACTGATGCGCTTTTGCAATTCTGATCCTAACTTCCTTTCTAGTGTCACCATCCTGGTCTATGTAGCTGCCAAGGTATGCAAATTGATTGACTTCTTCAATATCTGTCCCTTCTATGTGTATTTTTCCATTTTGATTGAGAGGAATTTTCATTATTTTTATTTTGTCCTTGTTAATATCAAGTCCTATTTTGCTAGCCAGTGAAGACAGCCTATCTTCTTCATATTTCAGCAATAATTCAGTTTTACAAAAAAGATAGAAAAAGTGAGAAAAGTGGGCAGAGACAAAAATGACAGAAAAGAAGGTGACCACATATAATTGACGACCATACAACAATGCAATATTTTGGCGAATAATTTTTTCAGAGACCAACAAACAAAAAAATAACGCAACAGACATAAACATGAGAAGCTGGTGAGAAATTAAATAATTAGCTTTTTGGTCTCTTCCTTGTAAGAAGGACAGGCACAAAATGACCCCAAGATAGACGCAGGTGACCGTAAAGTTGAAGCAAGCGACTGGATGAGAAATAAGGTAAAGTGAGAACGACTAAAATGGTACTATATAGTAAACAACATGGCGTTATGCTGTGAAGGTGGCTGGCTTTGGATTTTTCGGAGCGGCCGACTGGAAAGGTCAAAGTAGCATCTCGTATGAGGCACGTGACTGGCCTGTGTGTATCGTCCAGTCAGTAATGTGTAGTTTGATTAGTGCATTCGTCTTTTGATCTTTGTCGAGATATTGCCAGGGAAGGACGGAGCATGTTATCCTAATCGTCTTATGGATGTTAATGTGGTATTCTGTAAATCATCTCCTGCCATGATCTCCACCTGTGCCTCCCTCAAGCTGGGGTACGTTCTCGTATGTTTGTTATTTGTTTAATGTGGAATTAACGGTAAGATTTTTTGTAAGAAGTATAGAACGTGATTTAGTAATGAAGTGGAGGTTTTTCGGTGAATGTAGATATTTCAGTGTTTTACATGGGAGTATTAAGTATGTATCATAATTCATCATTATTTGGAATTACGTATTGCTATGTTGATTAATTGTATTTCATTGAATTTACCATTGATGTGTTTATTATACGTGGGCAATGAAAATTGCATTTACCATGTTTTATTGAGCTTGCTCTTTATGTCACTGACCTCATCATTTTGAATCACTATTCATGTATGCTGTCACATGTCAAATGTAATTGCTCTTTGAATTTCTGCGCATTAATATTTTTTGTGTTCACGATTCATACATAGAAATGTAACAGGTTTTCAAGCATTTGATGTGTCTTCATAGATGTGATAAAGTGAGTTTCTCATTTCGTTTGGCTGTCAGGTTTTTTAGACCAGGTGCACTTGTGAAATCTGCGCGATTGGTATTGATTGGTGAGTTTTTTGTAGATGTAGAAATGTTTTGCTGCGCTGTTTGATTATGACTCTTGCGTTAGTAGATATAGAAAAGTTTGTGAAGTAAAAATGTTGAAAAATAGTGCGACTTACACAAGGTTTACTAGAGTGAGGCCTTTCGTTGGAAAAAGGCCATTTGAAGTAAAGGTGTAGTTTAACATGTGAGTCACCATAATGACAGTTATTTTCTCGTGTAATTTGACTCATGAAGTATCTGACTTTTTTGTTGAATGTTCTCGTTCTTATTGTTTGGATTTTCACTGTTCCCAGTTGACGTTGTCTTGTGTGATGCGTTTTTGTCTTGTGTGATGCGTTTTTGTCTTGTGTGATGCGTTTTTGTCTTGTGTGATGCGTTTTTGTCTTGTGTGATGCGTTTTTGTCTTGTGTGATGCGTTTTTGTCTTGTGGTTATGTGATACATATTTTCTTGATCACCTTGTAGTTACGCATTCTTGCTTATGTTTTGTTTTAAAAAATGTGCTGAATGTCAGTGTGTTAAGTTTTCCTACATTTAAAATTCATAAGTAGCAAGCTAGACATAAATGAAAGGGTCTGATCCTGTGTTGTTTATAGAAAATGTTCAGTTTTTGGTCTCATTTGTACGAGTGTGCCAAAAAGTGGGGGAGAAATATTTTGATTATAGTTATATACATAATAATCAATTAATGAGGAAAGACGCTGGCGATCATTAGGACATGTGCTAAGGATGAATGACGACTCACTACCAAAAATAGCACTAAGATGGACATCATATGGGACCAGAAGTAAGGGTAGACCAGAGGAGACATGGAGAAGAACAAAGAAGAGGATTTTGAGTAATAGAGAGCTCACTTTGGCAAGAGGCGACAACAAGGAAAATTACAGGCCTTTGTGAAAAACCCTTGCAGAAGCCCCATGTGCCTTGGTCCCTTAAGGTTGTTTATCCAATTTATGTATAAGGTAAGCACCAACCTCGTATGTTTTACAATGCCCCAGATGCCCCCAACTTTCTCGCATCGGATACCTACAGCCTAGACAATATCTTTATGTTTTTATTATGACTTAACTGCTTGAGTTTGTAACAAAAATATTACATATAGATATATTTGTTCTTTTTTGTATCCATGATATTTGAAGAACTCTTCCGTAGCATTTACATTTAAAGGCATTTATGCGTTTTTTAGCTGTTTTGTTAAGTCTCCAGGTCTCACAGGCATATGTTGCGATGAGAAAGATGCATGACCTTAAAAATCTTATTTTTGTAGTTCTGTCTGCTCCTCTCCACAGCTTCTTTAGTTGTTTTACTTTCTAAAGAGCGATAGATGTCTTCCTTTTAATATCCCTCATTGTATCTCTATTATTAGTTAGTAGTGATCCCAGATATTAAAAACTCTCCACCTCTTCCAATTTTTTCTCATTGACACATATTTCAGATGTCTTGTTTGTTTTGTCTGTTATCATCAATTTAATTTTCTTCGCATTAAGATAAAGATTTTTTCTTCACTATTCTTATGAACTGACAATTATTTTTTCCATTCCTTTTTGTGACGAGGACAGTAATACTGTGTCATCAGCATATCTAATCTCTGGTATTTTATAACCTCCCATTTTTATGGCATCGTAATATTCTTTGTCTACATCTTCTCTCACACTCCTCATTATATTTTCATATACAAGTTAAATAAGTAAGACCACAGTATACAACCCTGATATACCCTTTGTTTTATGCCAACCCAATCTGTTGTTTCACCATTTATTCTTACAACGGTACTATTCACAATTTTTTCTCACATAAAAAGATTTAATCTCATTGACATTTTTTTAATGGCTTTACAGATAACAGATAGAAAATTGTACATGCAATATAGAAAACCATATTCTTTTTTCAATGAGCTTAAATCCTTTTTTTTTGTGAGGAAAAAAATTCTTCTTATAATTCAAACTCATCAAGAATTCTCTGAAGTGGACTGCTTTGTCACAGAGATGAATCTCTAAATGTTTCCTTTCCCGGGTTGGAAATGTACATTCATCATCATCATCATCATGTGCCGTGCCGACTGGCGTTGGCTATTATGCTTCTCCAGAGTACACGATCCTTCATGCAGGCCATCAGCTCAGTTTTTGATCTCCTCTCACACCATCCCGTCAGACTGTCCAGTATCATTTCTCTTGGTCTTCCTCTTGATTTTCTTCCTTCTATTTTTCCTGTTGTTATAATATTTTCAATGCCCCCTCTTCTCATTGCATGTCCTATGAAAGTACATTGTCTCTCTCTTATCTTTTTGACAAGGTTTTTTTGTCTCTCCAGCTCTTCTCATACATTCTCCATTAGTTATTTTTGCCGTCCAGGGGATTCGCAACATTCTTCTAATAAACCACATTTCTGCTGCTTCCAATGATTTTTGTGCAGACTTGCCTATTGTCCATGCTTCACTTCCATATAACAACATAGGTTCAATATAGCATTTTAGGACTCGTTTTCTAACATTCATTGATAAGGATGTGTTGGTTAATATGTTTCTCATTCTCTGAAATGCAGTCTTTGCTTGGCCTATTCTGTTCCTAATTTCTGTTCTGCATTTCTCATCTGAAGTTATTACTGCTCCAAGGTATTTGAATTTCTGCACCTGCTTTAGAATAGTTCCGTTTAATTTAATACTGCATGCTGGTGGATTCTGTTTCTTAGATATAACCATAGTCTCTGTCTTTTTGTTGTTCAAAGTAAGGCCTTTCTGTTCACTTTCTTTGGCGACTTTATCCAAGAGATTTTGCAGGTCTTGTTGGTTCTCAGCTATCAGTACTGTGTCGTCAGCATACCGAAGGTTGTTAATATTGTATCCTCCAATTTTTATGCCTGGTTCTGTGATGATTGTTCTTAGAATTATTCTCGCTATACAGAGAAAAACGGTCTGGAGAAAGTACACATCCTTGTCGCACCCCTTGTTTTATAGGTTGATATTTTCCAGTTCTATTTTCAACTCGAACTGCTGCTTCTTGCTGCCAGTATAGATGTTTTACAATCCTCAGGTCTTTGCCGTCTATATTGATGTCTTCAAGCATTTTAATAATTTCATTATGTTTCACCTTGTCAAATGCCTTGGTGTAATCAATGAAGCATAAGTAGAGATCTTTCTGTACTTCTAAAGCTCTTTCTGTTAGTGTTCGTAAAGCATAAATGGCATTGTGTGTTCCCTTTCCTTCAACAAATCCAAACTGTTCGTCTGCTATTTCCATTTTAATCTTTTTCCTTGTTCTTCTCATAATTATTCTCAGAAGTAGCTTCGTTATGTGACATGAGAAGCTGATAGTCCGGTGGTCGTCACATTCCTTTGCACCTGGTTTCTTTGGTAGTGCTATAAACGTGGATTTAATCAGGTCACTGGGAATATAACCACTGTTGTAAATGTCATTCAGTAACTTGGTTATTATTTTTATTCCTGTCCCCTCTAGTGCCTCTATTTCTTCTATTGTTATATTATCAGGCCCAGTCGCTTTTCCTTTCTTCATGTGGTTGATGGCATCTATGATTTCATCTTCAAGTATTGGTGGTCCCTCACAGTTTTCAGTATCTGGTGTTAATTCTGGTCTTTCTCCTCCATATAGCTCACCGATATACTCTGTCCACCTGTCCACAATGTCTTCTTTTCCCATTAACATTTTACCTTCTTTCGATTTCAGGCATCCTGTGGTATATTTTGTTTTCCTGCCTGTGAGTTCATTAATTCGTTTGTGCATGTTTTTGCTGTCTTTAATATGAGAGTCCTCTATCTGTCTTCACTGCTCATTTAACCACACTTCTTTTGCTTCTCTGCATTTGCGTCTTATTTCTTTATTTATCTTGCTATATTTTGTTTGTCGTCTGTCATCCATTTATTTTTAGGAGCTTCTTTTTTTGGTGGTATTATCTCCTTAACAGTTTGGTGGATAGAATCTCTTAACATTTCCCATTGTTCATCTATACTATTTATCTTTGCTATTGCATTGTATTTATTTGTTATAATAACTTTGTATTGTTCTCGCAGTTCTTGGTCATTTTTAAGAAGTTCTGTATTCAGTTTGATGTTTCTCACTTTTCTGCCTGCTTTCTTTAGTTTTATTCTAACTTTTCCACAGAGTGGATCGTGGTCACTATTGCAGTCAGCTCCTGGCATGGTTTTTGTTGTCAGTAATGCATTGCGGAATCGTTTGTTGATTAATATGTAGTCTATCTGGTTAAAAGTCTTTTTGTACATTAGAAATGAAAATTACACATTAGTACATTGGAAAAGAAAAACTTAACGGGGGTGAAGAGTTGTGTAGATAGAAGCAGAGAAAGACCTAGAGAGAAAACTGTTTACAACCTGAGTTTAATTGTTCACTAGCGACTCCACAAATGTCAAGTACAACTTTATATTTCTTTAATTTCCTGTCAAACTGCGATATGATTATTATTTTAAAAATTACGGAATTGATATTACATAGGATGTAACTACAATTTGGAGAGAACAGAGCATAGACTACGTCTAATGATTTATTTTCTTCAGACGTGTTCTTTGTAGCAACTGAGAAGACTTCTTCTTCTTCGTTCGCTTCTACCACCAAAACCGCACTATGATCCTACTGAATTTACGCCTGTGGTCCTCGTTAGGTCCTGTGGTCCCCTGTGTGGTCCCCGAAAGGACCACACGAGATCCACGAGAGGACCACAAGGGGTTCAGAGTATCACAGGGCTTTAGCCTGTATTCTTGGTGGGTCTCGGAAGCGGGATTGCGTGACACCGTGGTTTTCATTGCACCAGTTTAGTCTAGGGTTGGACTTTCTCACCGGAAGACCTCGATGTGTTTAGGATATCAGTGCATCACCGCCAGGTGAGAGGTGGTTGCCCATCCAGTCCAGAGTTGGACTTTCTCACCGGAAAACCTCAGCGTGATTAGGATACGCAAACATCTCCGCCGGGTGAGAGGTGGTTGCCTATCTAGACTGCCCTGGTCCAGTGTCTCCAACTTCAGCATTTTGCGGTCGTGGCCACTACCCTTCCTAGTTGTGACCAGGATGGAGCTTTTGTCCAGGAGGACGAATCCTCGCCACTAGTGACTTCCACCCCTGGGTTGAGCCGGTTTAGGCATATTATCCCAGTATGGGCGTGTTCGGGACGTGACCGACCTCTAGAGCAGAGGTACTGTGACATGCATAGCCTTCAAGATTCACCCCTGGTGTGAGCCGGTTTAGGTAAAATTCACCAGTATGGGTGTATATCAGGCGTGACCGACCTCTAGAGCGGAGGTGGCATGACATGTCTAGCCATCAAGTTCCACCCCTGGTGTGTGCCGGTTTAGGCATATTTCACCAGTGTAGGTGTATTTCGGACGTGGCTGGCCTCTAGAGCAGAGTCGCCGTGGTATGTATATCTCTCGTAGCGATACTACTGGATATACAGATTAACACTTTATCCTTTCCACCACCTTTTCCCATCGGCACCGCACAGCAACCTTTATTTCTTTTCCGCATTTCTTCCTTGACCGGGAGGAGCTTCACTCCACGCGCGGCATTTGAAGAGTCTCGCCAGCAGTGTCTTAACCTCTGGGACAATCCGGTTCATGCATTTCACCCGATATGACTGCACTCAGGACGTGGCCGACCTCCAGACCAGAGGTGCCGTGACTTGACTGTTTGCTTCGCTTTATCTTTTCTACCACCTTTTCCGCAGTGATGCTGCACGGCAACCTCATTTGCACCTTTCTTCATTGGCCGGGAGGAGCACCGCTCCATGCACGGCAGCTGAAAAATCTCGCCATCAGCGGCAGATGAGCTACCAAACGTGCCACTCAACTATCCTAAGTTTCTGTTTTTCAGGCGCCAGATATTCGCCTTCGCCCCTTCTCCTGTCAGTTTAAACAGTTCTGCCACGGGAAGGCCAGGAGCTGGACTTGACTGCCAGAGGCTGTTTGAGACGCATTTACAGTCCTTAGAACCACTGAGAAGACAATATGGAAGGAACTGTTTTGAAGTTTTTTAAAGTAATTTCATCTACATTGTCTTTTTCAAACTGTGTTTGATTTTTATGACAATGTAATTGTATTTTAGGAACTTTTTTTTACTGTCAAAATAGCACTGAATATGGGGGTGAAAATCCGTTGTCCGCTGAGGAAATCAGCGACCTATAGCTGATATGCTAGCGTCAGTATTAGCGAACCATAGCTGATATGCTAGCGTCAGTATTGGCGAACCATAGCTGACATGCTAGCGTCAGTATTAGCGAACCATAGTTGACCAAGACCCTGTCTCACCTCTCCGATGATACCCCTAGTAACAGGTCTAACCTGGCTAAATGGGCAGGGATTGCTATGGTCCCCATGGTGGTGAGTCTGCTAAAGAAGCATTACAGACCTCTTGCATTTTTTTTTCATGTACTCCGGGACTGAAAAGGTAGCCGCCATAACCCGCCCCCACGCCGACACGATGTTGTGCCTCAACGCCTCCACAGCATCGGCTGCAGAGAACAACGGCTCGCAGCTACAGGGAGGTAGTACAAGTACAAGCAACACTGAATATTGATACAGAATTTGTCTCACTATCGGATATAGTTTGTCTAAAGAGGGCACACGACACTACAATAATCGCAGAACTCCTCGTCATCATGGGTGCTCTGTAGGTTGACCTGAAATGTCAAGCCTGATCCTACTTGTGTTTAACTGTTAAACGCCTGGTGCTTTTATTTAAAATCCAGGCTGTAAAATTGCAGATGAAATATAAAAACAATTTCATGTTTCTGGCATCGTTCTTTTCATTCTTTTTACTTGAGAACATGCAGTATTTCATTTGTATATCTTCAAGTGTGATATTTAATAAAATAAAATGTCATATTCCTTTACAATATCTATTGTGCATGTTATCACATTCCGAACACGTCGCAACATCAAGAGACAGACTTATCCGTTTTACTTGTGACTTAATATCTAGCCCCAGGAAGAGAAGACGAACAGAAGAGATATACACACACAAAATCCATTCAACTCTCAAGTCCTTTTCTACATTACTTTTTCTGTATACTGCATGAATTTATATTTAATATTACATCTTGTGACAGTATAATAAGTGACTGAAATTACATAATAGAAAATATCATTTCTGACCGTATTGGTACTTTCCTGGTTATATTCTACTTGCCAAGCTGACTGGAAAGGGTTGCTGCATTAGATCTGAAGTGAGTTCTCACGTTCAATGCTTTCTTCGAGAGAGAACCACAAAATAAAATTCTGTTTTCCCCCTTTGTGATAGTCAAATAGTATTGATAGTATTGAATTGTACTAATGATTATATATTTTTGTGACCACTTGACGTAACGATTACATATTATTTATTTTATGTCTATGTAAGTTCACTTGTATCCCAATCTGGTCACAGGGAGCTACACTGAAGAAGAAGAAGAAGAAGAAGAAAATAATGAGAATAATAAAATATCTCTTTGCATAGACGGAACGGGAAGATTTAACCTTCTTTAAGCTAACATGGGCCATTCTAAAGAAAACAATTACATATAAAATAACTGCGACCTTTTGGGTTTCCTTTTGCCCTTGGATGTTCTGATATGAAGATAGTTACATGTCTCTGGTCATTTTACAGTAAAAACATGGCATCTCAATAACTGGAACATGTTTCAGTTTTGCAAGCTTTTTTTTTTTAATGAGCAATGAAAGTTGTTGTAGAGCGAGTTGAGAATTTCTCACAGACTTGGATATGACCAACACATCCAACACTCCTACTTGTATTAAATAGGTTATGTTGCACCTATGTTACTTACAGCATGACCACAACAGGAAAGAAATGGGTTGTGCATGCAACCATAACCAGAAACTTAATATTCGTATATGGTCTGCTCTGAAAGAGAAGGCCATAGACGGCCCGTTTCCAAAGCCACGAATGTCAGCGCTTGAAGATGTGGTAAGTAAGCGAACTAAGAAGACTCACGTTCTTTCTTAGGAGAAGATCAATTGTCACTCAACTAGCAACAGAACAATCAATGTCTGTTTCTGTGGTTATTTAACTACTGAAAGTGTCTACATCATTAACTATGGGAATTTTGACTGTTGGATTCAAATACTTAGCTTTTCTTGTTACCGATAATATGTGACATATCTACTCATATTTAGTCTAATGTAATGGATGAAAATATTTGAAAGCACAGAGCATAATTCATTTCGTGAACAATTGTGGAAAACATTTTTGGAAGAGATTAAGGATGGATGGCAATAAATGAAGACACATTAGGTCACAGATGGTTACTAAAAACAGGATAAGTTATGTAAAGGTAATTAGTTAATATAAAGACCATCATCTCCCCACTCTTGGTACAGCCATAGTCTTTTCCCATCTCCTCTTCCGTATCTTCTTCAGTGTACAATAACTGATTACATCCGTTTTGTATTTGATGACCGTCCATCTGGAGAGCTCTAGATTAGTCGTTCATTTTTCACCAACCCAGTCATCACCTTCTTTCTTGACAACGACGCAGTTGTACTGATGTTTTCAGTTGGAACAGCTTCTCTTATAGCACTGATGATCTATACTTCGGTAATTGTCAGCCTTTCCTCTGTGATATCTGAGTTGGCTAGTTGATCTTGTAAAGGTAAAAGGTATCCCCGTTATACCATAAAGGTAAGTATTTTCTTTAATCTGTCAGCACACTAGAGGGTGCTGTGGTCTGCATGACGCCTTGCCACCAATCCTCCAGAAAAAGTCGAGTACCTATTCTACAACTGGGTGCATCCGATAGACGGAAATTTTAGGTCTTTATCGAAAGACATCAATGAGGAAAGAAAATTGACTTAAAGTCTCAACTAAATAATTGCAGCAAGGACATTTAATTCTCCAAGGAAATTAGAGACTTCGTAAAAAGACATTGAAAACATAAATTGAATCCTCCCTCTAGGATATTGTACTGAATAAAGGGGCAAGCTCTATTTATGATCCTGGGGAGTTGCCTCATTACACTCTGGACATGCTCATACATCTTGTGTTGTTTGATGATTAATTCGAAGAAAATAACGAATGAATGAAAAGGATGGAAACTAAATTTGTAACTACAGAGGTGAGAGATAAGTGGAGAAATTAACTAGGACGAATTTACTGGTTTCTTCATATCCGATTTTTAAAAAAAATCTGCCATTTACAAACACCTTTTCTCTCTTACTCTTTCCTCTTTCACTTTTTCTCCTGTTGTTCATCTTCTGTATTGTGTCTCCTTTTCTGCTGTTATTTTATTCCCACTATTTACAGTGATTTGTTTAATCGGAGAAGTGTATTGGACCCCACACTTCATCATTCGTTCATTACGTGCCTGGCTGGACAGCGCTGGAGATCATAGTTTATATCCTTGTGGGGTCCTTCGTGTTTACAGTCAGATCAGATGCGTTGCTTTATCTGTCTCTTGGCCAGTTCGCTGAGATATTTTTCTTTTGTTCTTCCTTTCTTTCTTCTTCCCTTTAGTTTTCCAGTCAATACTAAGTTCTCTAACTACTGTCTTCTCGTGACGTGCTCAGGAAATTTTGGCCGTCTTTTTCTGATAATTTTGGGCACCTTATATCCTTCGGTGCCGTTAAAACGTCACATAGGGCTCGCAAGGTAGCTCGCCAATTTTTCCTGTCTTCGGCGAGCCTTTCAACCTCATCAAGGGATTTTATGTCTATTAATTTAGCCTCTCTTAACAATGTTGTCTTTAGAGTTTCACGTGGTCTGCCTCTTTTTTTTTTTTTGACCTGTTGTGATCCACTTGATAGATTGTTTTGGGATTCTCTGACTGTTTCTTCTCATCACGTGACCAACATATGTCCGTCTCCTTTTCCTGATCACCCATGAGACTGGTTGTTGTTCAGTCATCTGTCTCATCTCTGCATTGTTCTTGAATTCGTTCCACTTGATGCCGACTATTTTCCTTAGGCATTTGTTTTTCAAAAGAGTCTAATTTATCATAAATTCCTTTAGTTGCTTTTCAGCTTTCGGGTGCATAAATAAGGGTGGATATTACATTTGAATT
Source organism: Achatina immaculata (assembly GCA_009760885.1). Taxonomy (NCBI): domain Eukaryota; kingdom Metazoa; phylum Mollusca; class Gastropoda; order Stylommatophora; family Achatinidae; genus Lissachatina; species Lissachatina immaculata. The sequence continues at coordinate 60,195,485 of CM019692.1, read as the reverse complement.
GAATAGTCCTAACTTGTTTTTTGTGCTTATAACTTTTGAATGTCATATGTCCTCATGATTCTTGAAGATCGATGCTGTTTTTGCAGTTCTAGTTCTAACTTCCTTTCTACTATCACTATCCTGGTCTATGTAGCTGTCAGGGTACGCAAATTGATTGATTTCTTCAATATATGTCCCTTCAACGTGTATTGTTCCATTTTGATTAATGGGAAGTTTCATTATTGTTGTGTTGTCCTTGTTAATTTCAAGTTCTATTTTGCTAGCCAGTGAAGATAGGAATTCTGTTTTTTTCTTGCATGGAATTCATACTAATAAGAGTTATGTCATCAGCAAAATCAAGATCTTCTAGTTGGGTCCCATGTACCCAGTCAAGACCTGTGTTACCTGTGCAGCATTTTTTTCATTATGAAGTGTATTGCAATTCCAAAAAGTAAAGGAGACAGTATACATCCTTATTTCACGCCTGTTTCAATCTGGAACTACTCACTCATCCGTTCTTCTGTCTTGACTGCACAAACATATCCATTGTAGTCCTTAATGATGTTGACAGTTTTAGATGGTAGTCCATATAGACTTACAATTTTCCACAATGAGTCTCTGTATACGCTATCAAATGCCTTTTTAAAGTCTCTAGGTCTATGAAGTTCAGTATTAATGGTTTCTGCTTCTCAATATTTTATTCAAGTATTATTCTTAGAGTAAAGATCTGATCCAGATAGTTTCTTCCTTTTAGAAATCCTGCTTGTTCTTCTCTCATTCCGGTATCCACTATATCTTTACGTCTATTAAAAATGATCTTGCAAAATATTTTTGACACAACTGATTTAAGGTTACTCCTCTCCAATTGTTACAGTCACTAAGGTTGTCTTTTTTGGAATATTAACAATGATTCATTTTTTTCCAATTAGAAAGAATCTTTTCTTCTTTCCAAATCTTTTTAAACGTTTTCTGTAGTTGTCTCATTTTGTCACTATTGATAGCTTTTAACATGTCAGGTTATTTCATTTTCACTAGCAGATTTGTTGTTACCCATTAAATTCACTGCCGTTTCAATTTCATGCAATGTAATTTCTTGTACGTTAACATTCAGTTGAGGGGCTGGTAAATCGGTTTCAAGGTTTCTCAATTCTTTTGAATGTGGTCGATTAAGTAATTCTTTTAAGTGTTCAACCATCTTTGCTTTTGGTCTTTACTTTGATGTTAATAGGGTTCCAGTTTTGCTAAGGATTGTCCTTCTTTAGATGTAATAGTACCTGTTAGTCTCTTTTGTATGTTGTATAAAGTTTTGATATCTCCTGTTTTTTGCTGTTTTCTCTGCCTCTTTCACCATATTGTCTATGTATTCTCTTTTATCCCTTCTAGCTGAACTTTTTACTTTCTTGTCTATTTCTTTGTATGTTGTTTTCGCCAGATCTTTTCCAAGATCTGCCTGTACATTCAACATGTCTAATTTGGCTGCTCGTCTTTCATGTAAGTATTTCCATGTTTTTTTCTGATATCCATGATTTTCTATTTGATTTTATCAGTCCAGCGCTTCCTTTTTCTGCTGTATTTATAACTGTGCTGTGAAAATTCCATAATATATTTATACCTATCTCCTCTACTTCATTGAATGTTCTGGAATGATTTGCAAGTTCCTGATTGAAATTACTGTTAATATTATCTTCTTGTACGCTGTGGATGTTTATATTTCTGTGTATTGATTTCTTGTGTTGGCTTTTCAGTTTTAGTTTTATTTTCTCTATACACAGGTTGTGATCACTGTTGACATTTGCACCCCTATATGCCCTTACATTCATCAGAGATGTTCTGTATTGCTTTTTACCATAAAACTGATCTATGTGCACGAATAAAAACTAATAAAGTCATCAAAGAAATGGAGACATACCACCTAGACGTACTAGGCATCCGTGAAATGCGATGGCCAGAAGCAGGGCGTAAAACGGTAAGTTAATAATACATTTAGGCATAGACGATGGTAAACATCAAGAGGAAGTAGGTATAATTATGTCAAATGTAGCAGCAAAGAGCCTTGTAGACTGGGAAACAGTGAACAGTCGTATAATAAGAGCAAGATACAACCTAAGATAAGGAAGAATAACAATAATACAGTATTATGCACTCACGAAAAATGCAGATGATGAGGTGAAAGACGATTTCTATACAAAAATTAAAACAAATCATCAACAAAGTCCCTAAACACGACATCTTAATTGCTATGAGGGACATCAACGCTAAGGTAGGGAAAGATAATACCGACGTCGAAAAAGTAATGGGGAAAGAAGAATTGATATGGTAAATCAGAATGGAGAAAGATTAATTGAAAAATGTCTAACAGAGGGCGTGGTCATTGGAGGCGCAATATTTCCACACAAAGAGATACATAAACAACGTGGATACCTCCAAATGTTAGGACTAGAAACCAGATAGATCATTTTTGTATAAGAAAGCAATTTTCGGCTTGCAGATCGTAACATAGTTATTATTTTAAAACATGTTTTATTCCCTTAGATCTACTCTGTTTCAGTGCTTGATGCCCGGAGTAATTTTCGCATCTTCCTCCAAAACTTCGTCTTTGTTGTTTATGGAATCTTCCTTGTTTTTCTCTGTGTTGGATTACTTCTTTCTTTTTTTCAGAGGTACGTTCTTCATTGTGGTCACGTGCTTCGATGAAAAAAAAAAAGAAATAATGCTTATAAAGAATTGAGGCTTCGTTCCAGGCATCAGTGAATGAGGAAAGTTAACTTATTATACTCACATCTGCGTGTGTGGGTTTGTGTGTAAGCTTATGTTTTTATGTGTATATGAGAGAGAGGGAGTGAGGAGGCTGTATATAATTTTGTGTATACGTGTGAAATAGAAAAAAGAACAGTAGAAATTATATGTAATTTAGGTGCAGTCATTTCTTCTTTATCCTGGAAGCCGAGACCATAGACACTAGCTAGGCGTGACAACGTTTTGGCGTGAAAATAATTTTTATTCTCCACTACTCTGACATAAGTGGTGCATATTGTCACCCTACTTATTTAACTTGTATACTGAAAATATAATGAGGAATATTAGACAAAATGTAGAGAAAGAATACTACGATGCCAAAACAATTGGAGATTATGAAATACCAGAGATTAGATATGCTGATGACACAGTGTTACTGTCTACAACACAAAAAGGAATGGAAAAACTAATTATGTCAGTCCGTAAGAACAGCGAAGAGCAAAAGCTCTATCTTAATACAAAGAAAACTAAATTGATGACAACTGACAAAACAAACAATGCAGTTGAAATATGTATCAATGAGGAAAACTTGGAAGAAGTGGAGAGTTTTGAATATCTTGGAATACTACTAATTAATAATGGAGATACAATGAGGGAAATTAAAAAGAGGACATCTATCGCTCTTTAGAAAGTAAAACAAATAAAGAATCTGTGGAGATGAGCAGAAAGAACCACAAAAATAAGATTTTTAAAGTCATGCATCTTTCCCATCGCAACATATGCCTGTGAGACCTGGACACTTAACAAAACAGCTGAGAAACACATAAATGCCTTTGAATGTAAATGCTACAGAAGAGTTCTCTAAATATCATGGACACAAAAAAAGAACAAATATATCCATAATACAAGAACTTAATATTGAAGAAGGCTGGCTAGTAAAGAGGATTAAAGAGAGAAAACTTAAATATTTTGGACATTAAATGTCATGATAATTTAGAGAAGACCGTATTGGAAGGATACATAATGGGGAACAGAAAGAGAGGAAGACAAAAACGAAAATGGCAGCAAGACATCGTTGATAATCTGCAAATGGATGCAGCAGCAGCAGGCCATCTTGCTCACAACCGAGAATCCTACAGGAGTGCTGTTTGGAAGGCAAAGTTCCGCAAGGGATATGCAAATGAATGAATTAATGAATGAATAACTACTCTGACAAGACCAGCGCACAGAAAAGAGACAGAGCAACCACTGTGTCGTGAAAGAACAACCCACTTCTAGCTCATCCTACTTGAGGACCTGAGTGGCGAAACTGTTAGAGTACTAGCCTCCCATGGCGAATATCGGTATATTTAATCCCGCTGTAAGTGCCCCTGTCACCACGCTGTAGAAATTTATACCCAGTATTTTACATACCCGGAAAGGAAAGATAGTCATGCGCGATGCTGACCACACGACCCTGTTGTGTGCGGACAGGTCAAGAATATGATGGACACTAAACACCATATTCTTTATGTGCCTCAATGGCAAGGAAATACCTTAACTTGCACCTGGAATCCACGTTCTCTCTCTCTCTCTCTTACTATTTCACTATCTACTAGGGCAGAATGTCAGACGGGCCTGCGTGCGCAATTCTTAACCCCTTTGAAATAAAGATAAATCAATCAATCAATCAATCTATCAGGTGTAAAGTGGTGTGTAACTTTTTTGGATCCTAATCATGGACACTATGTTCTGTCACTTTACACGGAAGATGTACACACTCGTGAAATAATTCTCGAAAATATTTGGGAGTGTGTGCGTGCGTGTGACTCCGTGTGTAGGGGTGTTTTTAGAAGGGGGGAGGGAGAAGAGAGAGGAGGGAGCTGAAAAGGTACATTGCATCCGTAGTTTGTTGTTTGCACTTAAGTTATAGGTTACTACTAATTAACAATGGAAATAATGTTCACTAATTCTCACTTAAAATGGGTTCCACACTTTGAAGAAAACAAAACTCACTACGTGGGTAAAACATTAAGTAATGTTAAGTTAGTTATGTAATGTTAAGTTAGTTATGCCTGGGTTTTTGTTGTTGTTGTTTTTTTTTGTTGTTTTGTTTTTTCTTCAGGAGGTCGAGAATTTTTTTTTCATTTAGACTCGAGACATAAACTTTGAGAAAAATGCCACATTTAAGAACTTTATAGTCACAAAACACAGATAACTAATTTTAATGCATTAATCTATATATAGCGTAGAAGCGTGGTATTATTGCTGTTGTCGAGCTTTCTTTCTCAAGTAGCGAGCAGAATGTACTCTCAGCGGCAGATGTAATGACGATTGTGAAGCATAAGCATAGTATTAGAATAGGAGCGGGTTACATCACGTATTTTTGCAGACCCAAGGTAAAGCTACAAAAAAAAAAATATATATATAGGGAAGACTATAATGCTATGGGACCAGCTGCTATCTCTGTTCAGTTAGCCAGTTGTGGGAGGCACCAGCGACGAATTATGACATTTATTGGTCAGCTATGGTTAGCTAGCTCTGACGCCAACACGTAGCTAGGTTTCGCCAACCATACCGTTAGCAGTTGGCTAGGGTTCGAAAATCTTGACAATATCAGTATTTTGGTTCGATAATCCTGACACCAGCTGTAAGCCACGAGTCGCTAACGGGTGTATCACGCTGAATTTTCATCTCTGTTAATTTTGATGTAACTGTTACATCAACAACGTGTCATCTTAATTGGCAGTTGGAGAACAGAGGAAATGAGTTTAGTCTTCGTAGGTGTGTCCAGGTAACATTCCTTGTTAGGTGTAAAGTTGAAACACCTCACTCAAAATTCAGCAAATCTTAGATCGTACAAGAACGTTAAGTATCTTAAATTTCCACTTCTAGTTAATCTATTTTATTTCCTCGTCTATCTCATCTATTCATCACAGATCCTCTGATCTTTAGACAAATGACACTGATACAGCCAGAAGTATGAAACAGCTGAGAACAATATGAAAACAAAAATTTATAAGAGTATTATAAAAAGAAATTGGTGTCGTCAACTGGAGAAAGAAGATTAGAAATAGAGGAACAGAGATGAACTTTGTTTACAGCAATGAACCTTGATGGTTGGAAAAGTTGAATAAGACATAATAGTTATTGAAGGGAAATAACTTATGAAAATTGAAGTTCTGAACAGCATATATTACCCACCATCAGGAATTTCTCTCAGTTGATTTAGGTGGAAGAAGAATGCATGCGCTAAGTCTTGGAGGGGGAAGAGCACTAGGCTATATCTTTTTAGTCTTGGAAAAGGTAAATTACCAAGACCATCAATGGGAAGCTGAAGATGGTTAATTTTCTTCTTGGTCAACAAAGAAGCCATGCAAAGTACCTTTGCTTTTTATTCCTTAGGGATAGTAGAATCAAATATGAACATTGGGCAAGAAAAGATTGGGCTCCGGAGTAAAATATGGTGTTTGGAGGACAAAATGTAATCAATGAACACACGATATATGTTTGGTAGCACGAGACAGAATCATACTGCCACCACTACTAATCAAAGAAACAATTTATGTTAAAACATCATTAGGATGTATAGAAAATAACATGGAAAAAATTTAATTTTTCTTGCATGTAGACTGAGCTCTTGTTTTTTTTTTTAGTTTCCTTTTCTACTTGCAGGTGAATTTTTGGTTGTCTGGATCTTCTGGCACTGTGTACCTGTAAGAGAAAATAAAAATGTGGCACCTTTTTTAAATGTTGATTATAGAACACTATAAAATGGGACACTGTCGTTAAATGTTGATTACAGAACACTGTAAAATGAGACACTGTTGTTAAATGTTGATTACAGAGCACTATAAAATGAGACTCTGTTGTTAAATGTTAATTACAGAACACCATAAACGGTAACTTCGTTGTTAAATGTTGATTACAGAACACTATAAAATGTGACTCTGTAGTTAAATGTTGATTACAGAAAACCAACCAGTGACCTCTTAACTTTTGAATGTGTTACCAAGAAAAATAAAAGGTGTAGACTTTGGCTATAAAACTGGTGATATATGAAAAAAACTAATATATGTTAATATTTTAGGTGGTTGTATTGCAAGGAATAGACATAATGTCCATATAGTTGATGGTGCTAAAAGAAATCTTTAAAAAAAAAGACTAATGACTCAGTGCTCCTACTTTGCTGATAATTATGCCATAAAGAATAGATATCATATATTTGGTATTTACAAGTTACAACAGCACGCCAGAACTGCAGAGAGTGCTGAAGACTTTCATTTCAGCAACAAGACAATGAGTAGCTACTTCTGATGTTTATTATAATCATCAAATAAATGTCTCTTATCGCTGAGTGTGCAGGAAAAGGGAGGTAACGAGTGAGGATTTTTGTTGTTACCTCCCACAACTGTAAATTGTAAAGATAAAGGTTTCCGTGTCGTGCCATAAAGTCACTTATGAGATGTGGGTGTCAGAACCCACATATTCCTTGAGCAAATGGGCGCAAGACATAATATTACACATGGGCACTTTTCCTTTCTCTCTTCTAGATGGAATCAGGTATCTAATTCTACAACTGGCTGTCTCTACCAGAGGCTGAAGCATCAATCTGAGATGGAAAGCTAACCACTTCATTTCTCATCCATTATTCATTATCTACATTGTGTGATATTTAGCTTATTATTATTATTATTATTATTATTATTATTAATTGTTGTAATAATTCTACAATGTTCCCGCTGTTGTTATTCAATGCATCAGAAAAGAACTGTGTGAAAGTTTTCATTTATATTCTATTGGTAGAAACTAAACATTAGTATTACCATTGTATTACTTTTATTTGATTTAACCGGGGACAATTCTTGTTTCTTCTCATGTTCTACATATCTTATGGAAAATGTATTATTATGGCGTATAAGTATCCACAATATACACGCAGCTATTCCCAAGGATAGGTACCGTACTTGTAACATCCTTCCCGTGCCGCTAAACGTCACGTAGACATGGCATGGTAATTCGCCAAGATTTCCTGTTTTCGGCGAGCTTTTAAACCTTATCGAGGGATGTTATGCCCATTAACCTGGCCTCTCTTAACAATGTCCTCTTTAGAGTTTCACGTGGTCGACCTCTTTTTATTCGGCCTGTTGTGTTCCACGTCATAGCTTGTTTTGGGATTCTCTAACAGTTCCTTCTCATCTGTCTACCTCTGTACAGTATACTGAGACCTTTCTTATCCATAAGTTCAAACTATTTCTAGGGTGGCTTGTGAGACACAACACCTTCAGAAGTAAATGATTCTATGTATTAACAAACAGTCAAGTAGGAGATAATAATACTACCTGAGTCCTCTTCGGAAGTAGTGCATGTGCTCGTGGGAATATTTTTCTGGAGCAGGTATGGGATATTCCACAAAAAAATCATTGGTGCGGATTGTCAGCACATAATGGTTAGGTGTCTGAAATGCCACATCATTTCAATCGTCAGTACAAACATTCAACCAAACATTTTACCTAATGATTTCTTATTAAGTGATGAAGCAGCCCTGGTACCTTAAATGTGCACTTTGACTCTGGCGTGTGATGTTAACAAGATTCTCGACAGACAAAATTGTGAGGTTAAAAAAACAGCTTTATAGTAATAAATTATAACAGCCATAAACATATGATTTTACACAAAGATTCACCTCTTGTGTCTATAGTTAAACTGTCTAAAGAGTAATTTAAGACAAAATCTATATCTTCATGATAAAACAATCAAAATTATCACTCATTATCTGACCCGTCATTTACTGCCAGCTGTGAACTAACTCTGAAGGATCTGGGATCATGCTGACTTACAAATTCTGTCAGACCATTACAAGGAGAGATGCAGTCAAAGAGGTCAAGATATTTTATCATTGCCCCAAAAGTCTGGAAGCCATTAAATGATGATTTCATCCATTAATTATATCAGCACTCACATGTCAAGAATTTCTGACAGTTTTCCTTTAATCACAACGAGCACTTGTGATGTATAATGAGAATATACTATGTGGATCTTGATGAGGATCCATAAATTCTACAGAGTAAGAATTTACGTTGCAACCTTTTTGCCTTTGACGTGTCAGCATCATGAAACTAAATGGCATATTCATTCATACAAACATTTGACTGTTTCTACGTTTATTGTCAGCTCACAAAGAAAAGAAAATGTCTAAAGACATACTTCTTGTGTTTGGTGTCTTTCATTGATTTTTTTTCTCTATATTCTCTTCTCGTTTTAACGTCCATCTTGTATAACTGTACCATACACAATTATCCGCCTGTGATATATAAAACCATTTTTTTTCTTTGTTTTACTGAAATTATCAATGAGCTTCAGCGTCGAATTTTGAGAAAATAATTTAGCCTCAATCACATTTCCACACAAAATAAAAAACAAATAAAAATTAAGAATCGAAAACAATGTTATAATCTCCAAAGACTTTGAATAATGGGAAAACATAGATACATACCCACATACTCCATACATTGCCAGATACCCGGAACTGAGAGTTTAAAAAAAGCATGATATCCCCCCACCCCTGCCTTTCCCCCCATCTTAAAGCCAAAAAACTGGAACACCTGGACAACCTTCCCCCACCCCCACCCCCACCCCCCTCCCCCTAGGAATAAATTTTAAAACTTTTCCATTTCATTGTTTATAATTTTTGGGTTACATGAGACAGATGATTGTATGTTAATGCACGGGAGATTACATCATGTTATATCTGGCCTGTGATCTGTCCTTCACCCTGTCCTATTTCTCATTCATTCTTACACATCAACATTAAAGAAAGAAGGCACAAATAACGATTCTTCATCAGACATCATCAAATTATGAAAAAAAAAATCGACCCTTATCCATCTTCCTTCAATATTTTTTTTAGTCCTTCATAAAAATACAAACAATGGAATGTTTTAAATCAATTAACATTGCGTACATAATATGGTCACCCAGCTGTAGAAATGGGTACCCGACTTCTTCTGGAGTTGGGGAAGGAAAAGGCAGCCAGGCGTGATACTGACCATATCGCCCTCTAGTGTGCTGACAGGTCAAGTAAATATGGGCACTAACACCATATCCCTATGTGCCTCTAAGGCATGACAGGGTTACCTTTACTTTTACTTTTTACTTTACATATTACGGTAATACAAGAACTTAATATTGAAGAAGGTTGGTTAGTAAAGAAGATTAAAGAGAGAAAACTTAAATATTTTGGACACCAGTAAACGTCATGATAATCTAGAGAAAACCGTCGTGGAAGGGTACATAATGGGAAAAAGAAAGAGAGGAAGACCAAGGCGAAGATGATTGCAAGACATCGTTGATGATCTGCATATAGATGCATCAGCAGCAGGCCATCTTCCTCACAACCGAGAGATTTATAAGAGTGCTGCTAGGGAAGCAAAGTTCCGCAAGGGACATGCAAATGAATCAATGAATAACATATTATTGGGTTTTAGTAGGATAAAAATAAAATCGCACCATGTATAATCTCCCATTAATGTCATTAATAATTAATTGTCTGATTGTAACTAAAAGAACTACTGGTAAGAAATATACATTCTAGCTGATTTACCCGGCGTTGCCCGTATATGTATTTATCCAAATCTTCTATTAGACAGGAATCTCTTCTCACCACTCATGCCGATTGGGACTGAACATGGTCTTAAACTGCATCGGTGGTGTCATTATTCATCTCCACGACCCCGAATACTATGGATTCGACACTAATAGTGGTCGTTTTCGATTGCTTTTACATGTCACCCCCTCCCATCCACACCCATAGTAGTGCTAGTAGTGTCTTATCCAATAGAACTTTTTCCAGATTGTAAGTCATATGTATACCATATTTGTTTGAAATTGATCCAGGCGTTCAAGAATTATGCTATAACATACGTACATACAAACATAAATTAATACATACATACATACATACATACATACATACATACATACATAATATATACAGATATATATGTATATGACAAATTCATGCGCATTAAATACAGTGATACATAAATTTATGTGCACATATAAATCCTCAATGCATATTACACGATATCAAATCTTACACAGAGCATGTTTATTATAAAAAACTATGCCTGTTCATATATTGTTCATCCATCGATAACCATACCTGAGCGGGTCGGGATAGATCGGAGGGTTCGACAGCACAGCCTGCATGCCCCCACATCGCATCGTTTGCTTAAACGAAAACATAATTTCCCTCCGATCTGTAGACACCTTCCTACATGCTCAACGTGCAAATCCTCGACTGATTAAAATTCTCTCACAGGTCGGTACCGATTTTACTCAGAGTTGCGCACCTTTGAGTTGACCGGCCACTGGCCTTATTTATTTCCTTTTAATTACTTCTAGTGTTGAAAACACTGTTCCTATTCCTGCATATACTACAGCCTAGAACACACTATATTTACATCTACAAAGACGATTCCTCAGAGGAAGCAATAACAAGAAGAGGAGCGGGAAAAATAAACATGCACAAAAACTGAGAAATCAGTTGCTACTGGGGAACTATCCACAAACTTCGAGACTGAACTAATGACCATCGTGGAGGCTGCAATGACTCGGAGGGAGCAACGACCCAAAGACACAAACGTAGCCTTCTTATGATATAGTCTGGTGGCCCTCAAGGCTATACAAGATAAAGCAGAGGATCACCTAATATAAGATGTAATTGAGAAACTAAATCAACTCTCCACGTCAAACAGTATAGAATTACATGGATCCCTCCACACTGTAGCATTGCAGGAAACGAAACAGTCGATAAAATACGGGGGGGGGGGGGAGGCACAAAGAAAAAACAATTCAGGCCAGAATATTGGAAAATGAAGTGAAAATAGTAGTTAAAAGAAATACCAAAACGCCTAGAGATAGAGGACAAACATTAAATACTCACAAGACCCCATAATAGGGAAAAACAAACAACTACAAAACACAATCTTCAGGTTACAAACCGGGCACTGAGACTTCAACATTCATCTCCACAAGATAAAGGCAGAGCCAACAGTCCAATGAATCTGTCAAGACGACCCCCATTTCATGAACAAAAACTACACACCTACACCAGAGATCTCAGAGACTAGGTGTGGCCCCACGAGAGAAAAACGGAGGAGAAACTCTGGGCTTCCTACGAAGACCCCCTTCTGACAGCAGGATTTATGCAGGCAACCAGAGATTCCCTGTTTAGAAAGCTGACTATACGAAACTGAACGAAGACGAGGGAGAAGAAGAAGAAGAGGAGGAGGAGGAAGGAGGAGGAAGAGGAAGAGAATCCAATATAAATATTGTTATAACTCACCAAGCATTCACTGATGTTGTCTGCTTTACCATAGAGATAAATCTATAAATGTTGATCACTTTTTTTCCTTGATTTGATTTAGTTATTATGTACTGTGTGCTTTAACTCAAAAAGTATGGTAAACATAGCAGCAGGAAAACGTTATTAGACACTTCTTCTATCTGGGAATACTTACACCATTGATCCTGTTCTGGCAGTTGTCCCACACCCCAATGTATTCACAGTTACCAACGAATTCGATCGTCACTGTACATCCTTCAATCAGCTGAATATCTGCTGTCGTTAAACTGGAAATCTCGTCAGCCGTGACAGGTGCATCAGGATTTCTGAAGAGTGAAGAAATATATTTAATAATTCGTGGCATTATTATATTGCATGAATTATGGTCAAATGATAAATCTATTCTGTGTCTAAAGCCAGGGTCTGCCACTGTATCCGTTCATCTCTCTCTTCATTTTATTATTTAGATATTGATAACGCCGAACTTTCTCATTTAGACCTCTAATTCTCATGTCCTTCTAGATATTGACTTCCGGGCGACGTAAAAGATGTCGGGAGCTTTTTGACTTTCTTCCCGGTGTTCTTTCGTATGATTGTTTTGCTTCGTCACATAGACTGAAATGCATTTAGGCGTAAGGCAACCTTATACTGTGACTTTAAACTTAGGGTGGGGGGTGGGGGGCTGGGAAGCAACTTATTGAAACTCACAAGGAGGAGGAGGAGGAGGAGAAAACAATGTAAATATTGTTATACTCGTAATTATAACTCACCAAGCATTCACTGATGCTGTCTGCATTAGCACAGAGATAAATCTATAAATGTTGATCTCTTTTAGAACTTGTTCCTACAAGGGATACCAACTCCGACGAAAGCAGACAACGACCAACATCTCTTGATGATGTTGAAAATCTCGCCAAAAACAAGAACACTTGGCGAACTACCACGGGAATCCTATGTTACGTTTAACGGCACAGGAAGGATGTAAGATGTAACAATTGACTGGAGGAGGTCATTTACAACATTTAAGCAAAATATAAATTATACAAAATGATCCACATAACACAGACCCGATAACAGATCTCAGCATTTGATGTGGCCCAAGTAGATAAACAAGCAGTAAAGAAGGCAGCAGCAAAGAGATATGGAGGCGGTAAAGCAGAGAAAATGCTCGTAAGGAGAGGACTAAGGTGATCGACAACCAAAAAGATAGCAAAGAACACACACACAAATAGGAAACCTCTTACTGCAAGCAGTCCAGCTTGTCTTCTGCACTGAAAGAACAGAGATGAGAATTGAGAGTCAAAGAGGAAGAAATAAATAACAAGAAAAAGACCCTTCTGCCCCCCCCCCCCCCGACACACACACAAATGCAATAAATTACTCTTTTATAACAGTCTTAACATACTTAAAAACAGCGTGGTGTGCACACAGTGGAAGTGAAGTCATGTTTGCTTTCACAAACTATCCACTATCAGACCCATAATAACTCCTAGTTCCTAACTTCATCAGTCCAGATAAATATTATGCTACTCACCCCGACAGGAGACTATTAATTTAAACCTGTAATAATTTTATGTTAATTACACATTAGAGCAGTTTCAGTAATAACAGACACAAAGTTCTGACTTGATGACGTATAGAATACTGACTTGTACAAGCTCTCCTTGGTCAGGTTGTAAGGAACCATTAGTATTTTTCCGGGACTTTGCTCACTAACATCATATACGAGGAACCGAATGATTTTTTCCTTGTTTGCTATCTCTTTAAAAACCAGTTGGTTACGCTGCCAGAAGAAACATGGTTATCGTCTGTAATGAGTTTTCATCATCATTATCATTATCATTATCATCATCATAACCATCATCATCATCATCAGGTACCGTGCCGACTGTCGTAGGCTATTATGCTTCTCCATGGTACACTATTCTTCATGCAGGCTATTAGCTCACTTGGTGATCTTCTCTCACACCATGCCGTCAGACTGTCCAGTATCATTTCTCTTGGTCTTCCCCTTGCTCTTCTTCCCTTTATTTTTCCTCTTGTTATAATATTTTCAATACCCTCTCTTCTCATTGCATGTCCTATGAAAGTACATTGTCTCTCTCCCTCTTATTTTTTAGACAAGATTTTTTTCTATCTCCAACTCTTCTCAAACATTCTCCATTACTTATTTTTCTGTCCAGGGAATTTGCAACATTCTTCTAATAAACCACATTTCTACTGCTTCCAATGACATTGTGCAGACCTGCCTATTGTCCATGATTCACTTCCATATAACAAGATAGCTTCTATATAAAACATTTTAGGACTCGTTTTCTAACATTCATTGATAAGGATGTGTTGCATAATATGTTTATTATTCTCTGAAATGCTGTCTGTGCCTGGCCTATTTTGTTCTTAATTTCTCTTCTGCATTTCCCATCTGAAGTTATTACTGCTCCAAGGCATTCAAATTTCTGCACCTGCTTTAGAATAGTTCCGTTTAATTTTATACTGCATTTTGGTTGATTCTGTTTCTTAGATATATCCATAGTCTCTGTTTTCTGATGTTCAAAGTAAAGCCTTCCTGTTCACTTTCTTTGGCGAGTTTATCCAAGAGATTTTGCAGTAATTAGGTTTGGTTTTTCTTTAATATGACAGGTGTTTGTTGTAATTCCAAGATCTGCTATATATTTTATTTTTCTAGATAAAAAACCTGATTAGCGGGGTAGGGGTATCCCCTATCAAAGGAGAAGTAAGACGCCTCCTTACCTCCGTCAGTCTACGGGACACCCTTGGGCAAGGTGGAGTACCCGTATAGCCCCACGATCAGAGTGACGTGAAGCCATGGGAGCAGGTGGTGGATGGAATGGGAGAGCAGTCGACAGATAATGTTGGTTATGGTCACCATATTAATATTGAAGAAGGCTGGCTAGTGAAGAGGATTAAAGAGAGAAAACTGAAATATTTTGGACACATTAAACGTCATGATAATTTAGAGAAGACCGTATTGGAAGGATACATAATGGGAAAAAGAAAAAGAGGAAGACCAAGACGAAGATGGCTGCAAGACATCGTTGACGATCTGGAAATGGATGCAACAGCAGCAGGCCATCTTGCTCACAACCGAGAGGCCTACAGGAGTGCTGTTTGGGAGGCAAAGTTCCGCAAGGGACATGCAAATGAATGAATGAATGAATGAATGAGATAAAAAACGGGCAGACAGAAAGTCCGGGTACCACGAAGGTACAGCTTAGGCTGAAAGACAAACTAACAGTAAGTACTGCAGATAGACAGACTGAAACAGACAAGTGTAAAATCCAGTCCATCTGTATTAAGGAACAATTTTGTCTGTTCTTTATCTGTTAAAATCTACTCTTGCAGACATTTAATATCACACAATTGAACAGAATGACTTATAGATAGATAGATAGATAGATAGATAGATAGATAGATAGATAGATAGATAGATAGATAGATAGATAGATAGATAGATAGATAGATAGATAGATAGATAGATAGATAGATAGATAGATAGATAGATAGATCCACCTACTGGAGCTAGTGTGGGGATTTGACAAGGAACAAAATAGGCTTCAATAAATTCATGGCCCTCCGTATCATTCTGAACCTGCTCCTTGTTAGTGAAGCAGCCGTTGAAGTTGTGTCTAAAGTTGTAGTAGTCACCCGAATACACTGGAGATAAATGAGATGAATTTACTTTGACGTTGTTAAAACACAGACATGTAACTGTTAGACAGATTTCTGACCGTTCTTTTAATTTTTTTTTATGTTCTGGGTGTTAGGGGTGGGGGCAGGGAGTACAGAGACTCAAAATTCAGAATGTATGGTGTAGCAGTCAGCAAATACCTTTTTGCAAATCAAAATCTTCTGTTGAAAACAGCGTAGTTTTTGTTTTATGAACCAATGTTAAGCGTACCTTGTTATGGTTATGTTACACCTGCGTGACACATGTCAATAAAAAGAAATTGTAAGAATAATCATCGCACTTGAAATGTAAATTGGGAGAAAAAAACGTAGCAGGAGTAAAGATTTATGTAAACAGAAGCAGAGATTGACCAAGATAGAAAATTATTTACAGTCTGAGTTTAATTGTTCACTAACGACTCTTGAAATGTCAAATACAACTTTAAATTTCTCTCATTGCCTGTGAAAGTATGGTATGATTATTACTGAAAAAAATACGAACCCGAAGTTACACAAAAAATAACTAAAATCTGGAGAAAACAGATCATAAAATAAAGTCTAATTTTCTGCAAACTGTAGCAGTGACAATGAGAAGACAATATGCAAGGAAATGTTTTCAAGTAATTTAAGGACTTTCATTTACGTTGTATTTTTTCAAATATGTTGTTTTCTTTAACGACCATCTAACCGTTGTGTAGCAAAGATTTCTGTTGTAAAGTAACGGTGGGTATAGATACAGAATTTGTCTCATCGTCAGAAGTGCCTTGTCCAAACAGGGCACACTACATAAGAATCGCAAAACTTCTCGCCATCATGGGTGCTCTGTAGGTTGACATGAAGTGCTAAACCTGATCCTACTGGTGCTTTTATTCTAAAAACCCATGGTAAAAGTGCAGAATAATTTCCTTCTTTCTGGCAACCAGAAAGTTCATTTCATGCTTTTGAATATAATATTTTATTTGTATATTTTTGGAGTGATATTTATTAAAGTGTCATATTTCATTTTAATATGTATAGTGAAAGTAATCATTTTCAAACACTTCAGTGCATCAAGAGATAGAAATATCAATTTTACTCTCTCTCTCTCTCTCTCTCTCTCTCTCTCTCTCTCTCTCTCTCTGAACCTTAAGTGCCCAAGTTACATGTTACTTCCGCAATGGATTTCCACATACACCTGCCTTTATCCCGCACTTGCTCAGGTGAACCCTCAGTATCTCAACAACCTCTCTGTTGTTCTTCTCCATGTCTTCTTTGGTCTACTTTTACTTCTGTTCCGCTGTGGTGTCCATCTTAGTTCTGTTTTTGGTAGTGAGTTGTCAGTCTTTCAGAGCACATGTTCCAACCATCGCCAGCGTCTTTCTTGGATAATTGTTGTCAGTGTCTTCATCTGGATTTCTGTCAAAAAAGATGTTTCTTATGCTTTTCATCAAAATATTCTTCTAATTCTTCGTAAACATTTAGTCTGGAAAGAATTCAGCTTGTTTTCTATGGTTTTGGTGAATTTCCAGCATTGACTTCCATAGGGTAGTACGCTTAGAACATTACTCTTGAATATCCTGATGTTCATATTTATGCTTAGTTTTTTTTAATATTCCCATACAGTATGTAGCATTGCACAAAACTGGTTTGCTCTGTGAGACTGCTATTGATGTCCTCTGTACTGTGTCCATGAACTAATACTCTACTACTCTGCTACCAAGATATACAAACTCATTGGCCTCCTGCACTAACTTGTTAACTACTCTCAGTATATTGATGCTGTTTAAATTTTGCTTCATTAACGTTGCCTTTCCTACGTTGATCTTTAAACCTATTTTGCTAGCATTTTGGATTAGGTTGTTTATTTTATCTTGCGCATCTTTGTACCTGCTTGGTAGTGGACAAATGTCGTCGGCAAAGTCAAGGTCCCTCAGTACAGTGTCGAGGGCCCATTGTTATCCTGTGTATATTTGATGTTGCTTCCTTCATTAACCAGTTTACTTCTAAGAGAAATACTGTTAGTGATAGTACACATCCCTGCTTCACTCCTGTTTGTACCCTAAAGCTGTTGGAGATGTGTTCTCCGCAGATCACTTTGCACTGAAAACCCTCGTACTTGATGAAATTCACTATATTTTGAGAGAGGCCATGTCATCTTAGAATTGTCCACTGTGCATTTCTGCCTTTGTCGAGGACTTTCTCAAAATCTATAAGTAGTGCGTATGTTGTGCTATGCCACTCATTTGCCGGCTCTTCTATTTACCAAGGTACAAATATGTGGTCTATTCATGATCTTCCTTTCCAAAATCCTGCCTACTCTTTCCGAAGTTTTCCCTCAAGCTCTGGTACATTTCAGTTGATGATTATGTGGCGGAATACTTTACTGGTGAGTGCCAGGAGGTTAATGCTTCTATAGTTTCCACACTCTCTGAGGGCCAGATTCTCTTGCAGTTTTACTATAAGACCATTTTTCCACTTTTCTTGGGCTTTTTCTAGATCACAAATGTGTTATAGTATCCGGCAGATTTGCTATGGTGTTTCTATCTCTTCTGCTTTCAACATTTCAGCAGCCACTTCATCTTCACCTGATATCTTCTCTAATTTTACCTTCTTTAGTGGCTGCTTTACTTCACTTATTGTTATTGGTCCTGTACTGACGTTTAGTTCCGTTTTTGCTTCAGGTATGTCTACTGTTTGTGCTGCTTGTGTTCTGTTTAGTAGGTTGTTGAAGTGTGCCCTCCGTTATCACCATTCCTATTTCTTCTAGCAGTTGACTGGATCATGAAAACTACCAAACAAAGGAAAAGAAATGGGATACAGTCGACATTGTGAAACCAATTAGAAGATCTTGACTTCACAGATACTGTCGTACGTCTGGCACAAGGCCACACACAACTGCAAGAGACACTTCAGATATTAAGCAAGAATTCAGCTAAACTGGGACTATATATTAATAGACAACAACAACAACAACAAACACAGATAAAGAAAAGTAATAGTGCAAGCAGTCCTATACCTTATATCCTTCCCGTGCCGTTAAACGTCACATAAGGCTCGCAAGGTAGTTCGCCAATTTTTATTTTTTCAGCGAGTTTTTCAAACTCATTAAGGGATTTCATGCATATTAATTTGGCATCTCTTAACAATGTCTTCTTTAGAATTTCCCTTGATCGGCCTCTTTTTCTTCGGCCTGTTGTGTTCCACTTGGCAGCTTGTTTTTGGATTCTCTGACCGTTTCTTCTCATCATGAGACCAAAATATGTCCACCTCCTTTTCCTGATCACTCATGAAACTGGTTGTTGTTCGCTCATCTGTCTTATCTCCGAATTATTCCTTAGGCATTTGTTTTCAAAAGAGTAATTTCTTGTCTATTTTTTTAGTTGTTTTCCAGCATTCGCATGCATAAATGAGGGTGGATATTACATTTAAATTGAATAATCTTAACTTGGTTTTTGTGCTTATAACTTTTGAATGTCATATCTTATCAAGAATCTGAAAGATCGTTGCTGCTTTTGCCATTCGAATTCTAACTTCCTTTCTGTTGTCACCATCCTGGTCTATGTAGCTGCCAAAGTATGCAGATTGAATGACTTCTTCAACAGCTGTCCCTTCTACGTGTATTTTTTCCATTTTGATTAATGGGAAATTTATTTTTGTTTTGTCCTTGTTAACTTCAAGTCCTATTTTGCTAGCCAGTGAAGACAGGATAACGTTTCTTCTTGCATGGAATTACATTATTACTGATAAGAGTTATGTCATCAGCACAATCAAGAACTTCTAGTTGGATCTCATTTACCCAGTCCATACCTGTGTTCCTTGTGCAGCATTTTTTCATTATGAAGTCTATTGCAATTCCAAAAACCAAAGAAGATAGTATACATTCTTGTTTCACGCCTGTTTCAATCTAGAACTCGTCTTCTGTTTTGACTGCACAAGCATATCCGTTGTAGAGGTCCTTAGTGATGTTGACAGTTTTAGATAGTAGTCCATATAGACCTAAAATTCTCCAAAATGAATCTCTGTGTATGCAATCAAATGTCTTTTTTAAGTCTATAACGTTCAGTATTAATGGTCTCTGCTTTTCAATATGTTCTTTAAATGTTGTTCTTAGAGTAAAGATCTAATCAAGACAGCCCCCCCCCCCCTTTTCGAAATCCTGCTTATTCTTCTCTCATTGTTGTATCCATTATATCTTTAAGCCTATTTAAAATAACCTTCCAAAATTCTTTTGACACAACTGGTACTAGGGTTACAAAGGTTGCCTTTTTTGATATTTTAACAATGATTCCTTTTTCCCATTTAGAATGGACCTTTTCTTCTTTCCAAATCTCATTAAACATTCTCTGAAGTTATCTCATTGTGTCATTATTGATAGCTTTTAACATTTCGGGTGTTATTTCATCTTCACCTGCAGCGTTGTTGTTAGCTATTATATTCACTGCTATTTCAATTTCATGCAATGTAATTTCATCCAGATTGACATTTAGTTGTGGGGTTGATAAGTCAGTTTCAAGGTTTATCAGTTCTTTTGGGTGTGGTCGATTGAGTATTTCTTGGAAGTGTTCGGCCCATCTTTGCTTTTGGTCTTTACTTTGATGTTAATAGGGTTCCAGTTTTACTAAAGATTGGTCTTTCTTTAGATGTAATAGTACCTGTTAGCCTCTTTTGTATGTTATATAAAGTTTTGCTGTCTCCTGCTTTTGCTGCTTTCTCTGCCTCTTTCGCCACATTATCTATGTATTCTATTTTATCCCTTCTAGCTGAACTTTTTACTTTCTTGATTATTTTTTTGTATGTTGCTTTCGCTAGATCTTTTCCAAGATCTGTTCTTACATTCAACATATCTTCTTCTTCTTTTTCGTTCGCATTGTCTGTCTATACCTGCAGTCCTGTCTCTTGGACAAATTTCACTGTTTTTTTGTAATTCATGTATGGAACCGTAGAGCTTATCTTCTTTAGTGGTTTCACTGGGCCAGTAATTATTTCTCAGTGTTTCATAGTTGGTGCAGTTCTGGAGGATATGTTCCACAGTTTGGGGCACCTGGGCACATGTACATAGATTAGTAGTACCAACTTTAAACTTTGTATACATATGACTTCGGAGTCGGCTGTGTCCTGTTCGTACATTCAACATATCTAATTTGACTGCTTGTCTTTCATGTATGTTCTTCCATGTGTTTTCTGATATCCATGCTTTTATATTTGTTTTTTTTTTTTTGCAGCCCAGCGCTTGCTTTTGCTGCTGAGATTATGGCTGTGCTGTAAGTATTCTATAATTCATCTATACCTACCTCCTCTACTTCACTGAGTGTTGTGGAATGATTGGCAAGTTCCTGAATGAAATTCCTGTTAGTACTTTCTTCTTGTAGGCTGTGGATGTTTATTTTTGTGGGTATTGATTTCTTGTGTTCGCTTTTCAGTTTTAGTTTTATTTTCCCTATACACCCTATACACATCAAAAAGACAGAGCTTATGGTTATATCTAAGAAACAGAATCCACCAGCATGCAGTATTAAATTAAACGGAACCATTCTAAAGCAGGTGCAGAAATTCAAATACCTTGGAGCAGTAATAACTTCAGATGGGAAATGCAGAACAGAAATTAGGAACAGAATAGGTCAAGCAAAGACTGCATTTCAGAGAATGAGAAACATATTAGCTAACACATCTTTATCAATGAATGTTAGAAAACGAGTCCTAAAATGCTATATTGAACCTATCTTGTTATATGGAAGTGAATCATGGACAATAGGCAAGTCTGCACAAAAATCATTGGAAGTAGCAGAAATGTGGTTTATTAGAAGAATGTTGCGAATCCCCTGGACAGCAAAAATAACTAATGAAAAATGTATGAGAAGAGCTGGAGAGACAAAAAAACCTTGTCAAAAAGATAAGAGAGAGAGACAATGTACTTTCATAGGACATTCAATGAGAAGGGGGGGGGGGGCATTGAAAATATTATAACAACAGGAAAAATAGAAGGAAGAAGATCAAGAGGAAGACCAAGAGAAATGATACTGGACAGTCTGACGGGATGGTGTGAGAGGAGATCACCAACTGAACTGATGGCCTGCATGAAGGATCGGGTACTCTGAAGAAGCATAATAGCCAACGCCAGTCGGCACGGCACCTGATGATGATGATGATGATACACCGATTGTGATCACTGTTGACATCTGCATCACTATATGCCCTTACATCTATCAGTGATGTTCTATATTGCTTTCTAAAACAAAAATGATCAATCTTGTTTCTAGTTCTATCATCTGGAGATATCCACGTTCTTTTATGTATCTCTTTGTGTGTGGAGATATCGTGCTTCCAATGACAATGCCCTCTGTTAGTCATATTTCAATTGATCTTTCTCCGTTCTGATTTACCGTGTCAATTCCTTCATTCCCCATTACTTTTTCGACGTCGGCGTTATCTTTTCCTACCTTAGCATTGAAGCCCCCCATAGCAATTAGGATGTTGTGTTTAGGGACTCTGCTAATGATCTGTTGTAATTGGTAATAGAAATCGTCTTTTACCTCATCCTTTGCATCGTTCATGGGTGTATAACACTGCAGGATTGTCATTCTTCCGTGTATTAGGTTGTATCGTGTTCTTATTATTCGACCGTTCACTGGTTCCCATTATATAAGGCTCTTTTCTGCTACATTTGACATAATCATACCTACTCCCTCTTGGTGTTTCTCGTTTTTGCCTGAATGTATTATTAACTTACCGTTTTCCGCCGATCTTTTCCCTGCTTCAGGCCATCGCATTTCACTGATGCCTAGTACGTCTAGGTGATATCTCCCCATTTCTCTGATTACCTGAGTAGTTTTTGTTGGTGCTGCCATTGTTCTTAAGTTCCAGAATCCAAACTTTGTTACATGCTTGGGGCCGAAGAATGTATTTTTTTCGATATTTATCTGAGTTCATCGGAGTTGGCATCCGTGATGCTCGGTTTACTTCGTTGCGAGTTTCCATAACAAGTTCTTTTTTTCCCCCATCTCGTGTCGCCTCTAGATAGGTCTCAGGATAAGGTTATCAGCCTTATGCCCAATTCCCAATACAAGCAAAAGCCTCATGGTAAATTAGGGAGCTTAAGCTAGAATAACCAGGACAGCATTTATCCAAACTAACAAAATATGGTCATTTAAGAACATCAAAACAGGAACCAAACTTAGGCTTTTCAATACAAACGTAAAGACTGTCCTGCTATATGGTTCGGAGATAGGGTTATGACCACGACAACACAACAGAGGATACAAACATTCATGAACTACTGCTTGGGGAGGATTTTAAACATTAGACGGCAGGACAAGATCAGGAACGAGGAGATCTGGGAAAAGGCAGAACAAGAACCTATGAACCTACAAATCATGTCTAGGAAATGGAGGTGGATTGGCCACACTCTGAGGAAACCCGACACCAGCATAGCAAGACAGGCACTGACATGGAATCCTCAAGAAATAGAAAACGAGGAAGACCTAAGCTTATCTGGAGAATAGAAATTATGACAGTGCTCAGAGACAGGGGATGCAGATGGAAGGAAGCAGAGAATAATCCCAAGAACAGGGAAGGCTAGATAGCCTTTATCCGTGGCCTATGCTCTCAAGGGAGTGTAAGGCGATGATAATGATGATGATTAACAAACAAGCCCTTAGATGGATGCTGTGGCATATGGGGTTGTCCGAAATGTAGTGAAGTCGGAGTTTATATTTTGAACCTTTGAACCTAAGATAAAAGTTGACATTCATTGTAATGAGGACAAGAAGTGGCAATTCATTCTACTAAATATTCTGCTGACCTCTGTAAATTACACGGAACATGACACTTAAAATACAGAATCTGTGAATCGTAAGTTATAACGTGAAGAATATGTAATAATAACAGTATCATGAGCACCTATAATAGTGAAACTTTAAAAAAAATGTATTTTAGAGTAATTTTGGACAACATTTTGAGCTCATTGATGTCTCTGTTAGCTTACTCGCGTTAGAATAATTCTAAAATAGCTTTGAAATATGGTGTAGAAATTCGTATTACCTTCAGATGCGATATATCCAAGCAGTACATACCAAACTAGAAGAATCATGAAGAGTCTCATCACTGATGTCATGGCCGATGTTTGTAGAACTTGTCGCGGCAACGAAGCTTGGTCGAGTAAGTGCCGCGCTGTTCAGAGTTTCTGCTGTTTTAAACACTCGTCTACGATCAGGTCACGTGTATGATTGTTTTTATTTAATCATGGAAAAGAGTTTCTGTAATGCAAAGATAACAGCCTGTTAACGTTATCATTTTTTTACAAAAGTTATACTATAACGACATTTAATTAAGATTAACCCGCTTTTCCCATTTGATAGCATGATTGTGATAAAATATTAATTAGATTCCCTAACGAGTTGATAATATCTTGGAGTAGTAATAACTTCAGATGGGAAATGCAGAACAGAAATTAGGAACAGAATAGGCCAAGCAAATACTGCATTTCAGAGAATGAGAAACATATTGACCAACACATCCTTATCAATGAATGTTAGAAAACGAGTCCTAAAATGCTATATTGAACCTATCTTGTTATATGGAAGTGAATCATGGACAATAGGCAAGTCTGCACAAAAAATCATTGGAAGCAGCAGAAATGTGGTTTATTAGAAGAATGTTGCGAATCCCCTGGACAGCAAAAATAACTAACGAAGAATGTATGAGAAGAGCTGGAGAGACAAAAAAAAAACCTTGTCAAAAAGATAAGAGAGAGACAATGTACTTTCATAGGACATGCAATGAGAAGAGGGGGCATTGAAAATATTATAACAACAGGAAAAATAGAAGGAAGAAGATCAAGAGGAAGACCGAGAGAAGTGATCTGGACAGTCTGACGGGATGATGTGAGAGGAGATCACCAACTGAACTGATGGCCTGCATGAAGGATCGGGTACTCTGGAGAAGCATAATAGCCAACGCCAGTCGGCACGGCACATGATGATGATGATGATGAACGAGTTGATAATAATCAGTCTTAATTTCTGAAATCATCAAGATCATAAAGAAATGAAAGAAATTATGAAGATCATTTGAAAATGAACTGACTTTAATAAACTCGAAATATTTGAAATTTAACATAAACTGTCTATTTGACGGTACTGTGGTCACAATATAATTTGTATTTTTATGGTACAAAGACCACCGCCAGGTTATCAATTAACCTGAGTCAGGGTAGGTAGTTTAGATTATGGTAAATGCTATAGACAGTAAGTAGTTTAGATTATGGTAAATGCTATAGACAGTAGGTAGTTTAGATTATGGTAAATGCTATAGACAGTAGGTAGTTTAGATTATGGTAAATGCTATAGACAGTAGGTAGTTTAGATTATGGTACCACACGGCTGGCGATGGTTGGGACATGTGCTCCGAATGACTGACAATTCACTACCAAAAATAGCACTAAGATGGACACCACAGGGGAACAGAAGTAATGGTAGACCAAAAGAGACATGGAGAAGAGCAAAAGAAAGGATGTTGAGCAATAGAGAACTCACCTGGGCAAGAGCTGAAAACCCATTTGTGGAAAACCCTTGCGAAAGCCCCTTGTGCCCTGGGCACTTAAGGTTCAGAGAGAGAGAGAGAGAGAGAGAGAGAGAGATGTCATTGTTAATTAACTGAACTTCTTTTAGTTAGAATATCCTGCTGTCTGTTTCATTGTTGCTGCACTTCGGAACGTGTTTCTATTTTTGGCTTCTGAGTGGCAAACATCTAAATTTCTTCCTTTCTTTTACGTTTTGTTTCTGTTTTAGGCTTCCTCGTGTCACACGTCTCAACTTCCTGCTTTCAGTGCAACTTTGTCGCGGTGATACAATATTCTGCAATGAAGATATATCATTCATTTTACAAATTAGATGCATATGGAAACCCATTTTGACCGAGAGTATAAATCAGTGGAATCAAATGTTTAATAACTGACTAAATCAACACTGAAACTGGCAAATGTTGCTCACCTAAACAACGCTCTCGTCATCGAAGAGCTATTTTTATTTGTGTCATTGTACACTGTAGAGTTTTGTTTTAAACTTCCTTTTTTTCATTGGTAAACCTCGATATATGAGATTTCGATTAGTGTGTTTTTTGCTTAATGTAATTACTGATATGTATACATTAGCTATACTCGTACATGTTTTGTTTATTAACCTCGACATATGCACTATCTCCCTCGCGCGAAGGATCAGAAAATAGCAAGGTAATGTTGCTATTGTAAAATGATATTTTAAACTAGGCATTTTAATGGAGGAAAAACTGTGGCTCGAGAAGACGAGAAACTGCCCTGTCTTCTTCTAGCAGTAGAGCAAATAGATCCTGCTGTATGTATCAGAAAAATGGCGACATCAGTCAAAACTAATAAGAGACTGCAGACCTTTGTTCAACACTTGCCTAAGAAAGATCCTTTGGATTAGATGGCCAAAAACCATCAACAATGAACAGTTATGGGAGAAAGCGAAGCAATCCATAATGAAAGAAAAGATAATTAAAAGACGATGGAGATGAATATGACATACGCTTCGAAATCCTGTCATTAACATAACTTGGCAAGCTCTCACCTGGAATCCCCAGGGACAGAGGAAACAAGGAAGACTTAGAAACACCTGGCGATTGATATAAGAAACAAGGAAGTCTTAGAAACACCTGGCGATTGATATAAGAAACAAGGAAAACTTAGAATTGCCTGGCGATGGAGTCTTGAAGCAGAGATCAGCTGGAGACGGACAGAAGAAACAAGGAGGACTTAGAAACACCTGTCGATGGAGTCTTGAAGCAGAGATCAGCTGGAGACGGATAGAAGAAACACCCCAGGACAGAATAAATGAGAACCCTTGTTGATGGCCTGTACCCCAGACAGGGGTAAAGGCTGCGAGGAGGGGAAGAGCAACTGATCCAATACTCCAATACCGACCTGTAACAGCTGGCATTACCCACCTTTGTTCAATATCCAGGACTTCCTTTAGTAAGTCCAACACGATTGAAAGAAAAAAAAAACATTTAATTACGGACAGACGGGCATGCATATAAGTCAGAAGTGACATGAAACAAATAATAAACATAAATCAACATGTGCTCTTACTTTTTGCAACTCAAAAACATCACTGAAAGCAATGTAAATGTGATATTTGTGTAAATGTTATCATTTAGTATTTCAGTTGCATATGTATTAGGAATATTTAATATGCATAATATATATGTATATATATAGATATATATTCATTACAACACGTGTGTCAATGTGAAATTTATCATAATTCAAAGGTTTCTCAACATCAAGAGGCAATATTCATCAGTTCTCCTATCCTACAAGCAGACAAACAGAAGAAACTGTACAAGATCATTCAACCATCATATCTATTTGCGTGCTAATTTTCTGTCCACCATTATTTGGTGCATAATACATCTGTTACCATACGTAAACCATACTGTATAGTGCAGCGACTGCGTGTAAGTTACTAAATTTGAAAGAAAGTATCATACTTGACACATTTCATACCTGTATCATCCTTGACTGTGCCATACTTGACTGTGTAATCCTTGACTGTGTCATACTTGACTGTATCCAAGGCCGCCGATAGGAATTTTGTAAACAGGCGAAAACGTATTATTCCTTTCCTCGTGTCTCTTCCCAAACTCCCCCGCCCCGCCCCACACCCCCCTCCCGACTTCTATTGATTAACCATTCTGTTTTAAGAAATTATCAGCCCTCTGGACAGCACTTCGGCCCTGTCTTAAAAGAAAGGAAACTCTCTGTATCCTGAGGCAGTACACCTCTCTCATTAGTGCTAGCTGCATTACACCTGACGGTCTCATGGTCACACACTGAAAATATTCAGAGACAGATGTCATATTTAATGTAATATATGTGCTTTTTTCACGTACGTGATGGTAATATGTAATAACGATTTTGTCTATATATATATATATATATATATATATATATATACACTGCAAGTAACGGTCGCACAATATTTACTTAATATTCATTTACTAACACTTGTTTTATCTATCTATCTATCTATCTATCTATCTATCTGTCTGTCTGTCTGTCTGTCTATCTATCTATCTATCTATCTATCTATCTGTCTATCTATCTATCTATCATCTATCTATCTATCTATCTATCTATCTATCTATCTATCTGTCCGTCCTTCTGACTCTATGGTTGGTTGGCATATTTTTAAATATGGTCGATAAATGACAGAACGTTGGTTTGGCTTTCATACCTGTCAGTCTGTAAAACTGTCTATTTACATACCTCTCTGTTATGTTCTTATATGGACCAACCACTTCCTTCTGTCTGCCTGCCATAAAGCAAAATATGCAATATCTCGGTTAAAAATGATGGATGTTTCTGGCTGCAGTGTAACCTTTTGCAGATGAAATATAACAGCCACTATGAACATGGAGCAAACTCTAGTATCCTTTGACAATTTACACTGACGTAAGTAAGTAAATAAATTCAGTTACCTAGTTTTAACAATAGCAGGTTATGGCAAGCGCACACATGAAATAATATTACAAAAAGGTAGGGTAAAGGCAGGTTATAATGACATGAAGAATATACCAACAAATAAGATATCATTAAAAATGAGGGCAAATGTATTATAACGCAATATACAATAATTAGTGTATACGTATACAACTAAATGGAAAAATACACAAAGAAGGGACAGATATGGAAGAAGTCAATCAATTTGCATACCTTGGCAGCTACATAGAGCAGGATGATGACACTAGAAACGAAGTTAGGATCAGAATTGCAAAAGCAGCGTCATTATAGAACCTTGAGAACATATGGAATTCATAAGTTATAAGCACAAAAACTAAGTTAAGACTATTCAGTTCGAATGTAATATCCACCCTCATTTATGCATGTGAAAGCTGGAAAACAACTAAAAAAAAATAGAAAAGAAATTAGACTCTTTTGGTATAAAGTGGAACGAATTCAAGAACAATGCAGAGATAAGACAGATGACTGAGTAACAACCAGTCTCATGGGTGATCAGGAACAGGAGATGGACATATGTTGGTCACTTGATGAGAAGAAATGATCAGAGAATCCCAAAATAAGCTATCAAGTGGAACACAACAGGCCAAAGAAAAAGAAGCAGACCGCGTGAAACTCTGAAGAGGACTTTGTTAAGAGAGGCCAAATTAACAGGCATAAAATCCTTTGATGAGGTTGAAAGACTCGCCGAAGACAGGAAAAATTGACGAACTACTTTGCGATCATTGTGTGACGTTTAACGGCATCGGAAGGATATAAGATAAGATACAACTATACACGAAGCACTGCAGTAAAGCTGTGATACCAAAATGTAAAAACTAAGTGAAAAGTAGGAGCAGCTTTATTTCATAACGATTACTAAGTTGTTATGTTTCGGCGTGAGCCTTAATCATACAAAAACATACAGAACTAAGAAATAGAGAGAGAAGATAAAGTATAGATTCACATGAATGCTATTTTAATTAATTAATTAATTAAAATAAATTAATAATGAATAGAGCACTTACCTGTAACTATAAAAAGATGTGGCTTATCCGGCGCGTGTCAGAAGTGAGAAAGATAGGGCGTAGAAACTGCTTAAATAGAGAGACCTGTGATGTGTGATCGGTGGGTCATAACTGGGGTGGTGGGTGGGGGAAACCGTGGATGGGAGAGAGAGAGTGGTACAATGTTAACCTAGCCAGAAGAAGTTGAATTAACTGATTATAGTTAGGGTAGGGGGGGATCTAAAGTGATGCTTTGATGAGCTTCTGAACTATGTGTAACAAGTGAGAAGGGAGTGGAGCTTAGTGGAGGGGGATTATAATTGTTTAAGAGGAGAATGTTAGGTGTAGCTGAATAGCGAGTTTAACCCGTGTGGTTCCAGCGTTATATAATACTGAATGTAGCTATTCTCAAGCCTTAGGCGGCTTGTGTCATCTGCGTGACATTGTTTGATGGCTGTTACCATTAAGTTAAGTTAGTACTGCCTTTCCACCCGCATAGTCAGATGGTTATGAAAATTCTTTACCATCATCTGCCACTAATTCAGCTGTACCCCGACATTCGCCACATTTTCTATGATCAACCTCTGTTGGCATACAGACGTGAGCCAAACCGCAGCCACTTGAAGACGCTATCCGATGAGGCAATCAGCGACCCATAGCTGATATGCTAGCGTCAGTGTTAGCGAACCACAGCTGACCAAGACCCTGTCCCACCTCTCCATTTTTACCCCTAGTAATAGACTTGCCTGGATAACGGGGCAGGGATCGCCATAATCCCCATGGTGGTGGGGTCTGCTAAAGAAGCATTGCACACCTCCTGCTTTTTAACTGTACTCGGGGACTGAAACAATAGCTGCCATAACCCAATTCCATGCCTACACGATGCTACGTCTCAACATCTCCACAGCATCGGCTGCAGAGAACACCAGTTCGCAGTTACAGAGAGGTAGTACAAGTACAAGCAACACTGAATGTTGATACAGAATTCGTCTCACTATCGGATATGCTTTGTCTGAAGAGGGCACACGACATTACAAGAATCGCAGAACTTCTCGCCATCATGGGTGCACTGTAGGTTGACCTGAAATGTTAAACCTGATCCTACTTGTGTTTAACTGTTAAACGCCTGGTGCTTTTATTTAAAATCCAGTTTGTAAACTTGCAGATGAAATGTAAAAAGAATTTTGTGCTTCTGACACCGTTCCTTTCATTTTTTGTTTACTTGAGAATATGCAGTATTTCATTTGTATATCTTCAAGTGTGATATTTAATCAAATAAAATGTCATATTGCATTACAATATGTATTGTAAATGTTATCACATTCCGAACACGTCGCAACATCAAGAGACAGAATTATCAGTTTTACTTGTGACTTAATATCTAGCCCCAGGAACAGAAGACGAGCAGAAGAGAGAACTTCAAGATGCACACACACAAAATCCGGTCAACTCTCGAGTCCTTTTCTACATTACTTTTTTCTGTCTACTGCGTGAATTGATATTTAATATTACATCCGCTGTATTACCCAGGACATACTGTATAATAAGCGACTGAAATTACATAACAGAAAATATCATTTCTGACCGTGTTGGTACTTTCCTTGCCATATTCTCCCTGTCAAGCTGACTGGAAAGAGTTGCTGCATTAGATCTAAAGTGAGTTATCATGTTCATTGCTTTCTATGAGAGAGAACCACAAAATAAAATTCTGCTTTTCCCCATTGTGATAGTCAAATATAATAAATGATAGTATCGAATGGTAGTAATGAATATATATTTGTGTGACTACTTGAAGTAACGGTTACATATTATTTATTTAATGTCTATGTAATTTCACTTGTATCCCGGATCTGGTCACAGGGAGCTACATTGAAGAAGAAGAAGAACAACAACAACAACAAAGAAGAAGAACAAAGAAGAAGAAGAAGAAGACGAAAATAATGAGAATTATAAAATATCTCTTTGCATAGACGTAACGGAAAGGTTTAACCTTCTTTAAGCTAACATAGGCCATTCTAAAGAAAACATTCACATATAAAATAACTGCGACCTCTTGGGTTTCCTTTCACATTTGGATGTTCTGATATTAAGCTAGTTACATGTCTCTTCTCTTTGTGCCGTATAAACATGGCATCTCAGTAACAGGAAAATGTTTCAGTTGTGTAAACTTTGTTGTTTATGAGCAATGAACGTTGTAGAGCTACTTGAGAATTTCTCACAGTCACAGGCTTAGGTAGGACCACCACATCCAACACTCCTCCTTGTATAAAATAGGCTAATGACCAACGCATCCAACACTCCTACTTGTATTAAACAGGCAATGCTTTTACTATGTTACTTACAGCGTGACCAAACCAGGAAAGAAATGGGGTGTGCATGCAACCATGAACATAACCATAAACTTAATATTCGTATATGGTCTGCTCTGAAAAGAAGGCCATAGATGACCCGTTCCCAAGTATTTTCTTTAACCTGTCAGCACACTAGAGGGTGCTGTGGTCTGCATGACACCTTGCCAACAATCCTTATCAAACTCCAGAAGAAGTCGAGTACCTATTCTACAACTGGGTGCATCCGATAGACGGAAATTTAATTTTCCTGTATCGAAAGACATCAACGAGGAAAGAAAATAGACTTAATGTCTCAACTAAGTAATTGTGGCGATGGCATTTAATTCCCCAAGGGAATTAGAGAATTCTTAAAAAGACATTGACAACATAACTAGTTTTATGACAAAGACTTACGCGAAAATTGAATGCTCTGCTCTAGGATATTTTACTGAATAAAGGGGTAAGCTCTATTCCTGATCCTGGGGAGTTGCCTCATTACACTCTGGACATGCTCATACATCTTGTGTTGTTCGATGATTAATTTGAAGAAAATAACGAATGGATGAATAGGACAGAAACTAAATTTGTAAGTGCAGAGGTGAGAGTTAAGTGGAGAAATAAACTAGGACGATTTCACCGCTTTATTCATATCCGATTTTTTAAAAAAATCTGTCAGTTACAAAAACCTTTTCTCTCTAACTCTTTCCTCTTTCAAATTTTCTCCTGTTGTTCACCTTCTGTATTGTGTCTCCTTTTCTGCTGTTATTTTATTCCCACTATTTACATTGATTTGTTTAATCTGGGAAACGTATTCAATTCCACACTTCATCATTCGTTCATTACGTGCCTGGCTGGACAGCGCTGGAGATCATAGTTTATATCCTTGTGGGGTCTTTCGTGTTTACAGTCAGATCAGCCGCGTTGCTTTATCTATGTCTCTTGGCCAGTTCGCTGAGATATTTTTCTTTTGGTCTTCCTTTCTTTCTTTTTCCCTTTAATTTTCCAGTCAATACCATATTCTCTAACTTCTGTCTTCTCGTGACGTACTCAAGACTTTTGACCGTCTTCTTATTATTATTTAGGGCTCCTTATATCCTTCCCGTGCCTTTAAATGTCACATAGGGCTCTCAATTTAGCTCGCCAAATTTTCCTGTCTTCGGCGAGTCTTTCAACCTCATCAAAGGATTTTATTCCTATTAATTAACTTCCCTTAACACTGTCCTCTTTAGAATTTCACGTGGTCTGCCTCTTTTTCTTTGGCCTGTTGTGTTCCACTTGATAGCTTGTTTTGGGATTCTCAGACTTTCTTCTCATCACGTGACCAACATATGTCCGTCTTCTTTTCCAGATCACTCATGAGACTGGTTGTTGTTCAGTCATCTGTCTTATCTCTGCATTGTTCTTGAATTCGTTCCACTTGATGCCGAGTGTTTTCCTTTGGCATTTGTTTTCAAAAGAGTCCTATTTATCGTCAAGTTCTTTAGTTGTTTTATAGTATTTGGATGCATAAATAAGAGTGGATATTACGTTTCAATTGAATAGTCTTAACTTGGTTTTTTTGATTATAACTTTTGAATGCCATATCTTCTCAAGATTCTTGAAGCTCGGTGACGCTTTTGCAGTTCTAATTCTAACTTCCTTTCTGGTGTCACCATCCTGGTCTATGTAGCTCCTAAGGTACGCAAATTGATTGATTTCATCAATATTTGTCCCTTCTACGTGTATTTTTCGTTTTGATTAATGGGAAGTTTCATTATTGTTGTGTTGTCCTTATTAATTTCACGTCCTATTTTGCTAGCCAGTGAAGACAGGATATCTGCTTTTTCTTGCATGAAATTCACATTTTTACATGTACCCAGTCAATACTTATGTTACCTGTGCAGCATTTTGTATTATGAAGTCTATTGCAATTCCAAAAACCAAAGGAGACAGTATGCATCCTATTTTCACGCCTGTTTTAATCCGGAACAACTCATTCATCCCTTCTTCTGTTTTGATTGCATAAACATATCCATTGTAGAAGTCCTTAATGATGTTGACAGTTTTAGATGGTATTCCATATAGACTTACAATTTTCAACAATGAATCTCTGTATATGCTATTAAATGCCTTTTTAAAGCCTATGAAGTTCAGTATTAATGGTTTCTGCTTTTCAATATGTTCTTCAAGTATTATTCTTAGAGTAAAGATCTGTTCGAGACAGCTTCTCCCTTTTCGAATCCTGCTTGTTCTTCTCTCATTGCAGTATCCACTATATCTTTAAGTCTATTCAAAATGATCTTGCAAAATACTTTTGACACAACTGATACTAAGATTACTCCTCTTCAATTGTTAGAGTCACTAAGATAATCTTTTTTAGTATTTTAACAATGATTCCTTTTTTCCATTTAGAAGGACCTTCTCTTCTATCCAAATCTTATCTTGTTAAACATTCTCTGTAGTTGTCTCATGTTGACACTATTGATAGCTTTTAATATGTCGGGTGTTATTTCATTTTCACCTGCAGCTTTGTTGTTACCCATTAAATTCACTGCTGTTTCAATTTCATGCAATGTGATTTCATCTAGGTTAGCATTTAGTTGAAGGGATGGTAAGTCAGTTTCAGTGTTTCTCAATTCTTTTGGGTGCAGTCGATTAAGTATTTCTTGGAAGTGTTCAGCCTATCTTTGCTTTTGGTCTTTACTTGATGTTAATAGGGTTCCAGTTTTAC
This sequence comes from Achatina immaculata, assembly GCA_009760885.1. Classification (NCBI taxonomy): domain Eukaryota; kingdom Metazoa; phylum Mollusca; class Gastropoda; order Stylommatophora; family Achatinidae; genus Lissachatina; species Lissachatina immaculata. Next base: position 60,161,215 of record CM019692.1, on the reverse strand, counting down.
TAAGGATTTGTCTTTCTTTAGTACCTGTAAGACTTTTTGTATGCTAAATAAAGTTTTGCTGTCTCCTGTTTTTTGGTGATTTTCTCTGCCTCTTTCGCCACATTATCTATGTATTCTCTTTTATCTTTCTAGCTGAACTTTTTACTTTGTCTATTTATTTGTATGTTGCTTTCACCAGGTACATTCAACATGTCTATTTTGGCTGTTCGTCTTTCATGTATGTACTTCCATGTTTTTTTCTGATATCCATGTTTTTCTAATTGTTTTATCAGTCCAGCGCTTGTTTTTGCTGCTGTGATTATGGCTGTGCTGTTAAAATTCCATAATTCATCTATATCTATCTCCTCTACTTTACTGAGTGTTGTGGAATGATTGGCAAGTTCCTGATTGAAATTAGGGTTAATAATATCTTCTTGTAGGATGTGGCTGTTTATTTTTCTGTGTATTGATTTCTTGTGTTGGCTTTTCTCTTCTAGTTTTATTTTTCCTATAAACAGATTGTGATCACTTTTGACATTTGCACCCCTATATGCCATTACAGTTATCAGAGATGTTCTGTATTGCTTTCTAATACAAAAATGATCTATCTGCACGAACAAAAACTACTCAGGTCATCAAAGAAATGGAGACATACCACCTAGACGTACTAGGCATCAGTGAAATGCGATGGCCAGAAGCGTGTAAAAGATCCGCGGAAAACGGTAAGTTAATAATACATTCAGACTGAGACGACGGTAAACATCAAGAGGGGGTAGGTATAATTATGTTAAATGCAGCAGCAAAAAGCCTTGTAGAATGGGAACCAGTGAACAATCGTATAATAGTAGGACGATATAACCTAATACACAGACGAATAACAATAATACAGTGTTATGCACCCATGAACGATGCAGATGATGAGGTGAAAGACGATTTCTATCACCAATTACAACAAATCATCAACAAGGTCCCTAAACACGACATCCTAATTGCTATGGAAGACTTCAACACCAATGCAGAGAAAGATAATACCGACGTTGAAAAAGTAACGGATAAAGAAGGAACTGACATGGTAAATCAGAGAAAGATTAATTGAAATATGTCTAACAGAGGGCATGGTCATTGGAGGCACAATATTTCCACACAAAGAGATACATAAACAACGTGGATACCTCCAAATGTTAGAACTAGAAACCAGATAGATCATTTTTGTACAAGAAAGCAATTATAGGCTCCCAGATGGTAACATAGTTATTATTTTTTAACTTGTTTTTTCTCTAGATCTAATAATTTTCAGTGCTTGCTGCCCGGAGTAATTGTTGCATTTTCCTCCAAAACTTCTTCTCTGTTGGTCACGTGCTTCGATGAAAAGAAATAATGCTAATAAAGAAATGCAGGTTTCGTTCCAGGCATCAGTGAATGAGGAAAGTTAACTTATTATACTCACATCTGTGTGTGTGGGTCTGTGTGTGTTTTTCAGCCTGTGTTTTATGTGTATATGAGAGAGGGGGGGGGGTGAGCAGGCTGTATATGATCTTGTATATACGTGTGAAATAGAAAAAGAACAGTAGAAATGATATGTAATTTAAGTGCAGTCATTTCTTCTTTATCCTGGAATCTACGACCACAGATCCTAGCTACGCGTGACAGGTTTTGGCATGAAAATAATTTGTTATCCTCCACTACACTGACAAGACAGTGCACAGAAAAGAGACAGAGCAACGACTTCTAGCTCATCCTACCTGGGTACATGAGTGGCGAAACTGTTAGAGTACTAGCCTCTCATGGCGAATATCGGTGGGTTTAATCCCGCTGTAAGCATCCCAGTCACCACGCTGTAGAAATTTATACCCAACATTTTACATACCCGGAAAGGAAAGATAGTCATGCACGATTCTGACCACACGACCTTGTTGTGTGCGGACGGGTCAAGAATATGATGGACACTAAACACCATATTCATTATGTGCCTCAATGGCAGGAAAATACCTCAACTTCCACCTGGGATGCACGGTCACTCTCTTACTTTTTCCCTATCTATCAGGTGGAAAGTGATGTGTACTATTTCACTATCTATCAAGTATAAAGTGATGTGTACTATTTCAATATCTATCAGGTATAAAGTGATATGTACTATTTCACTATTTATCAGTTGTAAAGTGATGTGTACTATTTCACTACAGCAATGAACCTTAATGGCTGAGAAAGTTGAATAAGAAATAAGTTATCAAATGGAAATAACTTATGAAAATTGACTTCTGAGCAGAATATATTACCCTCCATCGGTAATTTCTCTTTGCGTTGATTTAGGTGGAAGAAGAATGCATGCGCTAAATCTTGCGCAGAAGAGTACTAGGCTATATCTTTTTGGTCTTGGAAAAGATAAATTACCAAGAGCATGATTGGAGGACAAAATGTAATCAATGAACACACGATATATGTTTGGTAGCACGAGACAGAATCATACTGCCAGCACTACATACAAAGCAAGGTCTAATGAAACGATTTGTGAAGGCTTTGAAGAAAGACAATTCGTGTATTGAATGCATAGTGCATAAGTTACCTGAACTTACCATGGAAAAAGTTAAGGCAGGAATTTTCGATGGTCAACAGATCAGATAACTTATAAATGACCCACATTTCATGCCATCAATGAATGAAATCTAATCATGTCTTCTTCTTCTTCTTCTTCGTTCGCTTCTACCACCATGACCGCACTGTGATCCTTCTGAATTTACGCCTGTGGTCCTCGTTAGGTCCTGTGGTCCCCTGTGTGGTCCCCGAAAGGACCACACGAGATCCACGAGAGGACCACAAGGGGTTCAGAGTATCACAGGGCTTTAGCCTGTATTCCTGGTGGGTCTCGGAAGCGGGATTGCGTGACACCGTGGTTTTCATTGCACCAGTTTAGTCTAGGGTTGGACTTTCTCAACGGAAGACCTAGACGTGTTTAGGATATCAGTGCATCCCCGCTAGGTGAGAGGCGGTAGCCCATCCAGGCCAGAGTTGGACTTTATCACCGGAAAACCTCAACGTGTTTTGAGATACCCGTGTATCACCGCCGGGTGAGACGTGGTTGCCCATCCAGTCCAGAGTTGGACTTTCTCACCGGAAATACTCAGCGTGATTAGGATACGCAAACATCCCCGCCGGGTGAGAGGTGGTTGCCTATCTAGACTGCCCTGGTCCAGTGTCTCCGACTTCAGCATTTTTCGGTCGTGGCCGCTACCCTTCCTAGTTGTGACCAGGATGGAGCTTTGGTCCAGGAGGACGAATCCTCGCCACTAGTGACTTCCACCCCTGGGTTGAGCCGGTTTAGGCATATTATCCCAGTATGGGCGTGTTTGGGACGTGACCGACCTCTAGAGCAGAGGTACTGTGACATGCGTAGCCATCAAGTTCCACACCTGGTGTGTGCCGGTTTAGGCATATTTCACCAGTGTAGATGTATTTCGGACATGGCCAACCTCTAGAGCAGAGGCACAGTGGTATGTGTAGCTCTCGCAATGATACTACTGGACATGCCGATTAAATTTCACATTATCCTTTCCACCACCTTTTCACGTCGGCGCCGCACAGCAACAGTTATTTCTTTTCCGCATTTTCTTCCTTAACCGGGAGGAGCTTCACTCCACGCGCGGCATTCGAAGAGTCTCGCCAGCACTGTCTTAACCTCTGGGACAAGCCGGTTCATGCATTTCACCCGATATGACTGCACTCAGGACGTGGCCGACCTCCAGACCAGAGGTGCCATGATTTGACTGTTTGCTTCGCTTTATCCTTTCTATCACCTTTTCTGCAGTGGTGCTGCGTGGCAACCCCATTTGCACCTTTCTTCATTGGCCGGGAGGAGCACCGCTCCACGCACGGCAGCTGAAGAATATCGCCAACAGCGGTATCTATTCATGTGTCTGGTATTCATGTGTATTTGTTGTGAAAAGCGTTCTTGGCAAGAAGAAAGTCGACAAATACACTCAACTAGTACAGGATATGCTCTTTCATTTCAAACGCTTGGTTTTAACATGTTGTAACATGAGAGTTACATTCCATTATCAACACAGTCACTTAGATCGTTTTCCAGAGAACTTGTGATCTAAGTAAAGAGCAGGGTGAAAGATTTCACCAAGACAAAAACGATGGAGGAGAGATACCACCAAAAATGGGATGCACAAATGATGGCAGACTATTGTTAAAATCTGATGCGGCACGGTCTTGGTAAATCTCACTCTTGGAAGTCTTACAAAATGGGCTTCTTGTGTGTCGACTGGGTTGAAAGTTTGTATCATAAACGTGTGCTTTTGGTATGAAATAAGATTTTCATGTAGTACACTTTTCTCTTATTTTTAAAAATATTTTTAATTCATGCTTTAAATTATATTATATATTAATGTAAACACTACATTAAAATATCCTGATTTGTTATGGCAAGCATAATGAAGAGTAGTATACGGCATATGTATCTAAAAAAACTAGAGCTGATAGGGGAAAACTTGTGCCATTTTGTTTTAATCAGCACGTCAAATATACCCAGAAACAGGCCTAACATTTGACGCACCAAAATGTGCGTTGGCCAATGCGATTACTATCAACATGAAACGTTATTATCAACAGTAGAAAATAGAAACCACAGTAGTCCCAGAAAATTAAGAGTAAACAAAGGTTGTACAGGTTACTTTCCTTTGCTTTCTACACTTCCTTACAGTTTGTGGAGCTTGTTTGATATATTCCAAACTAATTTTGTAACTAAAAAAGAAAATTGAAAAATAAATGAAATTCCCGTCTCCGTGCCATTAAGCCATATGGGAATACGGTGTTAGGTCCGTATTTCTACGACCTTCAGCACATGAAAGTATGATGTGGTCAGTATCATGCCATTCCGCGTTTCATCTTCCCAGATTTCTCTGCTATCCATTTTTAGAGGCTGAATACATCCGGGGGACCTTTTTTGGTGTATACCAAAGTACCACAATATTCCTCGGATTAGTAAATCGAGCGTCTAAACATTCAGTTAACCAGGCCGACAATTCTGTAAGTTGTCTGACTTGTTATCGAACCTCTTAGTACATTCGTATCTACAATGTTTTAAACAGCAATAATACATCTGCCCACTCGTCGAAACACATACTTTTACATTGGTTGTAAGTTTTAAAAAAGTCCTTTGAAATGTACTTCCTTTTATGGCATTTCTTTTCACATACATTCCGTAGGTTGCGTTTATTTATTTATAATAAGAACTTATATAATAATAAATTTATATTAAGAAAAGAAAAACTGAACCATGACATGCTATATACGCTGATTCCGAGGATACAGAAGGATGTAACTACGAGAAAGGTTGAACTGTCTCTATTAGCGGCAGATCAATAGGGTTTCTATCGAATCATATCCAGCGGCTATGGCCAGCAATGAACATTATTCATGTCATCATCATCATCATCAGGTGCCGTGCCGACTGGCGTTGGCTATTATGCTTCTCCAGAGTACACGATCCTTCATGTGGGCCATCAGCTCAGTTGGTGATCTCCTCTCACACCATCCCGTCAGACTGTCCAGTATCATTTCTCTTGGTCTTCCTCTTGATCCTCTTCCTTCTATTTTTCCTGTTGTTATAATATTTTCACAGCCCCCTCTTCTCATTGCATGTTATTCATGTAATTGAGCATATTTGGGCTTGATTGGTTCTGCTATACCCGTACACTCACTCACATTGAAAACAAAGTGATGGGACACTTAATTTTTTTCACGAATTGCTTTTAATGAGAGGAAAAACTATGATAAGGTATGCTAGTGTCAGAGACATTTTTCTCCGTAATCAAAGAAGTAATTTATGGTAAAACATCACTAGGATGTATAAACAATAAAATGAAAACAAAATTTCTTCAGTGTAGTCTGAGCTCTTGTTTTTTTTTTTAGTTTCCTTTTTTACTTGCAGGTGAATTTTTGGTTGTCTGGATCTTCTGGCACTGTGTACCTGTAAGAGAAAATACAAATGTGGCTAAATTGTTAAATGTTGATTACAAAACACTATATAATGTGATACTGTTGTTAAATGTTGATTATAGAAAACCAACAACTGACCGCTGAACTTTTAAATGTATTACCAAGTAAAGTAAAAGGTGTAGATATTGGCTATGAAACTGGTGATATATGAAAAAACTAATATATGTTAATATTTTAGGTGGTTGTATTGCAAGGAATAGACATAACATCCATATAGTTGGTTGTGCTAAAAGAAATCTTTAAAAAAAGGGCTAATGACTCAATATTCCTACTCTGCTGATAATTATGCCATAAAGAATAGATATCATATACTCGGTATTTACAAGTTAAAACAGCACGCTAGAACTGCAGAGAGTGGTGAAGACTTTCATTTCAGCAACAAGACAATGGGTAGCTACTTCTGATGTTTATTATAACCATCAAAAAAGTGTTTCTTATCGCTAAGTGTGCAGGAAAAGGGAGGTAAGAGTTCTTGTTGTTACCTCAAACAACTGTAAAAGTTAAAGAAAAAGAGAGCCGTGTCGTGCCATAAAGTCACTTATGAGATGTGGGCGTCAGAGCCCACATATTCCTTGAGCAAATGGGCACAAGACATAATATTACAAATGGGCACTTTTCCTTTCTCTGTTCCAGATGGAGTCAGGTACCTAATTCTACAACTGGCTGTCTCCACCAGAGGTTAAACTATCAACCTGAGATGGGAAGCTAACCACTTTGTTTCTCATCCATTATTCATTATCTACCTTGTGTGATATTTTAAGTTAGTATTATTATTATTATTAATTGTTGCGATAATTCTACAATGTTCCCACTGTTGTTATTGAATGCATCAGAAAAGAACTGTGTGAAAGTTTTCATTTATATTGTGTTGGTAGAAACTAAACATTTGTATTATCATCATATTACTTTTATTTTATTTAACCGGGGACAATTCTTGTTTCTTCTCATGTTCTACACATCTTATGGAAAATGTATTATTATGTCGTATAAGTATCCACAATATACATGCAGCTATTCCCGAGGATAGGTGCCGTACTTCTAACGTCCTTCCCGTGCCGCTAAACGTCCTGTAGACATGGCATGATAGTTCGCCAAGCTTCCCTATTTTCTGCGAGCTTTTCAAGCTCATCAAGGGATGTTATGCCCATTAACCTGGCTTCTCTTAACATTGTCCTCTTTAGAGTTTCACGTGGTCGACCTCTTTTTATTCGGCCTGTTGTGTTCCACGTCATAGCTTGTTTTGGGATTCTCTAATAGATCCTTCTCATCTGTCTACCTCTGTACAGTATACTGAGACCTTTCTTATCCATCAGTTCAAACTATTTCTAGTGTGGCTTGTGAGATACAACACCTTCAGAAGTAAATGATTCTATGTATTAACAAACAGTCAAGTAGGAGATAATAATACTACCTGAGTCCTCTTCGGAAGTAGTGCATATGCTCGTGGGAATATTTTTCTGGAGCAAGTGTGGGATATTCCACAAAAAGATCATTGCTGCGCATTGTCAGCACATAATGGTTAGGTGTCTGAAATGCCATATCATTTCAATCGTCAGTACAAACATCTAGCCAAACATTTTACCTAATGATTTCTTATTAAGTGATGAAGCAGCCCTAGTACCTTAAATGTGCACTTTGACTCTGGCGTGTGATGTTAACAAGATTCTCGAGAGACAAAATTGTGAGGTTTAAAAAAAACAGCTTTATAGTAATGAATTATAACAGTCATAAACATGATATTACACAAAGATTCACTTCTTGTGTCTATAGTTAAACTGTCTAAAGAGTAATTTAAGACAAAATCTATATCTTCGTGATACACAATCAAAATTATCATTCATTGTCTCACCTGTCATTTACTGCCAGCTGTGAACTAACTCTGAAGGATCTAGGATGATGCTGAATTAGAAATTCTGTCAGACCATTACAAGGAGAGATGCAGTCAAAGAGGTCAAGATATTTTATCACTGCCCCAAAAGTCTGGAAGCCTTTAATTGATGGTTACATCCATTAATTATATCAGCACTCACATAAGCCAAGAATTTCTGACAGTTTACCTTTAATCACATAGGACACTTGTGATGTAAAACGAGAATATACTATTGGATCGTGATGAGGATCCATAAGTTCTACAGGGTAAGAATTTACATTTGCACACCGTTTGCTTTTGGCGTGTCAGCATCATGAAACTAAATGGCATATTCATTCATACAAAACATTTGACTGTTTCTACGTTTATTGTCAGCTCATAAAGAAAAGAAAAAGTCTCGAGATGTACTTCTTGTGTTTGGTGTCTTTCACTGCCTTTTTTTTTCTCTCTGTTCTTTTCTCGTTTTAACATCCATCTTGTATACCTGTACCCATACACAATTATCCGCCTGTGATCTATAAAACCATTTTTTTTCTTTGTTTTACTGAAATTATCAATGAGCTTCAGTGTCGAATTTTGAGAAAATAATTTAGCCTCAATCACATATCCACACAAAATAAAAAACAAAGGAAAATTAAGAATCGAAAACAATGTTATAATCTCCAACGACTCGGAAAAATGGGAACCCCTAGATACACACCCACATACTCCGTAAATTCCCAGATACCCGGAACTGAGAGTAAATTAAAAAAAGCATGATATCCCCCACCCCTGCCCTTCCCCCCATCCTAAACCAAAAACACTGGAACATCTGGACAACCAGTACTTCCCCCTCCCCCCTTTTAGGAATAAATAAAATAAATAAACTTTTCTATTTCATTGTTTATAATTTTTGGGTTACATTAAGAGGATGATTGTATGTTATTACACGGGTGATTAAACCATGTTCTTTGTGGCCTGTGATCTGTCCTTCGCTCTATCTTATTTCTCATTCATTCCTACACATTAACGTTACCATGAAGAAAGAAGACATAAATAACGATTCTTCATCAAAGATCATCAATTTATGAACAAAAATATCGCCCCTTGTCCATCTTCTTTCATATTTTTTATTCCTTCATAAAAATATAAACAATGGAATAACTGAAATCAATTAACGTTGCGTACATATTATGAGGCTAGTAGGATTAAAACAAAATCGACCTATGTATCTTCTTCCTCTTCTTCGTTCGCTTCTACCACCAAGATCGCCCCGTGATCCTACTGAATTTACTCATGTGGTCCTCGATAGGTCCCGTGGTCCTCCTGTGATCTCTGAGAGGACCATACGAGAACCCCGAGAGGACCACAAGAGGTTCAGAGTATTGCAGGGTTTAAGTCTGTATTCTCGGTAGGTATCAGAAGCGGGATGGCGTGAAACCATGGTTTTCGATGCACCAGTTTAATCTAGAGTTGGACTTTATCACCGGAAAACCTCGATGTGTTTTGGATATCCGTATATCCCCGCCGAGTGAGAGGTGGTTGCCCATCCAGTCCAGTGCGTTAGACTTTCCCACCGGAAAACCTCAGCGTGATTAGGATATGCATACATCCCCGTCGGGTGAGAGGTGGTTGCCTATCTAGACTGCACTGGTCCAGTATCTATGAATTCAGCATTTGGTGGCCGTGGCCGCTACCCTTCCTAGTTGTGACCAGTACGGAGCTTTTGTCCAGGAGGAAGAATCCTAGTGAGTTTCATCCCTGGGTTAAGCCGGTTTACGCATATTAATCCCATTATGGGCATGTTTAGGACATGACCGACCTCTAGAGCGGAGGTACCGTGACGTGAATAGTCATCAAGTTTCACCCCTGGTTTAAGCCGGTTTAGGCATATTTCACCAGTATGGGTGTATACGGACGTGGCCGGCCTTTAGAGAAGAGGTGCCGTGGTATGAGTAGCTATCGCCGTGAGACTACTGCCCCTACCTATTAAACTTCACTTTATCCTTAACATCACCTTTTCACATCGGGGCCACCCGGCAACCCTAATTGTTGCAATTTCGCATTATCTTCATTAGCCAGAAGGAGTTTCACTCTACTCGCGGCAGCCGAATAATCTCACCAGCAGTGTGACCTAGTATATATAATCTCCAACTATTATCTTTAATGATTAATTGTCTGATTGTAACTGAAAGCATCTACTGGCAAGAAATATATTATAGAAATATATATATATATGTATTACATAAATTTATGTGCACATATAAATCCTCAATGCATATTACACGATATCAAATCTTACACAGATTTATTTATTATAAAACTATGCCTGTTCATATATTGTTTATCAATCGATAACCATACCTGAGCGGATCGGGATAGATCGGAGGGATCGACAGCACACCCTGCTTGCCTCACATCGCCTCGTTTGCTTAAACGAAAACATAATTTCCTCCGATCTGTAGATACCTTCCTATGTGCTCAACGTGCAAATCTTCGACCGATTAAAATTCTCTCACATTTTCTATTTATACTGCTACAGTCGGTACCGATTTTACTCAGATTTGCGCACCTTTATGCTGAGCAGTTACTGGCCTTATTTATTTTCCTTTAATTGCTTCTAATGATGAAAACAAACTTAGGCTAAATAAGCTGTCTCTATTCCTACTTATACGAAAGTCGTATCGAAAGTCCTGAGGAAAAAAAAAATTAACTCAGAATTTATACATATAAAAAATATAGATGTATCACCTTAACTGCATCCTTTTCTTCACTTTTCAACATAATCTCCATTTCTCTGCACACATTTTTCCTATCGCTCTGCAAGTTTGAAAATGGCCTCCCGGTAGAATTCCGTTCCAGCAGACTGAAGGCACAGATGCACTGCTTTCCGGACGTTCTCTCGTATGTCGTTGTGATGGACTCGCATTTCTTCTTTCACAAAACGATGGCAATCACTGGTTGCCAAGTCGTGACTACAGGCTGGGTGAGGAAGAATTTCCCACCCTATTTTCTGAATTTACTCAGTTGAGTGATGGTTTTCCTCACAGCTTTGTTATCTTCAGTAAACAAACGTGGGACCCAGCGGACACAACTTTTTCTATAGCCTAGGGTTTCAATCACTTCCTCCACTGCATTGTGTCCTATTCCAAGATTTACGGCGATTTCAGATACTGTGGCACGTCTATTTTGTTTAATGATGTCGTCAACCCTTTCCACGTTGCATTCAGTGGAGGCAGTTCGAGGGCGACCACTGAGAAGCATATCTTGGATGTTCATGTTTCCATCTTTGAAATGTTTCACCCACCTCCTAAGACTGCTAGCACCCATACACACGTCTCCATAAGCAAGTTGAAGTCTTTGCTGAATTTCAGAAGCTGGGATTTCCTCTTTAACGACGAATTCAATAACAGCACTTTAACGAAGCGAAACTTCAGCACCCGCCATTTTGTTTATGCTACGTCTAGTCACGTGACACATGATAGTGACGTCATGTGACCTTTACATGAAGTGCAAAGAATGCAGATTAAGGTGGTCCATTTATGTTTTCTAAATTTATAAATTATGATTTTTAAAACATTTTTATGCTCAAGGACATTCTGTATGACCTTCGTACCGCAGCCTAGAACACACTATACTTATATTTACAAAAACGATTCCTCAGAGGAAGCAATAACAAGAAGAGGAGCGGGAAAAATAAACATGCACAAAAACTGAGAAATCAGTTGCTACTGGGGAACTATCCACAAACTTCGAGGCTGAACTAATGACCATCGTGGAGGCTGCAATGACTCGGAGGGAGCAACGACCCAGAGACACAAACGTAGCCTTCTTATGATATAGTCTGGTGGCCCTCAAGGCTATACAAGATAAAGCAGAGGATCACCTAACGGAGGATATAATTGAGAAACTAAATCAACTCTCCGCGACAAACAGTATAGAATTACATGGATCCCTCCACACTGTAGCATTGCAGGAAACGAAATAGTCGATAAAATACGGGGGGGAAAGGCACAAAGAAAGAACAATTCAGGCCAGAATATTGCAAAATGAAGTGAAAATAGTAGTTAAAAGAAATACCAAAACGCCTAGAGATAGAGGACAAACAGTAAATACTCACAAGACCCCATAATAAGAATAAATAAACAACTACAAAACACAATCTTCGGGTTACAAACCGGACACTGAGACTTCAACATTCATCTCCACAAGATAAAGGCAGAGCCAACAGTCAAATGAGTATGTCATGACGATCCCCAGTTTCATGAACAAAAACTACACGCCTACACCAGAGATTTCAGAGCCCAAGTGTGGCCCCACGAGAGAAAAACGGAGGAGAAACTCTGGGGTTAATACCCCCTTCTGATAGCAGGATTCATGGAGGCAACCAGAGATTCCCTGTTTAGAAAACTAAGCATACGAAACTGACCGAAGAAGAAGAAGAAGAGGAGGAGAAGAAGAAGAGGAAGAAGAAGAGGAGGAGGAGGAAAAGAAAACAATATAAATATTGTTATAATTATAACTCCCCAAGCTATCACTGATACTGTCTGCATTATCACAGAGATAAATCTATAAATGTTGATCACTTTTTTTCCTTGATTTGATTTAGTTATTATGTACTGTGTGCTTTAACTCAAAAAGTATGGTGAACATAGCAGCAGGAAAAACGTTATTATACACTTCTTCTATCTGGGAATACTTACACCATTGATCCTGTTCTGGCAGTTGTCCCACACCCCAATGTATTCACAGTTACCAGCGGATTCGAATGTCACTGTACATCCCTCAATCAGCTGAATATCTGCTGTCGTTAAACTGGAAAAGTCGTCAGCCGTGACAGGTGCATCAGGATTTCTGAAGACAGAAGAACTATATTTAATAATTCGTGGCATTATTATATTGTATGAACTATGGTCAAATGATAAATCTATTCTGTGTCTAAAGCCAGGGTCTGCCACTGTATCCGTTCATCTCTCTCTTCATTTTATTATTTAGATATTGAAAGCGCCGAACTTTCTAAGTTAAACCTCTAATTCTCATGTTCTTCTAGCTATTGACTTCCGGGCGACGTAAAAGATATCGGGAGCTTTTGCTTCGTCACATATCGTAAAACGGCAGTTGGGCGTAATGCTAACAACCTTATCCTGAGACCTATCTAGAAGTGACTGTAAATGGGGGGAAAAAAGCAAGCGTTGTGGAAACTAACAACAAAATCGCCCCAGCATCAGGGATACCAACTCCGACGAAAGCAGACAACGACCGACATCTCTTGATGAGGTAGAAAATCTCGCCAAAAACAAGAAAACGTGGCGAACTACCATGCGAGTCCTAAGTTACGTTTAACGGCACGGGAAGATGTAATATGTAACTATTGATTGGAGGAGGTCAGTTATAACAATTAAGCAAAATATAAATTATACAAACTGATGCCGGTAACACAGACCCGATAACAGATCTCGGCATTTGATGTGGGCCCAAGTAGATAAACAAGCAGTAAAGAAGCCAGCAGTCAAAGAGATATGCAGGTGGTAAAACAGAGAAAGTGCTCGTAAACAGAGGACTACGGTGATAAACAACCAAAAAGATAGCAAAGAACACACACAAATAGGAAATCTCTTGCTGCAAGCAGTCCAGCATGTCTTCTGCACTGAAAGAACAGAGATGAGAAATGAGAGTCAAAGAGGAAGAAATAAATGACAAGAAAAAGACCCTTCTCCCCCCTCCCCCACACACACACAAATGCAATAAATTACTCTTTTATAACAGTCTTAACATACTTAAAAACAGCGTGGTGTACACACAGTAGAAGTGTAGTTATGTTTTTTCCCACAAACTATCCACGCATCTACACTGACCACAGTAACTGAGGTTTGGCGATGCCAGGCTTATGTTTCAGAAAATCTTTAATGGAACATATGTGATTATATCAGACCCATAATAAATCCTAGTTCCTAGCTTCATCGGTCTAGATGAATATTCTGTTACTCACGCCAGTAGGACATCGTTAATGTAAACCTGTAATAATTATGTGTTAATTACAAATTAGAGGAGTTTCACTAATAACAGACATATATATCATATATATATATATATATATATATATATATATATATATAATATATATATATATATATATATATATATATATATATATATATGATGGCATATAGAATACCGACTTGTAAAAGTCCTCATTGGTCAGCTTGTAAGGGACCATTAGTATTTTTCCAGGACTTTGCTCACTAACATCATATACGAAGAAGCGCACGATTTTTTCCTTGTTTGCTATCTCTTTAAAAACCAGTTGGTTACGCTGCAAGAAGAAACATTGTTATTCTCTGTAATGAAGTTTACTTTTTCTTTAGTATTACAGGTGCTTTTTGTGATTCCAAGAACTGTTATATTTTTCTATTTGTAGATAAACAAACATGCAGACAAATTTGAAGCCAGACAGACATAGAAAGTCTGGCTTCAAATTTGTCTGCATGTTTGTTTATCTACAAATAGAAAAATATAACAGTTCTTGGAATCACAAAAAGCACCTGTAATACTAAAGAAAAAGTATGTCTGACAGGATAACTGGAAGGTAGTAGTTTGACAGAAAGACAAACTAGCAGTTACTTCTGCAGACAGATAGACTGAAACAGACAAGTGTAAAGTCCAGTCCCACTTTCTGTTCTTTATCTCTTAAAATCTACTCTTGCAGACATTTAATATGACACAATCAAACAGTCTGACTTGGTAACAGACAGACAGACAGATAGACAGAACATACTTGAACATACTTTATTTTCAAAGGGTTAAGAATTGGGCACGCAGGCCCGTCTGACATTCTGCCCTTTAAATTGCAGATAGATAGATAGATAGATAGATAGATGGATGGATGGATGGATGGATGGATGGATGGATGGATGGATGGATGGATGGATGGATGGATGGATGGATGGATAGATAGATAGATAGATAGATAGATAGATAGATAGATAGATAGATAGATAGATAGATAGATAGATATAGATAGATAGATCCACCTACTGGAGCTAGTGCGGGGATTTGACAAGGAACAAAATAGCCTTCAATAAATTCATGGCCCTCCGTATCATTCTGAACCTGCTTCTTGTTAGTGAAGCAGCCGTTGAAGTTGTGTCTAAAGTTGTAGTAGTCATCCGAATAGACTGGAGATAAATGAGATGAATTTACTTTGACGCTGTTAAAACACAGACATGTAACTGTTAAACAGATTTCTGACCGTTCTTTTAATTTTTATTTTATGTTCTGGGAGTTAGGGGTGGGGACAGGGGGTACAGTTGGAATCGAAATTCAGAATGTAGGGTGTAGCAGTCAGCAAAGATTTTACCTTCTTACCAATCAAAATCTTCTGTTGGAATCAGCGTAGTTTTTGTTTTATAGGCCAATGTTAAGAGTACCTTGTAATTGTTATGTTACACCTGCGTGACATATGCCAATAAAAAGATATTATAAGAATAATCATCGCACTTGAAAGGTAAATTGGCCAAAAAAATAAACGTAGCAGGAGTAAAGATTTACGTAAACAGAATAGAAAATTATTTACAATCTGAGTTAATTGCTCACTAACGACTCTTGAAATGTCAAGTACAACTTTATATTTCTCTCATTGCCTGTGAAAGTGTGGTATGATTCATTCATTCATTCATTTGCATGTCCCTTGCGGAACTTTGCCACCCAAACAGCACCTCTGTAGGCCTCTCGGTTGTGAGCAAGATGGCCTGCTGCTGTGGTATGATTATTATTTTTAAAAATACGAATTCCAAGTTACACAGAAAATAACTAAAAGCTGCAGAAAACAGAGAATGGAATAAAGTCTAATTTTCTGCAACCCGTAGCAATGACATGGAGAAGACAATATGCAAGGACATGTTTTCAAGTTATTTAAGGAGTTTCAATTACGTTGCCTGTTTTCAAATATATCGTTTTCTTTAATGACCATCTAACCGTTTTGTAGCAAAGATATTTGTTGTAAAGTAACGGTGAGTATTGATACAGAAGTTGTCTCACCATCAGATGTGCCTTGTCCAAAGAGAACACACGACATTAGAAGAATCCCAAAACTTCTCGCCATCATTGGTGCTCTGTAGGTTGACCTGAAGTGCTGAAATGCCTGATCGTACTTGTGTTTAACTGTTAAACGCCTGGTGCTTTTATTCTAAAAACCTATGATAAAAATGCAGATGAAATGCAAAATAATTTCCTTCCTCTGGCAACCGGAACGTTCATTTCATGCATTTGAATATAGTATTTTATTTGTATATTTTTGAAGTGATATTTATTAAAGTGTCATATTTCATTTTAATATGTATAGTGAATGTAATCATTTTCAAACACTTCACAACATTAAGAAACAGAATTATCAGTTTTATTTGCTGATTTATCCTCTCTATTTCTCTCTGTCTCTCTCTCACTCACTCTCTCTCTGTCTCTCTCTTTCTCTCTCTGTCTCTCTTTTTCTCTCTGTCTCTCTCTTTCTCTCTCTCCCTCTCTCTCCCTCTCTCTCTCTCTTCATCTCTCTCTTTCTCTCTCTGTCTCTTTCTCTCTCTTTCTGTCTCTCTCTGTCTCTCTCTTTCTGAGAGGGCAGAATGTCAGACGGGCCTGTGTGCCCAATTCTTAACCCTTTTGAAATAAAGATCAATCAGTCAATCTCTCTCGGTGTCTCTCTCTGTCTCTGTTTCTATCCCTCCCTCTCTCACTGTCTCTCTCTCATTCTCTCTCTTTCTCCCTCTCTCTCTCTCTCTCTCTCTCTCTCTCTCTCAAAATTAAGTGCCCAAGACATATAAGGGCTTCCACAAAGGTTTTCCACAAACGCCTGTCTTTTTCTCGCACTTGCAGAGGTGAGCCCTTTATTGCTCAACAACCTCTCTGTTGTTCTTCTCCATGTCTCCTTTGGTCTACCTTTATTTCTAATCCCCTGTGATGTCCATTTTAGTGCTATTTTTGGTAGTGAGCCATCGGTCATCCGGAGCATATATTCCAACCATCGCCAAAGTCTTTCCTCACTAATTGTTGTCAGTGGCTTCATCTGCATTTCTGCAAAAAAAAAAAAAAAAAGATGTTGTTTCTTACGGCGTTTCGCAAAAATATTCTTCTAATTCTTCGTAAATATTTAGTTGGGAAAGAATTCCGCTTGTTTCCTTGTTTCCTATAATTTTGGTGATTTTCCAGCATTCACTTCCATAAGGCAGAACACTTAGAACATTACTCTTGAATATCCTGATTTTCGTCTTCATGCTTAGATTGTTTTTTTTTAAAGATTCACGTATAGTCTGTAGTATTGCACAAAACTGGCTTGCTCTAGTAAATCTACTGTTGATGTCATTTGTGCTGTCTCCATGATGTAATACTCTACTAATCTACTACCAAGATATACAAACTCATTGGCCTCCTGCACTAACTTGTTAACTACTCTCAGTATATTGATGCTGTTTACATTTTGCTTCATTAATGTTGCCTTTCCTACTTTGATCTTTAAACCTATTTTGCTGACATTTTGGGTTAGGTTGTTTATCTTATCTTGCGCATCTCTGTACCTTCTTGGTAGTGGACAAATGTCGTCGGCAAAGTCAAGGTCCCCCAGTACAGTGTCGAGGGCCCATTGTTATCCTCTGCATATATTTGATGTTGTTTCCTTCATTAACCAGTTTACTGCTAAGATAAATATTGTTAGCGATAGTACACATCCCTGCTTCATTCCTGTTTGTACCCTAAAGCTGTTGGAAATGTGTTCTGCGCAGATCACTTTGCACTAAAAACCCTCGTACAAGGCATTGATGACATTCACTATCTTTTGAGAGAGGCCATTGCCATCGTAGAATTGTCCACAGTGCATCTCTGCCTTTATCGAAGGCTTTCTCAAAAAAAAAAAAAAAAGACTCGCCGAAGACAGGAAAAATTGGCGAACTACTTTACGAGTCCTATGTGACGTTTAACGGCACGGAAAGGATATAAGATATGATAAGAAATGTGTTGTAGTCTCCGGCAGATTTGCTGCGGTTTCTTCTGCTTTCAACATCTCAGCAATTACTTCATCTTCACCTGGTACCCTGTCTAATTTTAGCTTCTTTATTGGCTCCTTCACTTCACTTATTGTTATTGGTACTGTATTAATGTTTAGTTCTGTTTTTGCTTCAGGTATGTCTATTGTTTGTGCTACTTGTGTTCTGTTTAGCAGGGTCTCCACTGATCAGCTGTCCCTTACGTATCCTCACTGCACTCTCATATCTTGTGCTGCTGTTACCTGTCATCTGCTTTGTGATTTTGTAGATGGTTTTCATGCCACTTATATATACTGATTTCTCTCCTGCTTCTGCCATGTTGTCGTAGTATTGACACTTAGAGGCAAGATTCCTTCATCTCTTTGTCTTTTTGTGCATATTTATTTAGGTCTTGTTCTTTCAGCCTTTTTGATTTGGTGCTCAGTAATTTTCTCTTGTTTTCCTCGCTTTGCTCTATCTTTTCCCATGTAGCCTTGTTTATGAATTCCTCTTTTCTCTTTTTTCCGATATTCTAGAACATCTTTTGCTGTTTCCTGTAGTGTTTCATTGAACTCTAGTATGGACATTTCTGTTTTGTCTTGTGGACAATGAAGTGGTTCTTAAGTACTATTGAGAATTCATTTCTTGTTTGCTGGTCTTTCAGTTTTGTTGTATGAAGTGTGTCCTTCTTGGTTCTCCAATTTTGGCTTTCCTTAATGTCAGTCTTATTTCCGATACCAGAATGTTTTGATCCCTTCCTATATCTGCTACTTTCCTTGCTCTCATATCTTATAGTGGCCGTTTCCACTTGTTGTTTATCAGTATGTGATCAGTTTGGTTTTGTGTTGTTTTGTCTGTTGACCTCCACTCACTTTATGGATGTTTTTATGTTGAAAAATTGTCGTTCCAATGGTCAACCTGTTTTCATCGCAGAACCTGCACAGTCTTTCTCAATTTTCATTTATTTTTCAGATTCCTTCTCTTCCCATGATTCTTCTTCAATATCATTTTCCTCACCTATTTTTGCATTGAAGTCGCCAAGATGAGTAGCATATCATGGTTGAGTATTGTTTCTACTGTGGCTTGGAGGCTGTTGTAAAAATCTTTTAATTCCTCTTCAGCTGCTTCTTTTGGTGCATAACAAACTATAATAGATAGCTTTGTGAATCTTGAGTTGAAGCGTGCATATACCAATCTTTCATTTATATGGGTCCATTTCAGCAATGTTCTTGGTGCTTCCTTCGTTATAATCAATGCAACTCCTCCTTCATGATTATCTTTTTTACTTGACCATATTATTGTATCTTCTGTGTGCTGTATTATTAATTTCCTTCTGTAAACATTGTAAGCAGTCTGTTGTCAGTTGCCGGGGCATTAGGTTGTTACACTTTTTAATATATAAGTTGTTATAAAGATATTTTCCAGTTAGTCCGGGGTGTCTCGGTGGGCGAACCATCGTGTGGTTTTGTTGATGTGGTTGGTTCTTGATATTGAAGTATATACAGTGTTACTGTGCCCTGCATTGATTATGTTGTAAGTATATGTGATATGTGGCTGTTGTCTATGACCACCCGAGCAACCCGGACTCAGTAAGGTTGGTTATGTATGAGTTCGGTAAGTAGAGATGATTTCGTAAGGGTTATAGTGTATGTGCTGAGTGCACCTATAGATATGTATGGTAAAGTTGTAGTATGAGCTGGGGTGATGTTAATATATACTATATACATTTGATGTGGGTTGACATACAATAATGCATTTGATCTATGCCGACAACATGGTATGATTTCCTTAAGAGGCTTTGAACAATGATTCAATTATGCATATTCTTTAGTCATCAATTTTCATGTCGTTGCCATGCACATATGGTATACACATAATGTTGGGTTTTGATATGATGTTTATTACAGTTGTTCGGAGGGAAAGCTTTATATGTTCTAGTGTTCATGATAAATGCTACTATGAGGGTCCTCACTCTTTTGACACTATGTGTGATGTTAATATTCATTGCATTGCTGAATATATATATATATATATCTAGGTTATATATATTGATATTGTATTGATAGTTAAGGTTTCTTATGACAATAAAGGTTGATATGAGTGAGGATTACTGACACGTATATTTTTTCCCAGTGATACATTTTTATGCCTTTTGCTTTCTAGGTTTTATATATCCTTACGTGTCTCGATGTTGTCGTGATAAACTTATTTTGTTAGTTGTTTTACACACTGAGATATTTGTTTTGTATTTGGTATGAGAGATGATGAGAAAACAGAGTAGACATGAGATCTACAGGTTCAGCTGTTGGCTTACAAGGTTCTGGGAACCGGGATGGCTGTGATCAGATATTCTTCAAACAAAAATTAGGGTTGGGTGTCACAGTACATTTGTAGCATAGGAAGAATTTTATTCCTTAATTACCACTCTCATAATTCCCTCACCCTCCCCTCACTCTCTCACTTACACTTCTGCCTTGTCCTGCCCATCTTGCCTCTTGTGTCCCTAATGTCTAGTTTTGTATCTGTTCAATTCCTTGATGGTTTGTGCTAGTTTTCCAGCTTGATTAACTGTTCTTACATTCCAGCTGCCCGTTTGCATCTTGTGTTTAGGTTCCAGGATGTCTGCAGTCGGGGTTGGAGACCTCCAGTGGCTGGCTTTCATCCACAACCTTCGTGGGCTCATTTTCCTGATATGCGTTTCTCCTTCCATCTGCGTTTGTCTTCTCACTTGTTTCCGTTTTTGTAGCAGTCTGATAGTTTTATTACCGGATAGGGTTGCTGGTCTTATACCGAACCGAACCCCCCCCCCCCTTCCTCCTCCTCATAGGCACATTTTACGATCATGAGTGATAGGGTACAGTGATCCTATTCTTTCCTTCTCAAGCATATGCCCAGGTCCCAGGCACCAAACGGGGGTAACTTAATATCTACACTCTAGGAAGACTGAAGAACAGAGAACAGCATTTTAAAACAAGAAAAAAACAAAACAAAACTTTTCAGCTTCATGTCCTTTGTTACATTATGTTTCTATGTCCTGAATTTATTTAAATTATTTAATATAATTATTATAATACCTGTTATATTACTCAGGACAGACTGTATAAGAAAGCGAATGGATATAAATTATTCTGTTATTAATAACCGAAAATGTCATTTTTGAATGTGTGAGTACAATTTTATTAAATATTGACTGCGCCTTGCTGGCTTGAGAGCCAGAAACTGTGATGACACGGTGGCTCTCCATCCAGGACAACACAGTTTACGAGATGGGCATTGAAAAGCTTGTCTCACGTTTAAATAAATGCCCCAGTCTTACGTTTAAACAAATGCCTCAGTTTTACGTTTAAACACATCCCTCAGTTTTACGTTTAAACAAATGCCTCAGTTTTACATTTAAACAAATGCCCCAGTCTTACGTTTAAGCAAATGCCTTAGTCTTGCGTTTAAACAAATGCTTCAGTCTTACGTTTAAGCAAATGCCTCAGTTTTACGTTTAAACAAATGCCCCAGTCTTATATTTAGACAAATGCCTTAATCTTACGTTTAAACAAATGCTTCAGTCTTACGTTCAAACAAATGCCTCAGTTTTACGTTATAACAAATGCCTCAGTTTTACGTTTAGATAAAAATGCCTTAGTCTTACGTTTACACAAATACTTCAGTCTTACATTTAAACAAATGCCTCAGTTTTACGTTTAAACAAATGACTCAGTTTTACGTTTAAACAAACGACTCAGTTTTACGTTTAAACAAATGCTTCAGTCTTACGTTTAAACACATGCCTCAGTTTTACGTTATAACAAATGCCTCAGTTTTACGTTTAGATAAAAATGCCTTTGTCTTACGTTTAAACAAATACTTCAGTCTTACATTTAAACACATGCCTCAGTTTTACGTTTAAACAAATGACTCAGTTTTACGTTTAAACAAACAACTCAGTTTTACGTTTAAACAAATGCTTCAGTCTTACGTTTAAACAAATGCCTCAGTTTTAAACAAATGCCTCAGTCTTACGTTTGGGCAAATGCCTCAGTCTTACGTTTAAACAAATGCCTTAGTCTTACGTTTAGACAAATGCCTTAGTCTTACGTTTAAACAAATGCCTTAGTCTTACGTTTAGACAAATGCCTTAGTCTTATGTTTAAACAAATGCCTGAGTTTTCATGGCGGCTACGTGGAAAAATAAGATGTCCTCCAAGGAACAAAATGCACACTGTGTTATGTCCAGACACATTTTGCTCTTCAACTAATAACCCATGTAAACTTACCTTCGGGACGACACTCGCAGTAACAGAAAATATTATTTTTGATCGCGTTGTTACTTTCCTGATCGTAATGTCTGTTATCAAGCTGACTGTAAGGAGTTCCTGCATTAGATTTCAAGTTTGATCTCACACTCATTGCTTTCTTTGGGGGATCGACAAAATAAATTTATGTTCTTTTTTTTCCCCCTTTGTGATAATAACGTATGATAAATGGTAACAAGGATTATGTTTTTTTTGTGTGATTATTTGAAGTAAGGATTCCATATTTTGTGTATGTATAGGTTCAGTTATAACCATAAAGCGTCATGAGAGTCATAGAATCTCTCCCTACTGATTCACCCAAGTGAAGGACTTTTAACTTTTTTCTCTGTCACGCGCCACTCTAAAGACTAAAAGAAAAGATATAAAAAATAAGTGCTACCTGTAGATGTTGCTCTTTCTTTCTGAGATTCTAATTTTAAGCTACTTATATGTCTCAGGCTATTTTCCTGTTAAAAAAAAAACATGGCATAATACAGATGAGCATAATACAGATGAGCATAATACAGATGAGCATAATACAGATGAGCATAATACAGATGAGCATAATACAGATGATTTTCTGGGGACTTGAAATGTGTTTTTTTAATTGACAGTGAAGTAATTAAAATACCATGACCACAATATCTGGAAAATGTTTCATTTTGTTTTAATAGACCTAAAGGGTCTACTGAGGGTTGTGGTAGAGGAGCCGGCCAGTTTATCACAATCAAAGATCTAGATATTATCCAGACATCCAAGAAGCACTCCTTGTAAAGATGATAAGCTATTTTAGCCCTTCCACGGCGAAAAAAAGAACTGCCTGGTCCTTGTAACTATGAACCTGTTTAGAAACTTACAAATCTAGTCTGCTCTGGAAAGAAAGTCACAGCAGTCCCTTCCTATGCCGATGAATGCCAGCCTTGAAGATGTGGTAAGTAAGCAAACTGAGAAGATCCCAAGTTCTCAGTTAAGAGAAGATCAACTATTACTCAACTATCAGCAGAGCAATCAATGTCTGTTTCTGTGGTTGTTTCAGTCTCTGTGGTTACTTAATTACTGTAAGTGTGTAAGATGATTAACTGTGGGATTTTGATTAATGGATTTAAATAATTAACTTTTCTTGGTGCTGGTGGTACATGACATCTCTAAGTATATTTTAAGTCTAATGTGACAGGTGAATGTATGTGAAATCGCAGTGAATACTTGACTGCACAAATGAAATGATTTAAACTAAGGGCTGGAAGAGGTAGAAGACTGATGGTAATAAATGAAGAAGCCAAGAGGCTACAAGTGGTTAAAGAATGTAGGAGAAGTTAGGTAGAGATAGTTAGGGAAGACAATGCACTCCGTCATTTCCTAGCTCCTGTTTAGTATCTCCTTCCGCCTACTAGAACTTATTACACCTGATCTTTGTTGACTGACACTCTGTCTGGACTTCTAGATTAGTCTTTCTTTTGTTTTTTTCTCTTACTATAGGTTTCACCCAGCAAGCTCCTTCATTGTTGACAGCAGCACCGGTTCACACTTGTCACTGATGTTTTTGTTTAAAGAGCTTCTCTTATAGCGCTGATGATTTCTGCTTGGATTATTGTCTGCCTTTCCTCTATTGATAGCTGCGTCGGCTAACAGATCTCATTATTCATTTGCATGTCCCTTGCGGAACTTTGCCTCCCAAACAGCACTCCTGTAGGCCTCTCAGTTGTGAGCACGATGGCCTGCTGCTGCTGCGTCCATTTGCAGATCGTCAACGATGTCTTGCAGCCATCTTCGTTTTGGTCTTCCTCTTTTTCTTTTTCCCATTATGTATCCTTCCAATACGGTCTTCTCTAAATTATCATGACGTTTAATGTGTCCAAAATATTTCAGTTTTCTCTCTTTAATCCTCATCACTAGCCTGCCTTCTTCAATATTAAGCTCTTGTAGTATAGATATATTTGTTCTTTTTTGTGTCGACGATATTTGGAGAACTCTTCTGTAGCATTTACATTCAAAGGCATTTATGTGTTTCTCAGCTGTTTTGTTAAGCGTCCAGGTCTCACTGGCATATGTTGCTTATTTTTGTAGTTCTGTCTGTTCCTCTCCACAGATTCTTTACTTGTTTTACTTTCTGAAGAGCGGCAGATGTCCTCCTTTTAATTTCCCTTATTGTATCTCCATTATTAGTTAGTAGTGATCCAAGATATTCAAAACTGTCCACTTCTTCTAACAGATCTGGTGAAGGTAAATGTAGTCGTGTTATGCCACAGAGACACACAAGGGGCTACTGTGTCTGCATCTTCCTTAACCCGTCTGCACACTAAAGGGTCATGAGGTCAGCATGGCGCCTGGCCACCTTTTCTCCTTCCTAGCCCCAGAAGATGACAGGTACCTATTTCTAAAAGCTGAGTTACTGAGGCATCTCCTGCCGGGATTCCAACCACTGATTTTGCTCTTGAGATCAGTGCGCTATTTCGCTACTTATGCACTTAGAAGAGGAGGAAATGAGGTGCAAATCTGTTGTTGTTGTTGTTATTATGATACTAAATCGCTTTTAAAAAATGTCAGACCCTTATCAAAAGATAATCACCGAAGACAGAAAACGGATTGAAATGTTCTATGTATAAACATTAGCAACAGGATAACTAGAAAAAAAAAAAAAAAAGCTTTAGCAAATCCACAGACATACCGAAATCTAAAATTGCAATAGTATATAGTTTAGATCGATATCTTGTCAATCGAAGGGAAGTAATAAACTTTAAAAGTAAAGGTAGTTGATTCAGTCCCTTGTTGTACATCGATTTTTTTTTTTTAGAATGAGTCATCTCACGCGAAAATTAGAAGTTAATCCCAGCTCAGGTAATCTTGACTGGTAATGTAAAGTTGCACGGCCTACGTAAGGTTAGGTTTGTGAAAGTTTTAAAGTATCAACTTTGGAATGTTGGTTGTTGACACAACAGACTAAATTTGACCAAAGGTAATTAAAAACAGAGAACTTCACGACTGAAATTACTTTTTTCAGGATCGAATGTTGGGGAGTAGTAGGGTGATTTTAGAGGGAATATTTAAGCCTGAGTAATTTATTCAGGGCATAAGACTTTTTCGGATGAGTATCAGTCAGAGTTAGAGTTTAGCATCAGTTCTGTTTGAGTTTGCACTGTGATTAGTACTTTGGTGAGGATTTTTGGATAGGACTCTAGTGAGATGTTTGCTAGCTTGTTGAGATGTTGCTAGCTTGTTGAGATGTTGCTAGCTTGTTGAGATGTTGCTAGCTTGAGATGTTGCTAGCTTGTTGAGATGTTACTAGCTTGTTGATATGCTGCTAGCTTGTTAAGATATTCCTAGCTTGTTGAGATGTTACTAGCTTCTTGAGATGTTGCTAGTAGTCATAGTTTTGAGTAGCAGTTCAAGCAGTTTTCAGTCATGACTTAGTCGCAGTAGGAACAGTGTCCAGAGGGACAAGTTTTTGTACGGGAATGTAAGCGGTAGCATGTTTGATCTTGTTAGGACAGAACTGTGTTCATCTTTGGAAGTTGTGTGTATTTCTGACGTCTTTTTTGGGGGAAATCCTGAAACTGTAAGTAGTTGGTTTACATTGTAGTAGACTAATGTCAGACATTTTTTCTTCCCCATGGCATGGACTACATGCCGGGGAAGTCCTGTGAAGTAATGGTTGTTACCCTGCCATGTCGGCAGTACTTCTTTTTTTTTTTTGGTTTTCCCTATCCTCATTATTCACACTCCATTTTTCCATTCATTAAATGTTGTGATCTGTAATATCATAGTTGGACTCTGATCATCTTTATGGAGTTTTCCTATTTGTTAGTTCTGTTGTGTGAGTGGAAGTTCAGTCAAAGTTTTCGCTGTGACATTGGTTTTGTTGTTGTTGTTGTTGTAGCGGGCGTAAACCTGGTCGTGTTATTGTGTCACTTAAGGAGTACTAATGTGACAAATTTGCCTTTTGGTCAGGCAACGACAACATGTAATAGCACACACATATCACTGTTGAAATCCATTATTCCTATTTCTCGATTGAGCTCAGTCTGTATCACTGATATTCTTGTATCATTTGATGACTTAGACACTTCAAAATAGCAGCGGGCACAACACGTCACACTTTATAGTATAACAAGGATATCCTGTTTCATGTAGGAATCCTGCTTTATTTACCGAGAGGAACTGCCTCAAAAAGCTAGGCGTGAAAAACAAAAAAATCAGGATATTTAATGTCCTAAGTGTTAAATTCTACGGAAGTGAATGCTGGAAAATCACCAGAATTATAGAAAACAAGCTGACTTATATCCTGACTAAAAGTTTACATAGGATTACACGAATATTCTAGTCAAACATCATGAAAAATAATACCTTGTTGGCAGAAATGCAGATGAAGCAGCCGACTTCAATTACTAAGGAAATACGTTGGCGACAGTAGGGACGTGTGCTCCGTATGACTGATGACGCATTTCTTTTTTGCACACAAATAAGCACTGAGTACAGACGCTACATGTAAACAGGATTAAGGGTAGACCAAAGGATACTTGGAGAAGAACGACAGAGGGGATGTTGAGCAAGAGGGATCGCCTGGGCAAGAGCAGAAAAAAGACGAAGGACTGGCGTTTGTGGACAACCTTGTGGAAGCCCCATGTGCCTATATATATATATATATATATATATATATATATATATATATACTTATAGAAATATGTTCTCTCTCTCTTCTCTCTCTCAATCTCTCTCTCTCTCTCTCTCTCTCAGTCTCTCTCTCAGAAAGGAGGAAATGGCTGGCTGAGAGATAATTTATGACGCCTCTTAAAAAACGCCATTTCATTCTAAATTTATTAATTCAAATTTACGACTTTCTAATTTTTTTTACAAATTGTAGTTGTTTTTTTTTTAGTCTGTGGGTTACTGAAACAATGAATTGTGATTTTGTGGATAATAAGCTCAGGACGACTTTATTACATTTTTGTTACTGTACACAGGATATACTGTGTAAAAAAGTGATTATATGTGGGTTATTAAATAATAAACTTGAATGTGCCACACAGCCATGCGCCTTCTAGCGGTCACATTTGATACTGGCCATCTGACCGTAAGTCGATTCTGGCGTATGTCGATAGTTGTACAGAGATTTCAGTCACTGAGTACAGTTCACTGCTATAATTTGTTACAAAATAAATAGACATGTTTATAATCACTTTAAAATAATAAAAGATGTCGAAATTAGCCCCACACCTTTATGGAAACTGATCACAGGTAATTAACCATTCATTCATTCATTCATTTGCATGTCCCTTGCGGAACTTTGCCTCCCAAACAGCACTCCTGTAGGCCTCTCGGTTGTGAGAAAGATGGCCTGCTGCTGTTGCATCCATTTCCAGATCGTCAACGATGTCTTGCAGCCATCTTCGTTTTGGTCTTCCTCTTTTTCTTTTTCCCATTATGTATCCTTCCAATACAGTCTTCTCTAAATTATCATGACGTTTAATGTGGCCAAAATATTTAAGTTTTCTCTCTTTAATCCTCTTTACTAGCCAGCCTTCTTCAATATTGCGCTCTTGTAGTATAGATATATTTGTTCTATTTTGTGTCCACGATATTTGGAGAACTCTTCTGTAGCATTTACATTCAAAGGCATTTATGTGTTTTTCAGCTGTTTTGTTAAGTGTCCAGGTCTCACAGGCATATGTTGCTATGGGAAAGATGCATGCCCTTAAAAATCTTATTTTTGTGGTTCTGTCTGCTCCTCTCCACAGATTCTTTATTTGTTTTACTTTCTGAAGAGCGATAGATGTCCTCCTTTTAATTTCCCTCATTGTATCTCCATTATTAGTTAGTAGTGATCCAAGATATTCAAAACTCTCCACTTCTTCCAGTTTTTCCTCATTGATACATATTTCATTGCCTTGTTTGTTTTGTCAGTTGTCATCAATTTAGTTTTCTTTGCATTAAGGTAGAGGTTCTGCTCTTCGCTGTTCTTGCGGACTGACATAATTAGTTTTTCCATTCCTTTTTGTGTTATGGACAGCAATACTGTGTCATCAGCATATCTAATCTCTGATATTTCATAACCTCCAACTGTTATGGCATCGTAATATTCTTTGTCTACATCTTCTCTAACATTCCTCATTATATTTTCAGTATACAAGTTAAATAAGTAGGGTGACAATATGCACCCCTGACGGACCCCTTGTTTTATGTCAAACCAACTTGTTGTTTCACCATTTATTCTTACTGCTGCTTGTTGGTCTAGATACAGCAGTGATGTTAATTGTATCAAATGTGTTGGAAATCCCATTTTTTCCATTATTTCCCAATGATCTGGTGTTGTACACAATCAAATGCCTTTGAGTAGTCTATAAAGGATAAATATAGATTCACATTAAACTCTCTGCATTTCTCTATTATTAATCTTAGATTGAATATATGATCTCTTGATCCTCTTCCTTGCCTGAAACCAGCTTGGACCATATTGACTTCTTCTTCTATTTTCTTTCGAAGTCTACCCATTATGATTTTTAACAGAATTTTACTGGCATGACTAATCAGGGCAACAGTTCTGTAGTTGGTGCATAATTTCAGGTTACCCTTTTTTTGGCAGTGGTATGAATACAGTTCTTTTCCATTCTTTTGGCCAAATACCTGAATGCCATATCTTTTTGCACAGTGCATGATAGATTGTTGCACACTCCTTTCCTCCTACTTTAATAAGTTCAGCTGTTATCTCATCACATCCTGGTGATTTACCATTTTTCAGATTCTTTATTGCCCATAAAACTTCTTCCATTGTCGGTTCGGGTTCTTTCTCCTCCAATAATAATTCACACTGTTGATTTCTGCTTCCACAGTCGGTTGTTTCATACATTCTTTTGCAATATTCCTTCCATCTTTCTAGAATTTCCTCTGTCTCTGTCAGGGTATTCCCCATCTCATCACAAATTACATTTAGCTTAGGTGTGACATTTCTCGTCAATGTCTTCATTTCTTTAAACATTTCACTATCTCTTCCACACTTCTGATGTTCTTCTATTCTTTCACAACAATCTTGTATGTATTGTTTTTGTCTGTTCTTATGTTTCTTCGTACTTCTTTTGTTAAAGTTTTATATTTATTTTTGTTGTTGTTTGTCACTTTCCGTTGCGTCTTCATTTCTCTACATTGTTTTATCAGTTCTAGTGTACCTGCTGTGATCCATGTATTCTTTTGTGTTTTCTTTACTGGAACTATGTCTGTAGCTGTTGTTACTAAGATATCTTTGGCCTGCATAGCCAATTCATCTGGTGTCATCTCCTCCTGTACAGCCATCAGGATTTCGAAACGGTTCTTCACTTCTATACCGTATTGCTCTGGTATATTTGTAAGGTCAAAGCGGAGTGGTCTTGATCCCGTAACTATCTTTTTTATCTTTATCTTCATGTCTGCTATTAATAACTCATGGTCCGTGTCACAGTCAGCACCTGGTAAAGTTTTTGCTGATGTTATACTTGATCTCCACCTTCTCTGCACTAAAATGTAATCTATTTGATTCCTGGTTTTCCAATTAACCATACAAACCAATAAATAAAGAGTGGGTAATACTATAAACAATTTTTAGATGAGGCACAAAATATACATACATACATACACACCCATATGCATAAAGGTACAGTGCTGGATTATAAGTTCATGGAAAACAAGAGAAAGTGGAGATGAGTACAGTCTCTTCAGCTGGGGTTGAAACAGCCATTAACTCATTCAACCGTAACACAGCGAGTGCAAATCATTGACTGTGAAAGCGGCGTCCTATCATTTTCATTCATTTATTTGGGATATCTGCAAAATAAGTTCCCTGTTTTGTTTTTTTTTTGTTTGCCTGCGGCGACAATAATGTGTTACAGATGGTAGTTGCGTATATATTTTAATTAATAAATATACTGTAATACTGGAAGTAACGATTATATCTTTTACATTATATCAATATTCGTTCACTGACAACCATAAGCTCTGCTCCCTTCTATAGTAAAAGCTCTCAGCTCTTGTATAGTAAGCTCTGCGCATTGTATAGTTAGCTCTGCTCCCTTGTATAGTAAACTCTGCGACTTCGTATAGTAAGCTCTACGACTTTGTATAGTAAAATGTATGCATTGTATAGTAAGCTCTGCGACCGTGTATAGTAAGCTCTGTGCCATTGTATAATAAGTTCTGTGCCATTGTATAATAAGTTCTGTGTAATTGTATAATAAGCTCTGTGCCATTGTATAATAAGTTATGTGTAACTGTATAAAAGCTCTGTGCCATTGTATAATAAGTTATGTGCCATTGTATAATAAACTCTGTGCCATTGTATAATAAGTTATGTGCCATTGTATAATAAGCTCTGTGCCATTGTATAATAAGTTATGTGCCATTGTATAATAAACTCTGTGCCATTGTATAATAAGTTATGTGCCATTGTATAATAAGCTCTGTGCCATTGTATAATAAGTTATGTGCCATTGTATAATAAGCTCTGTGCCATTGTATAATAAACTCTGTGCCATTGTATAATAAACTCTGTGTCATTGTATAATAAGCTCTGTACCGTTGTATAATAAGTTATGTGCCATTGTATAATAAGCTCTGTCCCATTGTATAATAAGTTATGTGCCATTGTATAATAAGCTCTGTGCCATTGTATAATAAACTCTGTGCCATTGTATAATAAGTTATGTGCCGCTATATAGAGAGGTTTTTCAAGTTAGATTTCATTTCATTCCTTTGCATGTCCCTTGCGGAACTTTGCCTCCCAATCAGCACTCCTGTAGGCCTCTCGGTTGTGAGAAAGATGGCCTGCTGCTGCTGCATCCATTTCCAGATCATCAACGATGTCTTGCAGCCATCTTCGTTTCGGTCTTCCTCTTTTTCTTTTTCCCATTATGTATCCTTCCAATACGGTCTTCTCTAAAGTATCATGACGTTTAATGTGGCCAAAATATTTAAGTTTTCTCTCTTTAATCCTCTTTACTAGCCAGCCTTCTTCAATATTAAGCTCTTGTAGTATAGATATATTTGTTCTTTTTTGTGTCCACGATATTTGGAGAACTCTTCTATAGCATTTACATTCAAAGGTATTTATGTGCTTCTCAGCTGTTTTGTTAAGTGTCCAGGTCTCACAGGCATATGTTGCGATGGGAAAGATGCATGCCCTTAAAAATCTTATTTTTGTGGTTCTGTCTGCTCCTCTCCACAGATTCTTTATTTGTTTTACTTTCTGAAGAGCAATAGATGTCCTCCTTTTAATTTCCCTCATTGTATCTCCATTATTAGTTAGTAGTGATCCAAGATATTCAAAACTCTCCACTTCTTCCAGTTTTTCCTCACTGATACATATTTCAGTTGCCTTGTTTGTTTTGTCAGTTGTCATCACTTTAGTTTTCTTTGCATTAAGGTAGAGGTTCTGCTCTTCGCTGTTCTTGCGGACTGACATAATTAGTTTTTCCATTCCTTCTTGTGTTGTGGACAGCAATACTGTGTCATCAGCATATCTAATCTCTGGTATTTCATAACCTCCAACTGTTATGGCATCGTAATATTCTTTGTCTACATCTTCTCTAACATTCCTCATTATATTTTCAGTATACAAGTTAAATAAGTAGGGTGACAATATGCACCCCTGACGGACCCCTTGTTTTATGTCAAACCAACTTGTTGTTTCACCATTTATTCTTACTGCTGCTTGTTGGTCTAAATACAGCAGTGATGTTAATTGTATCAAATGTGTTGGAAATCCCATTTTTTCCATTATTTCCCAAAGTTTCTGGTGTTGTACACAATCAAATGCCTTTGAGTAGTCTATAAAGGATAAATATAGATTCACATTAAACTCTCTGCATTTCTCTATTATTAATCTTAGATTGAATATATGATCTCTTGATCCTCTTCCTTGCCTGAAGCCAGCTTGGACCATATTGACTTCTTCTTCTATTTTCTTTCGAAGTCTACCCATTATGATTTTTAACAGAATTTTACTGGCATGACTAATCAGGGCAACAGTTCTGTAGTTGGTGCATAATTTCAGGTTACCCTTTTTTGGCAGTGGTATGAATACAGTTCTTTTCCATTCTTTTGGCCAAATACCTGAATGCCATATCTTTTTACATAGTGCATGATAGATTGTTGCACACTCCTTTCCTCCTGCTTTAATAAATTCAGCGGTTATCTCATCACATCCTGGTGATTTACCATTTTTCAGACTCTTTATTGCCCATAAAACTTCTTCCATTGTCGGCTCGGGTTCTTTCTCCTCCAATAATAATTCACACTGTTGATTTCTGCTTCCACGGTCGGAAGTTAGAACGAACGCTAAATTTCTTGTGTCGCCGCCATTTGTTGTTCACATGCCTCAGCTTTGTGTTTCAAATAACATGAGTCAATGTATCTCCACTCTGAAATGTTTCTAACATGCCATACAACGTGATGGTAATCAGAAAATCTTTCCCAGAATAATGGAACCTGAAGATTTCTCACTTTTGCGAGATTTCAACAGCAACATTCATTTATTTGCATGTCCCTTGTGGAACTTTGCCTCCCTAACAGCACTCCTGTAGGCCTCTCGGTTGTGAGAAAGATGACTTGCTGCTGAAGCATCCATTTGCAGATCATCAACGATGTCTTGCAGCCATCTTCTCTTTGGTCTTCCTCTCTTTCTTTTTTCCCAATTATGCACCCTTCCAAGACAGTTTTATCTAGATTATCAGGACGTTTAATGTGTCCAAAATATTTAAGTTTTCTCTGTTTAATTTTCTTTGCTAGCCAGCCTTCTTCAATATTAAGTTCTTGTAACAGGTGAATATACCTAAACCTTATACTCTGTTCCGTTAACACTAGGGAAAAATAATTTATGTTAAGGAGAGATCTGAGTCAAAATGAAAGCAGTAATAGGTGAGGGATTGATGAAAATGAAGTAAGAAACAAACAACTCACTAGTGACTAAGGAATGGAGCACAGAAGTCGCTAGTGGCTAAAGAATGGACCAGAGAACTCATTAGTGACTAACGAATGGAGCAGAGAAGCCACTAGTGACTAAAGAATGGAGCAGAGAATCCACTGGTGACTAAAGAATACAGCAGGGAAGTCACTAGTGGCTAAGGAATGCAGCAGAGAAGACACTAGTTTCTAAAGAATGCAGCAGAGAGAAAACTGAGAGACAAAAATGTTAATGAAGGGAAGGAAGCCAAAAAAAGCCCAGACCTTCATGGGAAGAAATCACTGAGGAAAGAAAACGAACTGAAAGACTGGGCCAAATAAACTGGAAAAGACACCCCTCCTTTGACAACGTTTAATTTCTCATGGGAGTCAACTGTAGAGACTTTGTAAAAGGACTAGGGAAAGAGGAGAAACTGAAATAGATTATGACGAAGATTTAAGTGATGTTATAGATTTTTTAAAGGGTTAACTTGAAGAAAAACAGCGAAAGGATGAGAAGGGACGAAAGCTAAATTTACAAGAGCGGAGATGAGAGATAAGAGGAGAAATAAACTAGAGCGAAACAGGAGACTATATAACGGAAAGGCGAATGCGATGGTTTATGGAGAAAATGTTATCGACTTCTTTCATTATTCTTTTTGCCTTTTCTTAAATCTGTCAATTACAAAAACTCTTTCTATCTTATTCTTTCCTCTTTCAACTTTTATTTTGCCTGGCTTGATCCTTTCATTTTCTGTATCTCTATTTCCTCTGTTACTTTCTTTGCATCATCTGCTTTGATCAATCAGAGAATTGTATACCCCAGGCCTCTTCACGCAGTCATCACGCGTAATGAGATTTGTGTGTATGTATGTATGTGTGAAAGAGATAAATGAGAGCAAAAAATTAGATTATATAAAGTATTTTCTTTCTTATGCCAAAAAGATGAGACGATACTTCTAAGTTGCATGTAACGAATCTTGGCGTTAATACATGCTCATTCTCTACTACACAGGCAGATGTCAAGACTTGGCACCCTGATGTGGACGGATATTCTCCGGCGTGGCAGCTGAACAGCCGACCTCTATCACAAGATGTCATTACATCGTCAACGAAGTTATGAATGTAGCGGCCTGGAAGCTCAAGCCAAGCTTGTGTGCGTTAAAGAGATGAAGCAAGAGCTATGCCGTGAGAGAACTCGTCTTACAGGAATCCGTGGTTTTCCAGTCCCGACCGTTGTCTCACTATTTCCCTCCCTCTTACGTCTAGACCGTTATCTCACTATTTCGTTCCCTCTTACGTCTAGACTGTTATCTCACTATTTCGCTCCCTCTTCGTCTAGACCGTTATCTCACTATTTCGCTATCTCTTACGTCTAGGCCGTTATCTCAATATTTCGCTCTCTTACGTCTAGACCGTTGTCTCACTATTTCGTTCCCTCTTACGTCTAGACCGTTATCTCACTACTTCGCTCCCTCTTACGTCTAGACCGTTATCTCACTATTTCGCTCCCTCTTACGTCTAGACCGTTATCTCACTATTTCGCTCCCTCTTACGTCTAGACCGTTATCTCACTATTTTGTTCTCTCTTACGTCTAAAGTGACTTGTCTGTTATTTTCGGTGGCTAATCAATAGCACACACTATTTTATCAATGGACAAGGAAAATAACACTTATGCAATAATTGCAGAACATGAAGGGAAATTGAACCGCGGCTCTTCACTTACGCCTCAAACACATAATGCTATTTAGTGAATGCGAAATATGTTTTTGTTTGTTTGCTTTTTTTTAATAACAGTTACATCGTATAACTTTGTAAGTCTGAATATTTCGTCTTAGAAAGTTGTAAAGATACACATTACCATCATAAGTATAACGATACAACTTTCAATAAAAAAAACAGCTTTCAATAAAAAAAAGAATACTTAACAGTACGTCGAAACAGAAAATGCTGGACTGCAAGGCAGGGCACACATTTGGGTTTCTGTGTGTCAGTGGGAAACAGATATTCACGGGAAAATATGTCTTTGAATGATCTGATCTCCAATGTTATTTAACATTTATAAATGCATTTCTTTTGCACGCGATTGTAATACGTATAAATGTGTGGTCTTGAATTATTTTACTTTATTTTATTCTACTTAGTTTATTTAATGCATTTTTTAGAAAGTACGATTTTGCTTAATACATTGAAGAAAACATCATAAGATTGTATCTCTTCGTAGATATTATATATATATATATATATATCTGAACCTTAAGTACCCAGGGCACATGGGGCTTCGGCAAGGGTTTTCCACAAATGCCTGTCCTTCGCCTTTTTTTCTACTCTTGCCCAGGTGAGCCCTCTATTGCTCAACATCCTTTCTGTTGTTCTTCTCCATGTCTCTTTTGGTCTACCCTTACTTCTGTTCCCCTGTGGTGTCCATCTTAGTGCTATTTTTGGTAGTGAGTTGTCAGTCATTCGGAGCACATGTCCCAACCATCGCCAGCGTCTTTCCTCAATAATTGTTGTCAGTGGCTTCATCTGCATTTCTGCCACTAAGATGTTATTTCTTATGGTATTTGGCCAAAATATTTTTCTAATTCTTCGTAAACACTTAGTCTGGAAAGAATTCAACTTGTTTTCTATGGTTTTGGTCATTTTCCAGCATTCACTTCCATAGAGTAGTACACTTAGAACATTACTCTTAAATATCCTGATTTTCATATTTATGCTTAGTTTTTTTTTAAATTTCCATATAGTCGACAGCATTGCAAAAGCCTGGTTTGCTCTAGTAAGTCTGCTGTTGATGTCCTCTGTGCTGTCTCCATTTTCTACTACTCTGCTGCCAAGGTATACAAATTCTTTGACTTCCTCCACTAACTTGCTATCTACATTTCTGTTGTTCACATTTTGCTTCATTAACTTTGTCTTTCCTACGTTAATCTTTAGTCCTATGTTGTTTGCATTCTGAGTTAGCTTGTTTATTTTATCTTGCATATCTTTGTGACTGCATGATAATAGACAAATGTCGTCCGCAAAGTCAAGGTCCTCCAGCACTGTGTCAAGGGTCCATTGTAATCCTCTGCGTTTGTCTGATGTTGCCTCCTTCATTAACCAATCTACTGCCAAGACAAATAATGTTGGTGATAATACACATCCCTGTTTCACTCCTGTTTGTACCCTAAAGCTGCTGGAGGTATGTTCTCCACAGATAACTTTGCACTGAAAACCCTCATATAGGGCTTTGATTACATTCACTATCTTATGGGGAGGCCATGCCATCTTAGGATTTTCCACAGTGCATCTCTGTTGACACTGTCAAAGGCTTTCTCAAAATCTATGAATAATGCATATGTTGTGCTATGCCACTCATTTGCCTGTTCTAATAATAAAATATATATATCCTGCCGGAGGCACCCTAGTCACTCAGCTGGAGAAATGGGTACCCGACTTTCTGGAGTTGGGGAAGGAAAGGCGCCCAGGCGTAATACTGACCATATCACCCTTTAACTGTGCTGACAGGTCAAGGAAAATATGGGCAGTAACACTATATCCCCGTGTGCCTCTAAGGCATGACAGGGTTACCTTTACCTGTGCCTTAGATATATATATATGTGTGCGCGTGCGTGCGTGCGTGCGCGCGCGCAATGCATTACACAATATTTTTAAAACTTAATGTGGATTTTCTTTTCAGTATTCCTTCTCTCTACTATCTGAAGCAATGATGATGCTAGACTGGGGAGGAAGGGGAGGGGGGGGTTCTGTTTTTTTTTGGGGGGGGGGGGGGTTGACGGGCGTAGAAATTCCTTCAATGCTAACTACGGGGAAAATTCACGTCTTAGGGCAAAAACTGTGTCGATGGAAACTCGGAGATCACGATGTCGCTGTCATATCGTGATGTCTCCGACCGTCAATAGGGGTGGGGGGTGGGGAAAGAGGATTGGGGGGGGGGAAGAGGATTTGAGAGGGGGGAAAGAGGATTGAGGGGGAATTGGGGAGGGGGGATTCCGTGTCTGTTGTTGGATATAATAACTCTGTTTGACAATAACTTCCTTGCTGCCTCCTTGAGGCGGAGACCTGCGTCCTCACTCTTCTGTTACTTTCCGCTGTGGTTTGTTGGCTTTCCCGGCGCCCATGGCTGTCGTGTCATGTAGCAACGTTTTCCTCGACTGCCCCGCAGGCAAACCCGATGTTATCACAGCCTCTTACTGGTAGATTTTTCTTTTCATATCTCTTCTTACGTTTCGGCTATAGTCGGGTTATCGATCAGACTATTGGTTCTGGTACAACGGAAGGTAACTGGTCTGTTTATTTTCTTTTGGGGGGAAAAGATCCGAGGATCAGTGACACTTTGTTTCCATCAGAAAAGGAAAAAAAAAAAAGATAATCTGGCCTAGCTTTCTATCACCCCGGAACTGAGAGCTGGTGTTCTTTGCAGCTGATGTTATGAAGGTAATGATGCATAACGTGGTGTCAGCTTGGTGGATATTTTGTTCAGTCTCTTAGCTAACAAGCAGGGGGTCTGTTATATTTCTTTAGTAGACCTTACCGCCATGAGCCCTATCTCTGGCTCGTTTACCGGGCTAGGCCTGTTACTGGGGGCGGGGGGTATGGGGAGGGGGTTACCTACGAGGAGGATAGGGTCTTGATTGGCTATGGCTCGACAACCTTGGCGTTAAGCATGTCAGGTGTGGGTCGCTAATTACCACATCCGACAGCGTTTCCTGCCC
The DNA here is from genome assembly GCA_009760885.1 of Achatina immaculata. Taxonomy (NCBI): domain Eukaryota; kingdom Metazoa; phylum Mollusca; class Gastropoda; order Stylommatophora; family Achatinidae; genus Lissachatina; species Lissachatina immaculata. Next base: position 60,123,479 of record CM019692.1, on the reverse strand, counting down.
CCGTGAAAAATAAAAGTTGGGAGATCAGTGGCAGGATATCACATGAGCATGCGTCTAGCTCTTCTCACGTTATGTCATTATTTTGTGTGTTTGTTCGTTCGTTCCTCTCACTGATCATGGTGTGGAACGAACAAAGCTCCTCGCTGATCATGGTGTGGAACGAACAAAGCTCCTCACTGATCATGGTGCGGAACGAACAAAGCTCCTCACTGATCATGGTGTGGAACGAACAAAGCTCCTCACTGATCATGATGTGGAACGAACAAAGCTCCTCACTGATCATGGTGTGGAATGAACAAAGCTCCTCACTGATCATGGTGTGGAATGAACAAAGCTCCTCACTGATCATGGTGTGGAATGAACAAAGCTCCTCACTGATCATGGTGTGGAATGAACAAAGCTCCTCACTGATCATGGTGTGGAACGAACAAAGCTCCTCACTGATCATGGTGTGGAATGAACAAAGCTCCTCATGGATCATGGTGTGGAATGAACAAAGTTCCTCATGGATCATGGTGTGGAATGAACAAAGTTCCTCATGGATCATGGTGTGGAATGAACAAAGTTCCTCATTGATCATGGTGTGGAATGAACAAAGTTCCTCATGGATCATGGTGTGGAATGAACAAAGTTCCTCATTGATCATGGTGTGGAATGAACAAAGTTCCTCATGGATCATGGTGTGGAATGAACAAAGTTCCTCATTGATCATGGTGTGGAATGAACAAAGTTACTCATTGATCATGGTGTGGAACGAACAAAGTTACTCATTGATCATGGTATGGAATGAACAAAGTTCCTCACTGATCATGGTGTGGAACGAAGAAACTCATTGTATATGCTGCTTTATCTTTAATTCACCGGTTAATTAATAAATTAAATAATGATTACATGTAACATACATATGTCTATGTCTACGAAATGAGACACATCTTGTGCAACAGATCCATATCAATGGAAACAAGATTCCGAGTACTTGAATGTTACATCGAGCCAATTTTGTTTTATGGATGTGAAGCATGGTCCATGAATAAGAGAGTACAACGAGAAATGGAGGCTATGGAGATGTGGTTCATAAGAAGGACGTTGAAAGTACCATGGACAGCTAAGAAAACCAACGAAGAGAGGCTGGAGTTAAAAAGCAAATTACAGTAAAGATCAGAGGCAGACAAGCGAGATTTGTAGGACATTTTCTGAGAAGAGGAAAACTGGAACACATTGTGGCAAGTGGAAAAACTGAGGAAAGAAAAGACAGAGAGAGAGAGAGAGAGAAGTTACTGGATATGCTGTCAGTGTGGCCAGGAAGAAAGTCACAGGCGGATCTCATAATCAAGTCTAAAGACAGGGAATTGTGGAGAGAAATGATCGCCTACGCCACACGGCACGGCTCCTGATTGATTGACGTCTACGTTGGCGTCCCGCGCCTTACATAAAAATGCGCACATACACGCACACACATACACGTACACGCACACACGTACACGCACTCATTTTGTTGATCACTTCAGGCGTCTTGTAGCCAACAGCGTTCCATTAGCTGTTTACGTGGGCCCCCATTACCTAATACCACTTTCAAAAGTTTCTCCATCTTTGAACCACTAAAAATTCCGCTTGACAAAATTTCTCTTCGGAAGCTGTAATGGATTTTGAAGTACTCGGGGCTTAACAGGCGCACGTGCTGAGAATTAAACCAATCAGGAACTGCACGAGCTTGGTCAAGCGTTGCTGAGTGATTCAGAAAACGGCTGAGAGACTTTTTGGGGGTGTAATACGGAAAGGCGGAAATGACGAGCAAGAATACACGGTTAGTGACTGATATTTCAAAATGAATATTTCCATTTTGTGTTTTTTAAATAAAGCTTTTTTCTAAAAGCTTTCTGGCTAATAAATAAATTAAATAAATCAATAATACTGTTATTGAATAAACTGCTTCACCTACTGAATTCGAAGGAAATGGATTACAACTTTGTGCATCTCACTAAGTGTTGCGTTAAAATTCAAGGTATAAGTTTTTCAAAACTTAATTAGAGAAAAACATTATTTTCTGTGACGGCACGTTCTGTGTCACGTGACATGCTTTGCATAGGGGGGCGATTATATCCTACCTCAGCGCATGCGCACAACGCAACCTCGTGTCAAATTTCTTGTCGACCATTTAGCTGCAGATCGAGATCGCTGCCTAAAAAGATTTTACTTGGAGCTGAGATGCCATTTCAGCAAACTTCTCGTTGCTATATGTATGTTATGTTATGTAGTATGCATATCTATAATGTGGCTCACATATATAATGAGATTCAACTGTAAGTTTTAAAGGGTTTTACATTTTGAGTGGAAAAAAAGTCTCCGTGCGCGAAGACGGTAGCCCTGTTATGCCATTAAACACCTGGAGGATCTGGTATTGGACACCACGTCTTCCTTGACCTGTCGGCACGCTAGAGAGTGATGTATCATGCCTGGCTGTCTTTCCAACTCTAGAAGAAGCCAGACATACATTTTACAGCTTGGTGACTAAGGCGCCACTTGGCATATTCGAACCATCGACTTTCATGATGAGAAGCTAGTGCACTAACCACTTCGCCACTCAGACCCCCCCCCCCCCCAACATCTAGTAAAGTTGTTACTTTTTTTAAAAATCAAGTATAATCTATAGGAGAACTTAAATAATATTTCTAGAATGAAGCAAATTTATGTTGTGATCATTAATATCCCAGAAAGTTGTAGCAGAAAAGAGCAATTGACACTGCGATGTTTCATTTCTGCTTTCTGCTCTATGGTTACTGTTTGTCCTCAGCTAGGCGGGAGGTTAAGAGTCTTTGCATATCTCGAAATATTTCAGAGTATGAGGAAGTTATAAAAAATGTGTGTGATGTATCCAGTGACTTCTTCAATAAATTATACATTTTTTAAAAATAAAATACGGCCTATACAAACAGGTTTTTATGATTATTGATTCTGATAGCAAATTTGATAAGTCCCTGCTTTAAAGTGCGTCAAGTTAGATTAATCTGACGACCACTGGCAGACATTGCTCTCACTGTCCTGGAAGCGCTGACAGACACCAGACACAAGAAAACACGTGGGGGTTGGGGTGGGGGGGGGGGGGCTTAAACAATGTGACCAGTTTACGTCAGCAAAAACTTCTAAAATAAGATTTTAGTGCCAAAAAAAAAAAAAATTAAGATCAATTTTAGATCCGTCTGGAACTCCGGTAGTCTTGGTTTATCAATTTCTTGGGCACTCCCAGTGAGAAATTTAAGATGAGTGGTGTTTATGCTTTCGTGGGTGGGGCATGCAGTCACACACTGAGATGGAAAATACAGGAAGCCAGTATGATAAACGTGCTAGGGAGACTGTACAATTATCCAGACTAGTGTGACAGGGGTTAGGCCCTCTTGGTGGTCGTAATAAAAGTTTGTGCAGTCTCCTTCAGCATGCCTAGAGAGGCATGCCTAGACATTGTCTCCCCATGGCGCTAAACTCTGACCTCAAGTCTTTGGTTAAAATTTGTTTACCAATCCAGTGAAAACCTATGACTCTAAGCTGCTGTGACTTTGTATCGGGATTATAAGTGTGCTGCCTGAATTGGTGCACTGGCTGTATTGGTGCATTGACTGTATTTGTGCACTGGCTGTATTTGTGCACTGGCTGTATTGGTGCATTGGCTGTATTTGTGCACTGGCTGTATTGGAAACAAGTTCTTAAAGTCAACGGAAATGAAAGAAGATGTAAAGAAAAAGAGAATAATATAGATAATTTGGTAAAAGAAGAATCAATAGAAAAAGAGGAACAAAATGATGATGAACATGGTGGTGGTGGTGGTGGTGGTGGTGGGTGGAGAGCAGGAGGAAGAAGAGAAGAGAGAAAATAAGAAAAAGACTTAAGAAGAAGAAAAAGTATGAGAAAACAAACTCTCAAGGACAAAGCCTGGTCCACGGTTGTGTAGTAGCTGCGCTGTTGCCTTATCAACAGGGACACAAAGCTTAGTCTTGCAGCTTTTTCTTTGTCTTCCAAAAGATGGGAGTGTGTGGCGAGGTGACTTATTAGTTGTTAGTGAATTTGTCAGTCTAATAGTTTCAGCGAATGGACCGTCAACAACAGGGCATCTTGCTTACAATCGAAAGGCGTACAGTAGTGCGATATATATATATATATATATATATATATATATATATATATATATATATATATATATATATAATTGAACAGGCAAATTGCATTAAATCACTCTACCAACCAATGTCAATTAAGGAAAATATTCTTCATCGTTGTCAAAACACATAATCAGAATCAGTATATCATATATCACATACGATGTACATCCTACATCAGCAATGCATTGACTTCATCCACACGAGAAGGCATTACAGAATGTGAGGGCTCTCAGAACACAATTTTCATAATACGAAAACATAGTAAGACTTTACACTCAGCTACCGAACATTTGAGCTCATATAACATGAATATTACCATATCCATATATATAATGTAAATAAGCAACATCAATAACATAGCAATGCAAAACTTGAGCCAACGTTCTGACTTCAGTATTAACCATTTGTGTTGTCTGCATAAATCAGCAGTAATCCTTTGTATGCCAACCAATATCAACTATATGTATACGGACAGAGAGATTAGACAGACAGACAGACAAGCAGGCAAGCAGGCAGGTAGGCTGGCGGGCGGACGGACGGACGGATGGATGGATGGATGGATGGATGGATGGATGGATGGATGGATGGATGGATGGATGGATGGATAGATAGATAGATAGATAGATAGATAGATAGATAGATAGATAGATAGATAGATAGATAGATAGATAGATAGATAGATAACCCACAACTCACTACTATAACCCTGTTATACTGTCATGGGTGCACCCAGCACTTTGACAACCAATCTTACAAATGAAACTCACTTGAGTCGGAGACCTGCTGAGGTCAAGGCTGAAAACGACTATAGCATACTTACAACACCAGTAAACTCCTTAACACACATTATTAGTAATACCTATACATGTAAATCCACGAACTTTACTCTCTACAAAGCTCACTCATAAAAGACTAACACCCAACTGATCTGACTTCTTACACCCCGAACTTTTACTTTTAACTCGACAGGAAGAGTTCGGCCAAAACACGTTTTACGCCTAAGAAGGCTACACTCTTCCAGAGACAGAGACAATCTGATGTCTTTATGCTGTTGCTTTACCAGCAGGAGTACAAGGTTAATCTTGCAACTTTTCTTGGTGTGATGTCATTATACTTCTTATGAATTGTCGGGGTCAGTGGAATTATTTTACTTCGACTCATTATACTGCACAGGCTGTAAAGATTGATGATGATGATGATGATGATGATGATGATGTAATTTTTAGACAGCACAATTTTTTAAGAACTTAATTTGTCTTTAAAAAAAAACAAAAGTAAAAAAAAATATCTCAGAAATGACTGTAAAGAAATATAAATAGTAAAACGATGGCAGATTCATCTCCGAGTGAAACATTTCCTGGTATTGGGGAGCTCAGTCGCTGTGTTTCACAATCCCGTCGGAGCTAAATAACTCTTACAGTAACTCCAGACTACCCTTTCAAATGAAGATCCTGCTGGAGAAACGATAATGGCGCCACTAACAAGCTTTCAGAACTTATTGAGAAAGATGGTTCTTTCACCCGAAGGAATAAGTGGTCACGTGATGACACTTCCTAATGGAGACCAGGAACATGACATTATAGAAGATATCCGGAGCGAGGGATAGAATTCAAAAGTCCCTAGAGAGTGGACAAAATGGTTTGAAAGCATCTGGTGGCCATCGGGTTTCAGCTAGAAATCATAGAGCTGGATAACGATATTTCCTGGCAGTTTTACGCTCAAATCTTACGTCATTTGATACGTCCAAGTTTAGAATAATAGACTTTATCACAAATAAGTCTTTCTTCTTTAGTGTCAATCTACAGAACTTTCATGTGACTGATTTCAAACCTACACACCATATTAAAAGGCGACGTGATGTGCTGAGAAAACGTATATCCTTCAGTACAAGTCTATACATCTTCACCTTCACACAGTGTAGATGGTAAAGAGACAGAGAGAGATAAATCTAAAGAGAGTTAGTCAAATGGTATACACACGTGAAGAGAAACCTTAGAGACATGGTGGAGATGAGAAATGCTCGTTACGGCACTGCTTACACAATTTAAAGTTTTGTACTTTCATTGTTGTTGTAGGCTTGTTCAGTTCCACTTTCTCTTGTAGCTCGGCTGTTATAGACTTAGGAAGGATCGAAAGACTCACACGGATCGAGCTCTTTGGGATACACAATTTTTAGAAAGAAATACTCAGAAGTTGCATGGAATCTCGTTATAGTCATGGCACTTAGTGGAGGTGCTAAATGTATAATTTATCCACATGGATAATTTCTACCACAAATTATAATATATGTGACTGTGATGTCATCACTACATGCATGCAGAAAGAACGGAAGAGAACAGACAAACGAAAATCATGTATGCACAAGAGATGAGGGAAACAAGACCAAGGGGCAGACCAAGACAGAGATGGAAAGACAACATAGAAGAGAAAATAAAAGAAATTGGTATCACGAACTGGAGATAGAAGGTTAGGAACAGAGAGGAATGGAAGCGAACTTCTGCAGCAACGAGCCTTAATGGCTCGGAAAGCTGAAAAAGAAGAAGCGATATCAACACTAACTATTCGGGATAAAAGAAATGGTTTATGTGTTTTTTTTTAATTTTTGGAGACTGCCTGAAATTGTTTTACGGACAGTACTGATTTTTAAACAAAACTTATGTGGAAGAAAAAGATAATAAAATGTAAGTAAAAACAAACTGGAAGTAAAAGAGTTATGGGCGCTAAATGGTTGGTCTGAGTGTACTGTCTCCTTGTTTAATCCTGTGCTGCAATACTGTCATTTGAAATAGAATTTTACAGAACATATTAGCAAGTGTTTGGTACTGTCGCTAATACCAACTTGGTCAAGCCCAAGAACAATAAACAATTTTGAAAAGAAGAGATGCTTAAGGGGGGGGGGGGAAGAAACAAAGAAATGAAAGAAAAGAACTCCCTGGCCAGATCTTAAAAGTCCACACTAATGACTGCTTTAGCTGGTAACCCTCCAGTCGCATCCTTCCGCTTGAGTCTAATTTACGCCCGACCTCTCACCCCCCGCCTCCCCCCAGCTTCTAGACTATGACCTTTTCCTAGTGGTCGCTAACGCCAGACGGGCAGAAAACGAAGTTATCTGCCCGAAAGATCTGCCTCAGGAGCTGAAAAGGTCAACAGAATGAACAGACGTGATTACTGGAAACTTAGGTGATTACGACCTGGTGTATTTCCAGTAGCCAAAGCGAGAACATCCTGGGAACAGACTTAATCAGCGCCCCACGACTCTGCCGCGTCCAGAATAGCAATGTTCAATTTTCTTGGGGGAAATTGTGAGATTTCTTCTCGGCCTGGTGACAATATTGAGTTAGCTGACACATTAAAGGGCGGATAATGGGACTTTTCGTTTAAGAGACAGGAAGTTGGGAGGGAGTAAGAAGGAGAGCTGGAGAGAGAACATTTGACGCAGCTTTAAGGCTAAACATGAGACTCCCTTAAGACATAGCCTTTTTTTTCTATGATTTGTGAGAATGTAGGCTGGACTTCAACACTGTCATATTTGGCACCTCACCCTGAGAACGTGATCAACAAATTAATGTTGTTTTTAAAATGCTTATTTTATTTCCTCGTATTTTACTCGTGTTCAAATATTATTTCTACTATACCAAATTTCATTTGTTGTTTTTATGTTTCAATTTCATTGATGAAATCAACTTGTTTCCACCGTCTCTACTCACTCGATCAGTCACTACGTGATGGACAGTGTTTTCAGCGTGGGTTTTATAAATCTGATTTATTTACCCCTCTGCCAGTCAGGTCCCTGAGGATTTTATTCACAAGCAATGTAGAAGTGCAACCTTTAGTCTTCATATTCTGAATCAGATCATAACACAACAAGACGAACTGAATACTAAGAGACGATAATCCATTTAGATCATAACACAACAAGACGAACTGAATACTAAGAGACGATAATCCATTTAGATCATAACATAACAAGACGAACTGAATACTAAGAGACGATGATCTATTTAGATCATAACATAACAAGACGAACTGAATACTAAGAGACGATAATCCGTTTAGATCATAACATAACAAGACGAACTGAATACTAAGAGAAGATGATCTATTCAAATCATAACACAACAAGATGAACTGAATACTAATAGATGACACTCTTACCTGATAATCTGGGAACTAGACTTTATATTTCTGTGTTAAATTTATAAAATGTTTCGCTTACAGTCTCCATTCGCTGCCATCTTCGTATCAGTTCTCCAGCTCACATTCGCAAACTCCTTCAAAGCCATACTAACTATTCATTAACAGTTGCTGAATGTTGTTGATCAAAGAGATCGACTGACCAATAGCAGGTATTATTTATATTCTTCTCTCCCTTGTCTAAACACCTAAGCTAAATGTAATATCAAGCAATCTAACCTATCGTAACTGTGAAGATTTGATAGGAGATGGAGAGAAAATATCGAAGATCTTTCTTTAATATTATGCCTAACAAAAGACATTAGTCACAGTTTGCGTTCACTGTTCGTTCCACCTCCTCCGTCCCCACCTCCTCCGTTCCACCTCCTCCGTTCCACCTCCATGGCAGTGTTTCTTTCAGAAGCTCAAAAAAAAAAAAAACCCAAGCAGGCCTAAGTAGATGAAGCACAAGCTGCTAAGACAGGTACTGTTTCTAATGTATCAATACCCCCCTCCCAAATATTATGAAAACATAAAAGAGAAGGAAAAGGCCGAGGAAAGCTAAGTATTGAAGTCAGCTTCATATTGCTGACTTCCTGAGGGAAATTATATCAGCTACGACTTCCCCAAACGAACTACCAGGAAAGATAACAAGGGAAAGGGTACAAGAGTAGTAGCACTTGGAAAAAAAAGGTTGACAATTTAAAGATGACGACAGACACAAATAAAATCAACAGTTGAGATAAAAACCGCTGAATTTAGAGCAGAAGAAAAAACATCGCACGTTCTGTTGTGTAGCAAGTAGAAAATACTTTGAAATCAGCAAGAAATAATTTTATAAACAGGAAGAAAAGGAAAAAAAAAAAAAAACAGAGCAAAGACCAGACATGCAAAATTACTTTGGTGTGGTCACGTGACATCACCGTAAATCACCGTAAAATACAGAGAGATCTCGCTTTTCGACGGGGCTCAGTTCTGATTACCATGTCGGAAAGCGAATGTCTTAGGGATTACTATACGGCATTTTATTTTCAATAGACGGCAGGCATTATAAGGCAGAGTGGCCTTATAATTTGTACACAAATATTAAAACAAATAATTTTACATTAAATAAGTACCGTTTACTGTTTTTGTTTTTTAATGTGTGAATTTAATGCGCCAAGAGACGATGGACGGAAAAACGAATCGCTCGCAAAGCGGGACGTCGGAAAAGTGGAGACTGTCTATCTGTAGAGAATATTCCCCATTCGTTTCTTTGGTTTTTTTTTTTTTTTTTAGCCATTCCGACTTCTTGTAGAACTATGAGTCTAGAGTTTATTGAGAAGTAGTTTTATCTGCGATGAAAACAAACGTTTTTTTGTTGATGGCCATCACCTCTGTCAGAAATTTCTTGGCTGATTACAGAAACGCACGTGAACTGGTTCTGGTACTTCCAGCATCTGACTTTACCTCGTCGATCTCAGTGTACTTCCACTGCCCCCCCCCCTCCCCCGAAGGCGAGCTTTACAGCATACTTTGAGAACCACTGCTTTTGACAAACCCTGAGAGGACCAAAGTTTTAACAGTCTAGAAAAATGTTAATGGATTTTCCTGAAATATGTCTATGTTTTGTCCTGTGCTTATAAATGCGTTAATAATCTCTTGCTGTAGACTCAAGACATTCACTAACTTTCATACTTAAAATGATTCACCAATTTTCAGAATAAATGTTGCGTCTTTTTCATCTCCTGTAGTAGCAGTATTATCAGCTATGAGTCACTTTCTAGTTCAGAGTCTAGTTCTGGCCATTCTTTTACTACAAATAACTATCATTCGTCGCTGAATATCATGCCAAGACACATTCTTTCTAGTTAAACTTGTATCACTGTATATACCATTTCTGCGTGTTTGCTGATATATTTGTCCCCCCCCCCCCCCAAGTTCAGAACCCACTAGAAGGAAATAAACTTTCTGAAACTTTACCCAAACTGCTGGAAAATTTGACGATTTAAAGCAACTCAGACTGCATGGCAAATATAAAGATAGTCCCATAGCAAATGCCGTAGAGGATGAAGCATTAGAGACCTCATTATGCTTGGCCATCAGCGTATGAGATAGGGTGGCCATTTCCTTTCCTCGCTGCCTTTCCTTCCCAGATTTTCTCTCGTACCCATTTTACGAGGCTGGGTCGACCTCGAGGCCGTATTGGTCAGAAAAAAAAAAAATCTCGCTCAGCGGGGGATTCGAACCCTCGACCATTCGGTTGCTAGACGATTGCTGACTCAGACTGTACTCTTGCGTATGTCCTTCAGTAAATGAAACAAAAAAGTACTTTTCATTTCTTATTCTTGTTTTATCTTCCCGGATTTCCGACAGCTGTCGGTGCGATAAAGATGCTGAAATGTATCGAAAACGTTTTTTTTAGTAACTTAATTTTCGTTCAACAATCAACAATTACGAAGTGAGTTGAGAAGATACGAAGTGGGGATGACTGCTCGTGAGATGAAATAACGAAATGGTGGGTTTTTACAAATCATGAGATGTTAGTGATTGGTATAATAAAGGTAATAATTTATGCATAAATTGTACATTTTTCATAATAAAGGTGTACATGTGTTTCATTACTCTCTCTCTCACTCTCTCACTCTCTCTCTCTCTCTCTCACTCTCTCTCACTCTCTCTCACTCTCTCTCTCACTCTCTCTCACTCTCTCTCTCTCACTCTCTCTCTCACTCTCTCTCACTCTCTCTCTCACTCTCTCTCACTCTCTCTCTCACTCTCTCTCTCACTCTCTCTCTCACTCTCTCTCACTCACTCTCTCTCTCACTCTCTCTCACTCACTCTCTCTCTCTCTCACTCTCTCTCACACTCTCTCTCTCTCACTCTCTCTCTCACTCTCTCCCTCTCATAGGCTTGCTGCCATCAAGGCTTTGTTTCTATGGACAACGGTTACAGCAGCTGTCTTACAGACCTGGTGTGAAAATAAATGCAGAAAAAAAAAATATGCGAAATTCTCGTCATGGGAGTGGATCACAACGATCCCCTTCCTGGCTGCCCTGTTACAGGAACCACCTTTTGTGAGGTGGAGCAGCGGCGACTGGGCCAGATATGATTGGCTGGCTCTGACAATTTTACCGTCACTCAAATACAGTCTTCTTGGCTCGGATGCACCCTCAAACATTCTAAGTCAACGTGAGGAAATTCAGTCACAGACAATTTGTAATGTTCAAGCTGAGGGCTGTTGTACTTTGATTAGACTGACTCGGGAAGGACCATCGAGTGAAGCTGAAGTTGACGTTGACATGCAGAACTTAAGATAGTGAGAAAAAAATACATGGTGGCAAAAAGGAAAAGGCTGTGATCTGAATGGGGTTAGTCGTCAGTGTGTGACACAACTGAAATGAGTTAGTCGTCAGTGTGTGTGACACAACTGAAATGAGTTAGTCGTCAGTGTGTGACACAACTGACATGAGTTAGTTGTCAGTGTGTGACACAACTGAATGGGGTTAGTCGTCAGTGTGTGACACAACTGACATGAGTTAGTTGTCAGTGTGTGACACAACTGAATGGGGTTAGTCGTCAGTGTGTGACACAACTGAAATGGGTGATGCTATAGTCGAATATAATTCAATAAGAGATGTTATATTCTGACAGAATTAACTGAATAGTATTATAGTCTGATGTATTTGATGTTACCCTAATAATATGGAAGAGGTCACTGCATATAAAACTCAGACGACCTAAAGTTTGTAACATAAATAAAGATGTCTGCTCAACGCCTCAAAGTATCCACGAACCTAGGATATGTGACCTCTTGTGTTACTTGTGCAAATCTCTTCGCCAAATATTTGCCAACTTTGCTGATCTGTTATCAAAGCATAGACGTGCAAGGAAACGAAGAATGCTTAAATAAAGATGAGGTAACACGGGATAGAATTACCAATGACGGATTTGCTTCCCCTCCTTTGCCGCCATTTCTGAAACAGGTTGATAAATGACCAGGCTTGCAAGTCGTATCACATATCAAGGGTTTTAATACGGGCGGAGGGGGAAAGGGGGGGGGGGGGAGAAGGGGGCTTTTTGTGATCGTGACATTAGTGCAGACGTCAGAATGCATTCTACCGATTACATATCACTTAATGAGTACCGAAAATGACACTGTGCGGAGAATGTCACCCTTAGTGTTAAGCTCTCCTGCATGTACTGGCAGATTTATCATCGGTTACTGGTCCTGCTGACGTGTTCAATTATCTCCCCTCGGCTAGTTCTTATCTGTCCAGATCCTTGAAAAGCACTTAAATGTCCTCCTCCGACGCTGGCGATATAGTGCGGACTATCTCCTCCGACGCTGGCGATATGGCCCGGACTAAAGTGTAGGATTTAGTTCTGGTTTATTCTGGAGCTGACCAGGACAAAAATGTCTCGTAGAGAGAATCAGCCTTTTATATAAACAGTACAAGATCATCGGAATTCTATGTAAACAGTATAACATTATCGGAATTCTATATAAACAGTACATCATCATCATCAGAACTCTATGTAAACAGTATAACATCATCAATTTTATTTAAACAGCACCTCATCATCAGACATCTATATAAACAGTATATCATTATCAGAATTCTATATAAACAGTACATCATCAAAATTCAAAATATAAACAGTATAGCATTATCGGAATTCTGTATAAACAGTATAACATAATCAACATTCTATATAAACAGTATGAAAACGTACATTTTCTCTCGCATGTTAAATGATTTCACTCAAAGAATTCCTTCAGACACGTATGTTTGTAATACATAAACTACGTACAGTGTCTTCATAAGCCATTTACTTCTCCTTCGCTCGCTAAGACAATGACGTCAGCCTTTCTCAGAAATAAAGAACTGAAGTTTTTAAATTGCTGCATTGTGAGAGAGAGAGAGAGAGAGAGACACAGAGAGAGAGAGACAGAGAGAGAGCGAGACTAGATTTGGTTTTATGTGGTACAAGTCATCATTCACAGTAATCACTTGTGTTTCTTCTTTGTAAATTTTCTCTATATATTTCAACTTGTCTTGTTTCTCTTTTCTCAAATACCTTGCAGTGTTGATGAAACGGTTAGAAGTCTTGAGACGGATCGGCGGTTTGCTTCATATAACTGGATATTTAAGGTTTCTGTAATTTCCTTCATCCACCTCTTCAGTGGACGACCTTTTTTCCGTTTTCTGCTATTTTAAGCGTGAGTGTTTTCTGTAGCATATTGTCTGGCGGTGTCCGTGTGACGTGGCCAAAACATCTGACTTGTTTCTGGATGTAATGTAGTACTGATATTATTTCAACCCATCGCCCTGATGGTGTCATTTCTGGTTTTGTCTCTTTTCTTGTTAGGTTTAATATTCTCCTCAAACATCACATTGCATCTCATTTCTGTGTGGACTCTCTCTCTCTCTCTCCTCTCTCTCTCTTTCTTTGGGCTATTAGTGTCACTGTTTTACACTGATAACAGAGAATTTGGAGACAGAGTGTGTGTTTTTTAAACGTTTTCCTCTAAAACTGTAATATTTTCATCTAGTTATTGTATAATATTGAAGATTGTGCACCATATATTTCTGAATAGTTCCATATTATAGAGAAGATTGTGCACAATATATTTCTGAATAGTTCCATATTATAGAATAGAAGCTTAAAGATGCTCTTTGATTAACATATCACAGGTTTCACAAAACATTACCACTTCACTAAATCTTGAGCACGTCCGATGAAAATGTTCTCTGCATTATTTAATTCTGACAAATAAGTTCAAGATGTATTGTCGACAACATCAGTTGGATTGAATCACTTAATCATTTGTTCACAGTATCAAACTCTATCATATTCTACATACAGCATTTCGGCAATGTTCTAAATTTCACAATATTCTACACTTGATATGAGAACATTTTCTAACTCAGTATTATATCAGATCTGCAACACATAGGCAATCAGTTAGACGACTAAATCACTGTACTCGAAGTTTCAAAAGTATCAATTCTTCGTAATCACTTGAATCACTTGAAACACATCTTCAATCTGTTCTAAAACTACTTCTTCAAAACTGCTTTTCCTGAGTATCTATTGCTCTAATTGTCCATCTGCTCCATCTGTCGTTACCTACTTCTTTCTCTCTCGTGTCTTCTCTGGCGTGTGTTCTCCTTCTGCTGTTCTTCTCTTCTTCTCTTGTCCGGACCAGTTTCTATTCACTGACCGCCCTTGTTCCTCCATCTTCGGCTACCTCCTCTATCTCCTCTCTCCTGTACTTCTGTACTTCTTCGTCCTCACTTGTACTTCCATAATTCTCTGTCCTCTGATTGTCTGTTCTTTCGTCTTCGGGTCCCCTCCTCTGTCTCCTCTCTTCTATTTCCGTACTTCTTGGTTCTCTCCTGTCTCTTCGCTCGCCTTTTTAATCTTCCAGTTCAACTTCACGGATTAACCAGTAAGTATTTTGGCTCCACGCTTCAAATGCCCATTGGTTCCCATGAGCGTCATTCAAACTGCCTCGTGACTTATCTCTCGTAAGTCAGTTGTCCAATAGGCCACTCTTCTAAATATTTAATTTGTCGTCTGGCCGAGATGGTTTCTGCTTTATTTAAAAAACCGTGTGCAATAGCGTCCTAACGCTAATAGGTGTCAAAGTGTTAACTCTGTCTACACGGTTGTCATTTACCTAAGACAATATCTTGCTCTTTCATGTCGGTGGTTTTATTGTGTCCTCGTTTTTCATTGTGTCTGCTTTTCTATTCGTCTCTTTTATTTTGTTTACACGTGTCAACGTCCGGTCACCGCTTTGTTATCACTGGACCATCCTACTTTCTGGCATCCTTCCTTTGTATAACCTGTATCTCAGCGTCACTGAGTCTCTTCTTTTTCTATTCAATGTTTCCACTGTTTACTTTTGTCCGCGTCTTGTTCTAGTGTCGTGGAAGTTTTATACCTTTATTTTCCTTTCCTACCTACTTTTCCCTGTCGTTTTTGGGTGTTACTATTTTGTTTACAGTATTTTTTCATAATCATATTAATAAATAATAATAATAACAACAACAACTATATTCATTACTTACAAGGCCATGCTATAAATGCCGTTTTTTTCTGTAATAATTCCTTTAGTAAAGACGTCTTTACTTTCTGCATTACTCCATGATGTTTTCTTGTGAAAATAATTGTCATTTATCATCGTATTTTCTCAGCATTAAGTACCTTTTCTATAATTATATTATGCATTCCTGTTTCCTACCATTAACGCAATCTTTAATGGTGCAATATTTAAATGTTGATATTTTTTTTTTCTTAGCATCATCTCAGCTGCTAGCTTCTCATGTTAGCTCGCACTCATTGTTCATCTTTTTCTTTCCCTTACGTTGACCCACTTCCATTTAGCTCCACGTGTTTTCCATGAAAACTACTGACATGTCTCCACTCTACTCGACCATGGAATCTTCCTCCTCTTAGCCACTACTTAAAATGCCTCACGACCTCCTGCACCCCTTTTGATCCAGGTAAACCTCTCTACTCTTCTTACCCAAGACCTCCATAAGAAATTTTCTTACCTGGTATAAAACCCTCCCTCCCGCTGCTTATTTTTCTTCCACTCTAGCTCCACCCCCCCCCCCTCAAAGCCCTCCGAGCCCATCTTTAAAACAGACTAAACCCTTCAAGTCCCGGAGCTCGTACCACTCCCCCCCCCCCTCCACAGTTAGATGTTTTCTTTCCGATTTCTTCATGCTCCCTCGTCTTCTTTCTTTAACCAGGTAACGCCTTTTTTTTTGCACCTGTTTTCCCATTCCTCGATCTAGTTTCATCCGTATCTTTTTTTTTTCTCATTCTTCCTACCTGATACAATCTCCACATGTTTTCCAGTTAATCTCATAATTCTATCATCTTAGTCCTTTACCTGCCCTCGTCTCATCCTGCCACTCCTTCTCCTCCTCCAGTCCCAAGCTTCGCGTTGCCCTCCACCAAAGTTTCCAGGTAGGTCCCAGAATTCACGAGCATCTTTAACCGGCGGCGAAATTCTCTCTGTTTACAGCAACCTGAATCTGAAACCTGCAAACTGTACTTCTCATTTATCAGAGTATCTCTTATATATCACATAACGACAAGTACATCCGGGGACTGAAAGACAGAGAGAGAAGGAGAGAGAGAAAGAAAGAGAGGGAGGGATAGAGGGAGAGGGAGAGAGAGAGGGGGAGAAAGAGAGAGGGAGAGAGAGAGGAAGAGGGAGAGAGGGGAGAGGGAGAGAGAGTAAGAGATAAAGAGGGAAAGAGAGAGTACAAATCTAGGGTGAATGCTCCTCGCTCTGACATTGACAGCCGAGAAGTGGGTTTGAGTGCTCGGACAAGATAAACAAGGGAGGGGGGAGGAGGGAGGGAATAGAGGGATTATGTCGGAAGAGAAAGTAAACTAATAGAAAAAAAAAAACTGCTTCGCATTTTTACTACGACTAGAATAAGATCCTAAACAATCTCTTCGCATCCCAAACATGCAACTGTTTATCAGACTTTGACATATAAAACTGAAGAATTGACTGGAAATATCTCTTTTGTTTTCTTTAATGCCCTTGTTATAAAAATCAAACAGGAACTCACTTTATGTACCTGATTTTTTTTTTTACGTGAAAATTTCTTTCTGTTAGTACATAGTGTCAGTCTTATGTACATTATTCTCAGGTGTGCCTCGCTTTGGAGACAACGATTTCGGTAATCAGAGTTTATGCATCCAATCAGATCTCATCTCTGAGAGATCATATGACAGTTTGATACTATTTTAGAAAGTGCCATGAAGAGACCACGACTCCATTTAGTAATACACAATAATTAGTATATAGGTTTACAACTATACACAAAGCACTGCAGTAAAGCTGTGATACCAAAATGTATAAACTAGGGAAAATGTAGGAACAGCTTTATTATTTAACGATTACACAATTGTGACGTTTCGGTGCGAGCCTTTATCAAACAAAAACAAACAGGACGAAGAATCAGAAAAGGACAAGAAGATATTCTCAGGAAAAGGAGTTTAGAATGAGAGGTAGTCTTATGACAGGCAGAAATTGTTTCAAGTTCGAAAAGTGATTATTTAGTGATGTGTGAGAAACGCAGAAGATCTGATACATTTGAGACTTTGTGTAAAGGATTCAGACGAAGAAGTCCATCGAAATTAGTTGACCACGTGTTGCAGATCTAATATAGTACAGAGTTCGGAAGTGTTCTCGTGTCACTTTTTTTTGAGCATTTTGAAGAAGAGAACATTGCTGAAATGCTGCTTGTATAATATGCCAGAGTTCGATGTGGTGAAACATTGTTTAGGTGATTCCGTGAATGAACCAAGGACATACATTCTCTAGTTCAGGCCAAGTGAAGTTATCACCTATTGTATTTCAACCATTATTACACCGAATTAAATGGAATCTGTAACTTGTGCAGAGACTAGATTTATTGAAACCCGTAGTGTGTGTGTGAGACTATTCGTGCTCTGTTGATCAAAGAATATCTCAGTAACATGATAGTTCACACAACTAAACATTGTTATACAGTGACAGTCTATCCAATATTATTTCTTACTGGATTTCATACATTTTTGATGGTGGAGCGGTTGAAGAAGCTGATATAATCTATTTCTGAACTCCTCTCTGTTCATCCTGCTTATTTAGAAGCTTTTCTCCAAGCTGCTTTTTGTTTATAAATATATATATACTGTCCTGGTGTATTTTCTCTGTCAGACAGCCTCTCCATTACACTATCCTGCCATTTCACATTATGGTATAACCATAACAGACACTTTAATACATCTATGGGCTCGTGTTTCATTTCTTGGTACGTGGCTTGGCCGCTTCATTGTTTGATACAGTTGGAGCTCTAGACATTTATTGAGGCGGCCGTAATCCTCAGCGTTCCTGTATTAGGTATCTCGGGACCGCGAAAGATGTTCCCTGATGGGTGATAGTAGGCAGTACAATTACTTAAATAGTTAAAAGGTTCGTGTAAACCGATCGGACCTTAACAAGGCTTTGAAACCTTATCAAGATAAGTTATCAATGTCTTGTTATGATAAGACTGGTTAGGTTCTGAATACTCAACTATTTCTTAGTAAATTTGTTAAAGAATAAAAGTTCTTACTATATTTATAGCAGATATCATCATCATCATCATCATCATCAAGTGGCGTGCCGACTGGCGTTGGCTATTATGCTTCTCCAGAGTACCTGATCCTTCATGCAGGCCATCAGCTCATTTGTTGATCTCCTCTCACACCATCTCTTCAGACTGTCCAGTATAGTTTCTCTCGGTCTTCCCCTTTTTTTGTTCTTCCCTCTGTTTTTCCTGTTGTTGCAATATTTTCAGTGCCCCTTCTTCTCATTGCATGTCTTGTAGGTATCTGTCCTATGGCAGATATCAGTGTCTTAAATATCCCGTTAAATGAAGCAAACCTTCGAACCCTATAATAAAGTTTTTTTCCCCCTCAACACTGAAAGGTATATGAGGATGAAGATAACAGGATAAATTTATTAAATAGACTGTTTTATTCATTAACATCACTTGATCTAAACATTATATTTTATCACGTGACGTGTCCTTTCCAGAACGTTGTCCCTCTCACAACCTCCCTGAATGCAATACGGTCTTGTGCAAGTTGACCGGCGTCTCGTGATGACACATTCAGACTTTCCGTGATATCCTGAGTCCACCTGTAGCTAGGTACTCTTTCTCTGGGTACTGCGCCTTCTACTATCACCCTCTCTAAACATTGTCTCTTGATGTGGCCGAAGTATCTCAACTTTCTCGTTCTTACGCTGTTAACAAGCTAGTTTTCTGCGGTACCTAATCCCGATAGCACCTCTTTATCTGATTTTCTTTCAATCTATCTATGATGTTCCAAGCCCCTTTATATCAGTTTCAAATGATGTTGTCCTCTTTTCTAGTGACTTGTTAAGTGTCCATGTTTGGCATCCCCATGGTGTCACTGGGAATATGTAAGCTCTTAGTAAACATAACTTTGTTTTCTTGTTGGTACCTTGTCATATACTTTTCATTTGTGCTAGGTTCTGTTTTGTAACTGCTTTTTTTTTAATTTCCAGTGTGCAGTCGACACTGATGGTGATGATTTAACCTAGATATTTACATTTGTTTACGTTTTCCATCTTCTTCACGGTCCAAAGTAATTTTTTTAAACTTTGGACTTCTTTTAATTTAATAGGAAAATACTCGTAGTTCTACAGTTTGAAGACCGTCATATTTTTACACAGTAAGAAAATTAAGACAAGTAGTTTACTACGCGATAGGTGACACTCTATGTAAAGCAGGCAGTGCTGTCTATCATAAGGTCGGCTTTGAAAAAAGCGAGTTAGTTTTATTATGTACATTTGTAGTAGTTTGTTGTATATACAGTTCTGCTACTTATTTGTGCATATTTTACTCTCATCCTACCACATTTGAAAACTTTTACATTTTGTAATAAATAGGTTTCTTTTATTCTTAGACGCGAGAGCAACAGTGTGGCAGTTTCAGGGCAACGGAACGAGAACTGACGAAGACCCTACCCCAAATCTCACGTGGTGCTCCTAGTAACAATGGTAGTCTGACTAAAAGCATAATGCTCGCCATGGTCTCCATTGTGAAGGTGTCTTCTGCCAGAAAAGAGTGCTTTTTTTGGACCACTATAGGTCTTTAAGCCATCCATCGCAACCTACTCCTTGTCCGATACACTGCTTGTGTTTCAACATCGTCACTCCATCGTTTGATATAAACATCCTCCTAGCTGTTTCAAAAAGACATAACAATCACAACACTAACACCACCAAGCAAAGCTTCTACTGTCAAAATGGACAGATCACCGACTATGAGATCATCGCCATTATTATTACCAGACTTATTTTATCCCCGGAAAAAAAAGCGGTTAATCCGGTAGGGCGCAGAAATCGAGGTTGCCTGAAAATCGATGGTCAACACGCATTAGTTTGATCTATGCTTGTAGACAAACAAATAAAAGTCTGGACGACCTTAAGAGACTAGGGAAATTACTTATTGTGACGGAGATTGTAAAAGAGAATCAAAGTACTGTACACACGAAGCCGTGTGTGCAAACCTTACATGTTAGAATAGATATTTATCTGCAGTATGGTTCTGGATCAGCTACAAAGAGATTAGACCACAGATAAACGATTTTCATATTTCACATCCTGGATAAGTCTTAACTTCTCTTCACAGTCACCGAATACTGTCTGGGACCCCAAGTTCTGATGTCGCGGCCTTGCGAGGCGAGCCTTATCGAGACCTTTCATGTTACCCGAGTTTTAGAAGTCGCTTCTCCTTGCTCTTTGTAGTTTCTGCAGTTGTGATTGTTAATGTCAAGCTTTACCTAAAAAACCCAAAGAAACAATTTTACACAACCCACCTACACACATATACACAACCTGAAATCTTCATGTTATTTGCGATTTTAAAAAAATACGTTATGCTAATGAACAAAAAAAAAAAAAAAACAGCAGGGTTTTAGAAGTAGGTTTAACTGGGCGTAAATTGTCCACCTTACAGACATCAAAGTTAAATTTATTAAGAGAATTATTCATGCAACTTTTGTTCTGAATACTCATCCACTTCTTGGTTAATGTATTATAGAATAAAAGCTGTTACCGCATTTATAGTAATACTTGAATAAAATATACACATTCTATATGATCAGTAAAATAATTTGTACGTTATGTCGCATGCTTTTCGAATAATTCGTTGACATGCGACAGAAAAGCGCCAGAACCTGGTGAAGAGACAAATACATGGAAACAAAATACGGAAGATATAATCCTGAAACTCGTAGTCTGTAGACAAAATGCTGTAACTATGAGGATAGAGAAGAAGTAAATGACGCGCAACTGGACGAAGACGTAACATCTGCTTTCGTAACATCTTTACGTGGTTCGTGACGTCAAGACCATCTGAGTAAAATTATTAGCGGAGTAGGAAATCCTTCGCTCGTACCTCAGATCACGCAGACAGTGTCAATCAGCCACTGATCTGGTAGCTGTTGGCATATAGCTCGAGCAACTATGCCTCACGAAATATAAGTTGCAATTTGAGTACTATCGTTTTCTTCCAATTTATGATATTTCTAGCGTGATCAGTGTCATCTCCCCCCCCCCCTCGCTATTTTAGTGTAAGATTAACATTTTTTATTTATATGAGCAGCTTTCCAGTATCATCTGACACCGAAGGGAAGTTATGCCGCGTGTGCTGACTTTTCCAAAGCTCTTTCGAAGTACCAGTACTATATTTCATGTTTACTTTCACAGTAACTAATTCCCTAGTGACGTAAATAAGATGAATGGTGATACTTTCAGTTATCAAATATGGTGATGACCACGTAGAGACCATGTATTGAGTGATATTAGGATGTTTTCTTTTGTGCTGGGAGCACTTGCTCCGCTTAACTAAGTTCATCAGATGTTGACTTACCTAGTTTAACAGAGCTCTGATTTATATTGAGATGCAAGGTCTACTTTAATTAGATCTAACATGGTTCTTTATTTTGCTTCTGATTTTCACGACATACGATGCGCAACCTAACCTACATTTATCTGTCCTGGGTGTTTAGAGCCTGTATAAAGATGTAAAAGACGTTTCTGCCTTTTGTGTCCCTGGAAAGACCCTCATCCCCACCACATTTCCGGCCAAATAACAGTTGAGGACCACTTATTAAAAACAAAGCAATTTAAGAACCCAGGTCTTCTTTCTTTGTAATCGAGCCAAACTATTTGCTGGTCCACGCACACCCCCATTAATATTCCCTTGGACCTCCAAGGTGTCCATGGACCCCAGGTTAAGAACCGCTGTTTTTATATCTTTCGTCGCTGTCTTTTCTTCTTTACTTCCGGGTCCTTGTTTAGTCTCCATGTTCCCGTGACCTTGAGATGGCATAAGCGAGAACCGACTCAAGATGATACTCTCCAGAAACTTATCTGGTTTTCAGCACAAGTGTGGTTCGTTTCAAACAGTGCCAGTGAACATATCGACCCTTATCGTGTCAATGTCTGGAAAAAAAACAACAACTGCATAAAAGGTTGCTAGTGAAATGATAATTTAGAGAAGACCGTATTGGAAGGATACATAATGGGAAAAAGAAAAAGAGGATGACCAAGACGAAGATGGCTGCAAGACATCGTTGACGATCTGGAAATGGATGCAACAGCAGCAGGCCATCTTGCTCACAACCGAGAGGCCTACAGGAGTGCTGTTTGGGAGGCAAAGTTCCGCAAGGGACATGCAAATGAATGAATGAATGAGTGAAATAGTTTCAAACTTAATACTCTCTCTCTCTCTCTCTCTCTCTGAACCTTAAGTGCCCAGGGCACATGGGGCTTCCGCAAGGGTTTTCCACAAATGCCTGTCTTTCGCCTTTTTTTCTGCTCTTGCCCAGGTGAGCCCTCTATTGCTCAACATCCTTTCTGTTGTTCTTCTCCATGTCTCTTTTGGTCTACCCTTACTTCTGCTCCCCTGTGGTGTCCATCTTAGTGCTATTTTTGGTAGTGAGTTGTCAGTCATTCGGAGCACATGTCCCAACCATCGCCAGCGTCTTTCCTCAATAATTGTTGTCAGTGGTTTCATCTGCATTTCTGCCAATAAGATGTTATTTCTTATGGTGTTTGGCCAAAATATTTTTTTAATTCTACGTAAACATTTAGTCTGGAAAGAATTCAACTTGTTTTCTATGGTTTTGGTGATTTTCCAGCATTCACTTCCATAGAGTAGTACACTTAGAACATTACTCTTAAATATCCTGATTTTCATATTTATGCTTAGTTTATTTGATTTCCATATATTCTGTAGCATTGCAAAAGCCTGGTTTGCTCTAGTAAGTCTGCTGTTGATGTCCTCTGTGCTGTCTCCATTTTCTACTACTCTGCTGCCAAGGTATACAAATTCGTTGACTTCCTCCACTAACTTGTTATCTACTCTGAGTACATTTCTGTTGTTCACATTTTGCTTCATTAACTTTCAAACTTAATACAGATATCAGAAAATCTGATGCAGCAGCACAGAAGAAAAATGAAAACTTTCCCCGCATTTACCGAACAGCTTGACCAGTGGCCATCTCGGAAATTGACAACATCGATTTCTCTTTCACGGGAATTGGACTTCTCTCTCAGACCTGCATTAACTTGCCTTAGTTTTCCTCTTAGGGATTACTCATCAGATTAGACCCGCACCTGAACAGCTCCCTCTCTTTGTTTTCCTCTTCCCTTTATCTCTCACGACTCTTCCATACTCTTTCAGTGCGGGTCAGGGCTGAGAAAACAGTGATTACTCTCTGAATTAGGCGGGGGGTTTTTTTTTAAGCACAAATGTCTACTTCTTACTGTTACAAAGTTAAGTTATAAAATCAAAGTAAATCAAAGATAAATTTTCGTGACTGAAAAACAAATATCCTTTACATTATTATTTGTGGCCCATTTTTGTTATATTTTGGTGAGCTAGGTTTTTTTTTCATAAACGCCCTTTCAATTAAGACATTATTCGTTGACCAATTTTCTAGAGAAAGAGAATTAATGTAGATACATTATTTATTAACACATTATTCTGTTATGTCTCTGATGTGCAAGGGAGACAGTCTCAGATTACAAATGTATTTCTATTTTTGTCATCTAGGTTGGCCGAAGCGCCACTCAAGGCAGACTACAAATCATTTTACTCTAGAAGGCGTCCCGCTACGGCTGTACTACAGCTGCGCTCCAAGAAATGGCCTTTTTTCTAATTAAAAGAAAAAAAAATCTCACTCTGTGCACGGCTTCAGTACGTGCCTGTTGTATTTTCTCTACATAAGTACGCGTGTTTCGTAACTCACCACATGTTTTTAGCTTTGAACCTTTTCCACAGATCTGTGCTCTTATGCGTCAACTTTCAGGTTTACAGAAGTTTTCTGTCCATCATAGAAAACCGTACAATGATAGAGAGTCTCAAAAACAGGTTTTATACATTAGTAGATAGAAAGAAAATGGAGGACTAACAACATCAGCAATTTTCTTTCAAACAATCTTAGTTCCTACGCTCCATTTATAGTGGAGTTTCAATCATTTAATCATTATATAGAAAAGTGATCCTGTTAGCATTTATGTGTTTATTTATGTATCTGTTATTTCGTTTCCACATAAAATATTTATGAGAGAAAAACTGGCCGTTTTGTTTCTTATCTCTTTCTCCTCTTTCTGTGTTGCTTCCCTTGGTATTTTCACCAATTTCTCTTGCCCTAGTTTTAAACCAGTAGCCATTTCACCTGTCAATACAAATACGATTTCTGTGTTGTTAGTCGCCCTCAAATTGCCACTCCAAGTTTCCTCCGTCTTTCGCAATAGTTCGCTATATCCTCTGCCCACGTCACTTCCTGGAGCTGGTTACTTCCCCTTGGTCGCGTCGGGTAGGACAAAATGTGAGAGATAAAAGGTCAGTAACTCTTCTCCAAGAAGGGAAGAAGTTTTGTTTTCTTCTCATCTGATGTCTCAAAGAATATGTCAAGATTAGGAAACATTTCTTGTAGTGGTCATTTAAGGCAGTGGAGGTGAATACATACATATATACACACATACATACATACATACATGCATAAATGCATACCATACATACATACATACATACATACATGCATAAATGCATACCATACATACATACATACATGCATACATACATACATACATACATATGGGAAACATTAGACGATGTCACTGTGCACATTCCAGAGTTAAGCTAAGATCAAAGTGTAGTTCTGCGCGGTCTTTTGGCTAAGATCAAAGTGTAGTTCTGCGCGGTCTTTTGGCTAAGATCAAACTGTAGTTCTACGCTCTGTAGAATGTACACTTTGTTATTTTGGAACAAACGAGATGCCCGAGGCCTGCCCTGCACACTGAATGCCGGGGTCCACATCTCGTTACGGGTGGACCAGGTTTGCAGTACCACCGGGTCACGGCCTGTTGTTTTCGTCGTCTTAAAAAAAAAGTTTAAAAAACTGTAAAATGGTCACAGTTAATAAAACATCAACCTAATCTTAATGCTAATGTACAAGTATATAAAATTAAGTATATGACTATACACGAAGCCACTGCAGCAAAGCTGTGATAACACTGAATAACAATAAAAATGAATGGAGCACTTAGCTGTGACTTGTGCATCTGATTTCATGATGTACTTCTCAACACAGCCTCGTGCAAGTCACAGCTTCTTACAAGTCACAGCTTCTTACAAGTCACAGCTTCTTACAAGTCACAGCTTCTTACAAGTCACAGCTTCTTACAAGTCACAGCTTCTTACAAGTCACAGCTAAGTGCTCCGTTCATTTTATTTTGTTGTAGTTTTTCAATTCCCATTTTTTACACAGCATTCATGTGAATTTATATTTTATCTTCTCTATTTCTTCGTTCTGTATGTTTTTGTATAATTAAGGCTCACGCCGAAACGTCACAAATGTGTGCTCGTTAATTAATAAAGCTGTTCCTACTTTTATTCTAGTTTTTTTACATTTTCTTAATCTTAATGCTAGACTAACAGGCAGAACAAGTATTACTGTTATTTGAATAGAAACCACTGCAAATCAAATAAATAACATAGTGAGTTGAACTTAGCTGACTATACTAGTCTGACATTTTGGATGAGAGAGGTTTTCGTTTCTTCTGTCCATATTCGCAAGCTTTCTTCAAGATGCTGTTTCTGAGACACGTGAAACTGCCCAGTTGCGTGATCGACTAGTGCGTTCGCTCTCCTTAGTTCGAACAGCCATGCTAATTAGATTTACCTCCCCTACTCGTGATTGCCGTATCCAGATCAAAGTCAGCAGGTGTGAACATCAAAAGGTCTTTGTTCAACATACTGACTCATGGCATCTGTCAGTCAGAGAGATAGACATGTTTACTGCAACGCCTTTACCTGTACAATCCAAAGCAGACCATGTTATACTTATTGCAGCGAATCTTGCCAAAGAGGCTATTTCACGTCTTTTATTTTTATGTACACTCATTATTAGAAAGCAAAATCTCTGTTTCTGTGCCATTCAGGAATATTGGGGAATACGGTGTTAGGCCTGTATTTCCATGACCTTCGGCACATGAAAGTCTGATGTGGTCAGTATCACGCCTGGCCTCATTTATCTTCCCAGATTTCTCTGGAACCTGCTTTTTAGAGGCCGGGTGGGCCCCGGGCCTTTGTGGTGTGTACTAGGAAAAAAATTCTACTGCTGGGACTTGAACCCGGTACCACAAGATTGTAAACCGAGCCCTGATCACTGAGCTAACCAGGCCGTCATCTACACTCATGGTCTGCAAAAAATAGCCGCTGCAACCCATCCCTCCCCTATCTGACAGGATGTTGTAGACGAACTTTCTCACTGCGCCGGCTTCATAGAACATCCTGCTCACAGAGTTCTAGTGACACAGAACAACGGTCACAGCCACAGGCGTTTCTCTTTATTGGAGAATGTAAGTTGCCTCCCTTTGGAAATATTCTCAAGAAACTAATGCTAGGCAGAGCGTTTGAGTTAAGGACTGTGTCACCTGGATGAAGGAAATATCGATAAGAGCAGTATAATGTTACTATAATCCACTTGGTTTCATTCTACGTAGAGTTAGCTGGGTTTAGAAAACTGTTGTAACAATGGTAAGTATTTGAAAGAAACACGTACACTCCTTTAGTAAACCTCGACATTGTTTTCTGAAAACTTCTTTCGTTGACAAGCAGATTTCTGCCTAAAAGTACGGCCAAGAAATCGAGACATTTTGACAGGGACGCTCAGAGACAGTTTGGCAAGAGTTGATGTCATCGTGTTACGAATTACCAAGATCATGTGAATCTCACGGACTTGCTATGTTTGAGCGCTGTAACCAAAGCTTTTCAAACACGGGCTAACTTTCTGCAGTGTTTATTTTGTTCTGTGTTTGTTCGGGGACTTGAGATGTGCTCTTGGCGGACAGGAGAGAGCCTAGAGTGAATTTGCTTTTCACACTCAGTTGGAGGACGAGATTACGAATCAAAGAAGAGCCAGAAATAAGGTAAAGAGGAGGGATTACGTACAAGGTTGTAAAAAGGAAGGAAAGATCTCAGGTATTCGAACTTTCTGGGACAAGAAAATACCATTTCTGTAACGTAATACGGCTAAGGTTTGTGTGAACAGCATTTATTTCTTTTTAGATCAGAATTTAAAAAAATATGAGGGGAGGGGGGTGGGGGGAAGCGATGTAGTTGGACAGAGAACGAGAGAAGGAGAGGAGAGAAAACGAGACAGATATGCGCATCCTTTTCTCAGTTTCTCTTAATTGTGAGCTCAACAAGAAATTTTAAGAAATAAGTTTTGACGTCCCATGGATGTGTCATTAAATGGCTTCACTGTACAGTGTCTTTGTCCATATAATACAGGTTTGCCACTAAACCACACTACTTGTCTCTCAGAGAACAAAAGTGCCACTAAACCACACTACTAGTCACTAAAAAACACAATCGCCACTAAATCCCACCAAAGAAAAAAATACCTATATTCCACGACTGCTTGTCAAACTCCAAGCAATCGTTCAGTTCAGACTCTGCTAAAAACGCGTATGTAGCCTACATCACAATAAACAAATATTCTTGTTTATATTTCTTTACGTTGTTCATCATCATATTCATGCCTGCTGCTACCAGTGTTATGTCTTCCGTCACTGATCGACAGAGCAATCACACACCCCCTCCCCCAACTCCCACTCAATACGGCTTCTAGGATCTAGCAGGGCACTAACAAATTTTCACCACCTCTCAAGTTGTGCATGCCTTTTTATCTCTGCTTCTACAGTTCTTCACTAAATGTGTAACAGTGTTATACCTATAAGTTATAAGTGTTATACCCATAAGTTATAGATCTTATAACCTGTTTTTGAATCGTACAATAAACTTTTCTCGATCTTTGTTTTTCAGATTCTAGCCTCACCATCCCTTCTAGCAATATGGATTGGAAGAGTTGGAGAGTTTTGAATATCTTAGATCATTACTCACTAATTATGGAGATACGTTGAGGGAAATTAAAAGGAGGACATCTATCGGTCTTCAAAAAGTCAAACAACTAAAACAGCTGTGGAGAGGAGCAGACAGAACCACAAAAATATAATTTTTAAGGGCATGCATCTTTCCCATCGCAACATATACCTGTGAGACTGCACACTTAACAAAACAGCTGAGAAAATCATAAATGCCTTTGGATGTAAATACTACAGAAGAGTTCTTAAAATATCATGGACACAAAAAAGAACAAATATATCCATACTACAGTCAGTCCGTCATTTGCATGTCCCTTGCGGAACTTTGGCTCCCTAACAGCTCTCCTTTAGGCCTCTCGGTTCTAGGCAGATGCCCTGCTGCTGATGTATCCATTTGCAGATTATTATGTCGTTTGCAGCCATCTTCGCCTTGGTCTTCCTCTCTTTCTTTTTCCCATTATGTACCTTTCCAGTGCGGTCTTCTCTAAGTTATCATGACGTTTAATATGTCCAAAATATTTAAGTTTTCTCTGTTTAATTAAATTCTTTTAGTACTTAAATGTGGTTTATTAGAAGAATGTTGCGAATCCCCTGGACAGCAAAAATAACTAATGAAGAATGTATGAGAAGAGCTGGAGAGACAAAAAACCTTGTCAGAAAGATAAGAGAGAGACAATGTACTTTCATAGGACATGCAATGAGAAGAGGGGGCATTGAAAATATTATAACAACAGAAAAAATAGAAGGAAGAAGATCAAGAGGAAGACCAAGAGAAATGATACTGGACAGTCTGACGGGATGGTGTGAGAGGAGATCACCAACTGAACTGATGGCCTGCATGAAGGATCGGGTACTCTGGAGAAGCATAATAGCCAACGCCAGTCGGCACGGCACCTGATGATGATGAGTACTTAAATATTTCGCAAAGTATTTCTTCGCTTTTGGTGGCAACTGTGTCACCAACTGGAGAGAGAAGATTAGGAATTGAGAGGAATGGAGGCGTACTGTATCTGTAGCAATGACCCTTAATGGAAAGCTGCTGAAGAAGAAGAAGAAGAAGAAAAAAAAGAAGAAAAAGAAGAAGAAGAAGAAGAAGATTATCATGGCAAGCCTTCATGGCTCTGTCTGACAAGCTGTTTTAGCAAAATTCTTGTCCAAAATCGGCTTTTGGTCATTTCCAGTAGAACTGAGAGCTATGCTGTGATCACATGATGTTACTAGAAATAATAATCAGTTCGCGGGGGGGGGGGGGGGGAGCAATTAAATATTCACGGAAAATAGAGACATAAATGAGTAAAATATCAAGAGAATAATTGAAATCTCTCAGCAAAAGATCTGGCAGTCAAAATTTTCTAGTATTCTGACCATTCGGTATTGCATACATCGGATGAGGTGTTTCAGTTTTTACAGTATCACACGACGCAACATTGTACCTATAAGATGGTGTCGTTTGCCCTGAAAGAAATGATGGCGTATATTCAACAGAGTACCACTTTCGGTTCCCGAAATATAACATTAACACATGGTTTACTTGATGTAATTCAAACTGGGTCCAGACTTAGGTGTGATCCCCGACCAGTAGCAGGCGATTAGGTCCGGAAATGACTGAGACAGCAAGCACGCGAACAGTAATGGAACATAATGTCGAAGTCACCTTCCTGTATTTAGACTTTCTCTGGAAGCTGTTCGGTCATAGTGACCTGCTGGGTACTGGAAAAAGCTATTTCTGCCCAGATAGAAGCGAATTTAACAGTCTGGAATCTGATGATCATGTTGTTAGTCATTTCAAAACGGGCTTTGTATGCTCATTATGTATAGTCTCTGATGACTAGTCTTAGTCCATTCGTGGATATAAAACAACAACCAAAAAAAAAAATGTCTACGTTTCTAGGCATTTCTTTTTTCAAAAACATTCGCTCAGTTTGTTTTGCTTGCATGATATTCGCCGTAGCTTTCCCTCGTATGATATCATTTTAATAACGATATTTTGCTATAAATAAATATAAGACGCGCCTTTCCTTTGGCAAGGAATATTTTGCTCGAAAGGAAAAGAACATCCGCAATTTCCCCTAACTTCATTGCAGTCGTCTCATTAAGGTTATAGTCCAAGACTGTATGCTACTGGATGTTCTGCTGACCTTCCTAATGAAAAGATCCAACTAATCTTACAAATATCGGCATATCCGCACTCGTAGCTAATCTACGTGGGCTAACTTGTTGGGGTTTACCGGCTAGCTCATATACTGTACTGTCTAAATGGTACGGGTCTATCCATCTGTCATTAATGGAACCTCACAAACATGGGCGTTTAAGTGTTAATCTTGTACCGGTAACCTATGTCTCAAGACCCAAGCATTCGTCTTATACGAATATGGCGGTAGTTACGATATATAATTGTTGTCACAGTAGTTTTCTTCTTGCATTGAAAAGAGATTATCACGAGTAAGGTCTCTCAGAGCTGGGCTCTGCCTTCTCCCAAAGCCATACGGTGTTGTTTTTTTTACTATATGAAGTTCATCCTACGTTTATCTCTTTAAACCCATACGTTGATTTTCGTGTGCTTTGTTAAAGTGATTCTGTGCATTTCTGTGCGCACAAATGCACGTAAATACAGAGCGGTATAGTTCCCCCGTCATTTTCACCGCACGGGCGAGAAGCGTTGAACAATATTAAACCAGCGTTGACATACTGTTTTTATAAAAGTTTGACCTATAGAGGCAGGTTGTGTGACGGAAAGATTATGAACACTTCAAGAAAATCCTTCAGATACTTCTCGATACTTTTAACCTGACCACACAGCTTATGACAAATCCGGAAATTGCTATCGAACAAATGTAAGCGGTGTATTCCTTGGTACTGGCTGCTAATTAGTTGTAGAGAACAAAAAAATTGTGTTTATTCTTGCGGGTAAAATAAAGTATTTGAGAAGAATAAGAAAAGGTCCAATTCAAATACAGAGACACTGCCATTGAAATACTCATAATCCTTCTTTGGAATCAGCTCGAGAGATTTTGGTGGAAACGAAAGTGTAGCAGAGTTAGTAGTCCTTGATATTTCTGTCTCCAGTGTGGAAGAGAAGCATAGTGGGAATTTTGTCAAGGAAGTTTATCCTCGTTTCTCAAGTTTTCACTCGTGAGATTTTTTTTTTTTTAATTCTGTTCTTTTTTTTTTTTCCTTTTCATTTGTTGTAGTAACTCATCAGAGTATGTTTACAGATATCTGTTATATGTTGTAATGAATCAGAGTATGTTTACAGATATCTGTTATATGTTGTAATGAATCAGAGTATGTTTGCAGATATCTGTTATATGTTGTAATGAATCAGAGTATGTTTACAGATATCTGTTATATGTTGTAACTCATCAGAGTATGTTTACAGATATCTGTTATATGTTGTAATGAATCAGAGTATGTTTGCAGATATCTGTTATATGTTGTAATGAATCAGAGTATGTTTACAGATATCTGTTATATGTTGTAATGAATCAGAGTATGTTTACAGATATCTGTTATATGTTGTAATGAATCAGAGTATGTTTACAGATATCTGTTATATGTTGTAATGAATCAGAGTATGTTTACAGATATCTGTTATATGTTGTAATGAATCAGAGTATGTTTACAGATATCTGTTATATGTTGTAATGAATCAGAGTATGTTTACAGATATCTGTTATATGTTGTAATGAATCAGAGTATGTTTACAAATATCTGTTATATGTTGTAATGAATCAGAGTATGTTTACAAATATCTGTTATATGTTGTAATGAATCAGAGTATGTTTACAGATATCTGTTATATGTTGTAATGAATCAGAGTATGTTTACAGATATCTGTTATATGTTGTAATGAATCAGAGTATGTTTACAGATATCTGTTATATGTTGTAATGAATCAGAGTATTTTTACAGATATCTGTTATATGTTGTAATGAATGATGTAACATGATGGAATGAACAGAAGTGCTGGAATGGTGCTGAAATAAATGGAAATGTTGTAACACGTTGGAATAAAAGGAAACGTTATAAAATGTTGAAATAAAAGAGAATGTTGCAAAACGTTGAAATAAAATGAAATGGAAAACGTTCGGATGAATGACATGTTGGGAACCAGTGGAATAAATTAATAAGAAGTAATTATTAACAAATAAAATTCTCTTCTCTTTCTTTCTCTTTTGTTTGGTTTAGCCGAGGGCACCTAGACTCTAGTTTGTTTTTTTTTTCCGCGACAGTTCGTATATTCCACAAGATCGAACTTGCGTTTATTTAAACCTCCGGGTTTTTGATTGCAAGTAATTTCTTGCACATTTATCTTGCACTTTTGACACTTTTATTCTGTGTCCTAACTTCTCCCCCCCCCCTCTCTCCCTCTCTCTATCCCCTCTCTCTCCCTCTCTCCCTCTCCCCCCCCCCCCCCCCCCCCCCGCCAGTCGACCTTTTGATTTGAAATGAAGTTCTTCATCTGATCAATGACAACTACTGTAGTTAATCTTTGTCATCTGCTGTAACAAAACTATCTTTGTTAGGTTCCTTTATTTAGGTGTTTGCTTGAAGTTAGAATAGTTTAGCCGGCACTTATTCTATTTTCTGCTGGCTACTTGTTGTCTTGCACCGTTTATACGTTTTACACTGTGTAATATCTAATCCTGCAACAAAACTAACAGCATCCTGTATTCGATGTTGAAAATTTTCTGTGAACCCTATATCCGACATTTTACGAGTGGCTGTTTTCCCACCTCTTCAAGTTTGTGAACTGCAGAACTGACGTTTTACGAGTGGCCGTTTCCCCATCTCTTCGAGCTTCAGTGTAGCACTGTTTGTTTTTCTGATTTAAGCATACTCGTAGGCCCAAACTCTCGGGGTATTTCTCCCGGCATGGAACTCTTAAACCCCTGCCTTTAAATTGGAAACTGAATCCTTTCCTAATCTCCACACCAACGTGAAAAGAGCCTGTTTTCGCAAAATCTCACGTGGGTGTTCACGGAAATGGGAAGGGAATATACTTTAATTTTAGAGGTGTTATGAGAAATGTTGGGGGGGATTTTAACTGCATTTTGTTGATTCATCAGGCGTAGTGCACAAGGTTGCCAAAACTAACAGGAAGCTCAAGGAAGTGGTTTTTCAACCTCCAGGAAACCGGATACGTCTGCGCTCTAAACTGGGGACGCTTTTAACCTGTCTGATTTTGCTGGGTCATCTTTCAGAATCATCTATTTTGATATAAAACTGGAGGCTCTTTCAGCGGTTCTTTTCAGTTCCAAGAGTAGGATTTCTCGGGCTGGATTTACAGCTTTCAGCATTAATACCTGGAATTCTCTGGAATTATGCCTTAGGCTTAATAGGACATTTGAGTGGAGAAGTATTTAGTGCACGAATCTCTCATGGCAAAGGTCGGTGGTTCAAATCCGACAGAAGGCGCCCCAGTCATCCGGCTGTAGAAATCAGTACCGGGCTTGTTTTGTATCTGGGGAAGGGAAGCTGACCAACCACATCACCCTCTAGCGTGCCGGCAGGTCAATGAAAACGTGAGCGCCAACACAGTATCCCGTGAGTGATTCCATAACATAACAGGGCTACCCTTATACTTTCATGTTACTTTAAAACAGCAGTAGGTTTTTATTACACCTGTCTAGCCAATACGCTTTTCATATACGTGCAATGTTTTAAAATAAACAAACTGGACCATGCTGTATCCTACGTAAAAATCAGATATTTGACGCTCACTCTCACAAGATTCGTGACGGAAGCAGTTAAGATTACCATAGTACACATGAAAGAGAGAAATGAAATTGATATCTTGCATATCTGAAGGTGCGTCTCAGTTTTACTGACAAAAAGGTTTCCTTTTAAACATCGCACGTAAGCAAAGTGTTAAGAGATTGATGTTTCTGCATAGATCCCTGGCTTTTTTACATCTTTCTTTTTTTTTTTCCTAGGTGATATCGAAGCATTTGGTCATTTAGGAATGGCAAGGCAAGCGATACAGATGAAATTCTCGCTCAAGTCACAAGAACCCTTTGTTGAACATGTGCATTAGCTTAACAAGCTACAGTAACTCATTATTGACTACCTTAAGATACCGTCTTCAGGTTATTCTGAGTAGAATGAAACATGAGATTTGTCAGTTTCTTCCTACAACTTAGTGTAAACAACAAGAGCAACTGTATATTCCTTTATGTCATTGTAGACATCATCTAAACTTTAGTATATGAAGTATCAAAGTGCTAATATTTTTGTTTATATTTTTTTTTTTGGTTTTACTTTATTAATTAAAATCTACTATTTTTTGCCTCATTGTTCTCGTGAGCAAAGTATATTCGGGTGTACAGGTAGGGCTTTAAAACAAAAATCTTAATGTTTCAGTAAACTTTAAACTCGCATACACCGTGCACGATGGATCCACACATATAGGGCTGCTTAACCCCTTTCGCTGAACTATTTCTTCTATATTTAAGACGCCAACAATTTGAAAGCGCACTGGTCACATGACACTCGTCAGGTCATGGCTGCAGCTGGCCAAGACTACTGTCTCCCGAGGTACTTCTGGAAACAGGTCGTTGCTCTGATCATTTTGGCCAGCGGAGTGAGTGATCATAAGCCGGCTCATGATAGTGCAGTTTAACGAGAAGTATCTAAACTTCTTTTCGTGAATCACTCTACTTAACCCCCTGAGTTCGGAGTTCGGTCTTTGTCCAAGATCTGATCACAGACTTCAGCTACCAAAAGTGCAACAGCCTTGTCTTGTCTTTTCTTTTCTTGTCTTGTCTTGTGCTATCTCCCTGTAATTGCGAGCTGGTGTTCTTTGCAGCCGATGCTATGGAGGTGTTGGGTTTACAGCATCGTATCGGCGTGGGAGCAGGTTATGGCGGCTATTTTTTTCAGTCCCGGAGTACAGCTAAAAAGTAGGGGGTGTGCAATGCTTCTTTAGCAGACTCCACCACCATGGGGATTATGGCGATCCCTGCCCCGTTAGCTAGGCTAGGCCCGTTATTAGGGGTACCAACGGAGAAC
This sequence comes from Achatina immaculata, assembly GCA_009760885.1. Taxonomy (NCBI): domain Eukaryota; kingdom Metazoa; phylum Mollusca; class Gastropoda; order Stylommatophora; family Achatinidae; genus Lissachatina; species Lissachatina immaculata. The sequence goes on along the minus strand of CM019692.1, from coordinate 60,088,169 downwards.
TTCTTAGTCAGCTATGGCTCGCTAACCCTGACGCTAGCATATCAGCTATAGCTCGCTAACCCTGACGCTAGCATATCAGCTATGGGTCGCTGATTGCCCAATTGGACAGCTTCTTCGCTCCCAGAGTTCTACAGCATAAGTCTAGGGAGCCTAAGCCATCAACAAATTAAAGGAATTAAAGGTTTTATTCATCTGCTCTTCTAAAGTTGTTTTATGCAAATCTTTCTTATTACTTTTGTACTCCTTCGATCTTCACGCGAAGGAGAAAACCAGGAAAATGTGTATTTCCCATAGCTCTCCGCCAGATGTCTCTTGTGGGAATTCGTGGAGCTTAATGTGAGAAACGTCAGCCCCTTTAATTAGGGGAGCCAGCTTTTGAAAAAACCCGCGCAGAGGGAATGAAACTTCCCTAATGGTGCCGCTGTAACGATTTCCTTTTCTCAAACTTCTAGATCTACAGTGAATAGGGCTTCTAACGACCCAAACTGAAATAAGTTGCTGCGAACAAGATGTCAGAATCAGGTACAGTAATGTAAACTGCTTCACACGGGGTGAGGGCTTGCTTTAATTTCAGTGACACTGTTGGCCAGTTCCTCAAGGTCGACCTATTTTGATCTGTCGCACCTGAAATATGGCCACATACAGGCATATTAAGTGAAGCTTTTTTGTAGTGAAATATAAATGCAACTGCATAGTAGATTTTTTTTAAAAAAGACGATGAACAACTGAGGACACACAAAAAAAAAAACCACACACACAACGACATACAAACAAAAACTCATTTTTCACCTAACATGTATGTAAACAGCAAAAACTTACAAACAAAAACTCATTTTTCGCCTAACATATATGTAAACAGCAAGGAAGAAAACTTGCAGGAAACTTTTGTCTTGTCTTCTTCTTCTTTGTACCAAGAGTTTGTAGCAAAATACTGTCCCGGGAGCCGTAGGTATCAAACCCTGACTCCGTGCATTTCCCTGCTTATGGCTGGAAGGCGACAGTTCGTTGTTGACTTAGTATTTATCAGTGCCAGCACGTACACGTAGAGATTAAAAGGTTGGTGGGGGGGGGGGAGAATTAATCTGCCTGCCAACTTGTCAAGCAGGATGAGATAGTAAGAAAGTGATATGGCCGGTTGAGGGACTTTGTTTCCAGTTAAACAAACTTGCATGATGTGAATGACCTGGAAGGTTCCCCCCCCCCCCCCCCTTGTGCCAGGGAAGTGAACCCAGCTCAAGTTGTTTATATGCTCTCCTACTCTTCTATGCCACTTTGATGACACCGGCGTAATAGGTTCTGTCAACGACGTCCAAGGATTATGCTGCTGATGGCTCTCGTTAAAGATTAGATTTAGGTTTATAATGGCGGCAGCGTTGATGAACATCAGCTGCAATAATGGCCGAGACGATGGTGAAAGATATTGCTGATGATATATGTTTTTTTTTTTTTTTTGTGGGGCTTATTAGAAATCGTGATGAAATGCTCCTCCTTTCTGTTATTATATTTTGCGAATATCATCAGACATGACAGTGAATGCTCTTGAAGGAAATATGATTATGTCTCATCTTAGACAGCTGTTGATATTGGCCTTGTATGCTTTCTTCTTCTTCTCGGTACTGGACACTCTTGTACTAAGTGTTGTTAGTGTGTGTAAAGTATCTCTACCTTTAAGTAACTAGTGTCCTTAGACTGTTATATTGTGTGTGGAGAGCAAAGACTATAGTGATTTGTGTGGAGAGCACAGACTTTTGTTTCATTTGGATAGCCAAGACTTTTGCCTTGTGTGGAGAGCAAAGACTATAGTGATTTGTGTGGATAGCCAAGACATTTGCCTTGTGTGGAGAGCAAAGACTATAGTGATTTGTGTGGATAGCCAAGACATTTGCCTTGTGTGGAGAGCAAAGACTATAGTGATTTGTGTGGATAGCCAAGACTTTTGCCTTGTGTGGAGAGCAAAAGACCATTATTCTTACCTGACTCAGTCACAAATAATGAAATGCTTCACATATTTTCAACAACCTCTCAAGAATAACTACTAATAACAAAAGAGTCATCTTCTCCATGTCTATGTTTTTCTCTACAATAAATAGCAAGGACAAAAGAGTCATCTTCTCTTTGTCTATGTTTTTCTCTACAATAAATAGCAAGGACAAAAGAGTCATCTTCTCCATGTCTATGTTTTTTCTCTATATATCTCAAGTGCTTATATCCCTCTATTTCTGCAGTGTAATGTGGCCAAGGTTTATGTTAATAGCATATACTTTGTGAGACTGGATGAAAAATAAATCCCCCCCCCCTCTTCAGAAAATAAATCCCCTTTTTCGACTTGAACGAAAAAATAGATTTTGTTGTTGTGTGTGTAGTTGTCTGTCTCCCTTCCTGCATCAGCATTTTAAGTGCAGAGAAGTTTCATTTTGTCGATATTACTTAGGTAGCAAAAGATTTCAAGACCTACACCTTTGATCGTCTCAGCATAATGGAAACAATCATCTTTGGCTTTTCTCATTTTGATTTTACTCCTACTTTTACAATCTTCAGCGCAGAATCGAGTTCACAGAACTCACAATTCATAGTTCAAGATTTACACTTCCCTCATTCACATGAATTATTTCCATTCACTTATCTCCCTTTTTTTCAGCTCTGTATCAGTGTTAAGAAATGGACTGTCTGAAACTCACATGCAAAACTTAGATATCTTTCGGGAGTGTCATGGGAATGTTTCTAGCAGCTAAACGAGTTCCACGTGCAGTTGATTACATACGGGTGTTTTAGTCACGTGTTTGACACGTGGGATGTCCCAGAATCTATGGCTGACATACGATATCGTTTTACACTGGAACGATATGAGTCATTTGGCTACCAGTGATTCAGCTATACTATTTGAATCATTTGTCTACTAATAAGTCAACTATACTATTTACATTACATATTCTTTTCCAGTATTGTAGATTTCTCTTCAGCCTGTCACAAGTATAGTACCTGTAGTAGCTGTACAGTACAGTGTATAGTAGCAGCATAACTAGTAGGCTGACTAAAGGCTAAGCAGATGAGTATAGTTGATGTTACTCTTTGAGAAGGAATTTGGCAGAAATATTATATTTGCTACCGGTTGCTTTTCATTCTTACGAGCCTATCGTATTATTCACTCTCGTCGTTCCTGTCTCTCTTTTTCCTCTTCTTTCTGTCATTTTGTAAAACTTTACCATACTCACCTTTCTATCTTTGTCCCATCAATTTGTCAGATTGGAACAGGTAGGTGAGTTTTAAACTCTGATGCGACCAACAACTGTAAGCAGGAGACAAAATAAAGGAACTTCACAGACTGAACCTTCTGACACGACTCCTGATGATGATGATGATTTTTTAAAATTTCATTATGTTTATACTGAATTGATCAATATCTGAAACATTTTGCACATTACAAATATAGAGTAATACGAATCTTTAAAGTATAATAATAATAATAAACATTATTATTATTATTATCAGCATGGAATTATAAACCTAATATTTGACCACCAGAATAGATAAATTGGAACCTAAATATAAAATGTAATGCTAATTTTGAAAAAAAAAAACGTGTATGAGATTATTCACTTATCCACCGATCGCAGGTCACGTGACAGTGCTGATTTAGGGTCGCAGGTCACGTGACACTTGCTGATTTAGGGTCGCAGGTCACGTGACAGTGCTGATTTAATGTTGTGCTTAAAAAATGACGTTCAGAAAACACCGGTACGAGTATATAGGTTTTTAACATAATATAGAATAGCGTTTTGGGTCCAGAGGAGCAGCAGACAAATTAGCGTCGACTGAAAACTTTTGAGAACCCCTGACCGAAGTGGTACACGTAGTTTTGCATAAAAACTAGCTCGATCGGCTGTTTGACAATTTATTTTTTGTTTTGTCTGAGTCATCATGACAAAATAGGGCAGTGGTTTATTTTCTTCTCCCCGGGTCGAATGACCTGTAGGCATCTCTGACGGTCTCGCCATGTAATTAAAAGTGCACGCTGGTAGAGTTATTGCTAGTGTTGCCCGGTTTAGATTACAGGATATTCCTGCTTTGTCTGGTTGGAGGACAATGAGCTTGCTGAAAGTCCTGGTTTTTTTTTTTTTTTGTGTCTCCTACCTTAAAATTAGCACGTCTTTTTGCAGGTTTTCGAAATGTTTGGCTATAGAAAGAAAGAAAGAAAAGAAAGAAAGAAAGAATAATGATGGCCTAAGAACAAATACATCCATACTACAAGAACTTAACGTTGAAGAAGGTTGGCTAGTAAAGAGGATTAAACAAAGAAAACTTCAATATTTTGGACACATTAAACGTTATAACAACGGAAGGGTACATAATGGGAAGAAGAAAGAGAGGAAGATCAAGGCGAAGATGGCTGCAGGACATCGTTGAGGATCTGCAAATGGATGCATCAGCAGCAGGGCATCTTGCTTACAACTGAGAGGCCTACAGGAGGGCAAAGTTCCGCAAGGAACACGCAAATGACTGACTGACTGAAGAGTTATCAGAACGAACATAATGAAAACTACGTATGAAAGTTGTATCTGTAACTGTAGGAAAGGGCCCAGCTCTGTTGCTGGCCCTGGTGAACGGCTTCATTACACTCGGGGCACGCCTACATGTTGTTCGACCTTTGACATCAGGATTTCCTTCAGGAGTTTTTAGGGGGATGACCCCAATGTTGTGTTGATTGTGTGTTGTCTGTGATCTAGCATTTAGTTGGGATTTGCAACCACTGCCCTTGGCTACATGTAATGCAATGAGTCACATATGATAGGTACTTTGGAGGAAGTTGCCTTGCATTTGTTCATCGAGGTATTGGTCGATGTATTTGTACGGGTCCGATTTGTCGATTCTGATGAGGTTTTAAAATGGGGGCAAACTTAAAACAGAACGAAACAATGTAAATGTACAGAAACATGTCGCTAACACGATGCTTGTTGCTGATGGTAGCGCTCTCCACCCACCCATCAGTTTTTAATCTTGATGTTGGCAAAGTGTTATGTAGGGTCGGCTTAGCAAGTTCAGATTACATCATCATCATCGTCATCATCGCCTTTCACTCCCTTGAGACCATAGGCAATGGATAAAGGCTCTCCATCCCTATAGATAAGAGAGAGACAATGTACTTTCATAGGACATGCAATGAGAAGAGGGGGCATTGAAAATATTATAACAACAGGAAAAATAAAAGGAAGAAGATCAAGAGGAAGACCAAGAGAAATGATACTGGACAGTCTGACGGGATGGTGTGAGAGGAGATCACCAACTGAGCTGATGGATCGGATACTCTGGAGAAGCATAATAGCCAACGCCAGTCGGCACGGCACATGATGATGATGATGATCCCTATTCTCTACTTCCTTCTATGTGTACCCCTTGTCTCTGAGCACTGTCATAATTTCTCTTCTCCAAGTAAATCTAGGTCTTCCTCGTTTTCTATTTCCTTGAGGATTCCATGTCAGTGCCTGTCTTGCTATGCTGGTGTCGAAGTTTCTAAGAGTGTTGCCAATCCACCTCCATTTCCTAGACAGATTACGTGGAAAACTAGAAATGTGTGGAAAAATATAATATCGAGTGGAAGTTGTGTGTGTGTGGGAGAGAGAGAGAGGGAGAGAAAGAGGGAGAGAGAGAGAGGGAGAGAGAGGGAGAGAAGGAACAGAGAGAGAGGAAGAGAGGAGAGAGAGGGAGAGAGAGGGAGAGAAAGAGGGAGAAAGAGAGGGAGAGAGAAGGAGAGAGAGAGGTAGAAAGAGGGGGAGAGAGAGGGAGAGAGAGAGAGAGGCACTGTAAATTATTATCTCTGGGGATGAGTACAATAGAATGATGACCTTCAATGTAAAAACTGAATTAAGAATGTGATAATAATATTAAAGAAAATTAAAGAAGCGAGATCAAGTGCACTGGAAATAGAAAATGTGGTTTTCGTGTAGCCGGAAAGACGAAAAGACATGGACAAAATGAACTCAGGGTCATCTAACCTTGGCAAATGAGGCCAAGTCAATTATAACTTCCATCAACCGATCCAGGGCCCCTCCGAAACGACAACGCGCCAAAGCCTGTGTTACAAGACACCATTTTGCTCCAATCATAAACCAATTCACCAACAGCCTGGATTTATTCGGAAAACTAACTGAATAGTGTTCATCAAGATTTGTCCTATCAAAATATTGGCCAAACACTGGAGGACAAATTTCTTTCTATTCATTCAGCGGAGACCAGTGTTTGGTGTCTGATCTCTTATCAAACAGAGTCTAGTGAATACCAATGTCCGGACCACAGATTCTGCTTATTGATTGCGATGACAGATCTAGTCTAGCACGGAATATACTATAATAGAATTGTGGGGTTCACGAGCGTGACCGAGGATTGTACAGGAAAACAAATTTTCTGGCCTGGGCAAACGTTCCCAACCATGACGTGTTTCTTCAGGGTTGCCAGCTCTCTCGGTGATCAAGAGGGCCAGGCACACAGGGACGGCCCAGAGGAAGATGAATCCACCCTTGGTTTGTAGGCATGAACTGCAGTACATTAAATCTCAAAGTTATTCTTGAACTGGAAACTGTTAATATATTACCATGAAACGATCCGTGGAAGAAAAAAAGAAAGAAAGAAAGAAAGAAATGTGACTTTCTTCGCCGAAGAAGATACTGATACTAACAAGATCCATAAGAACCAAATGTTTAGTTTGTTAGTTAGGATTCTTCCATCCTGATCGGTTAGCGTCACTCAGGCCGGACACAGATCATCAGCTACAGCAGTGTTTCCCAACGTGGGGCGTTGGCCCCACCATGGGGGGGGGGTGAGTTGGTTGCAATTTGGGGTGGGGAGCAATAATATTATAATTTTTTTCAGAACTTGGTTGACTATTATGCTGCGGCCGGGGTGGGGGGTATCAACATCTTTGAGACTTGAGGTGATCTATCGCTCTCAGAAAGTAAAACAACTAAAGAAGCCGTTGAGAGGAACGGACAGAACTACAAAATGCATCTTTCCCATTGCAACATATGCCTGTGAAACCTGGACACTTAACAAAACAGCTGAGAAACACATAAATGCCTTTGAATGTAAATGCTACAGAAGAGTTCTTCAAATATCATGGACACAAAAAAGAACAAATATATCCATATTACAAGAGCTTAATATTGAAGAAGGCTGGCTAGTAAAGAGGATTAAAGAGAGAAAATTTAAATATTTTGGACTTATTAAACGTCATGACAATCTAGAGAAGACTGTCTTGGAAGGGTACATAATGGGGAAAAGAAAGAGAGGAAGACCAAGGCGAAGATGGATGTAAGACATCGTTGATGATCTGCAAATGAATGCACCAGCAGTAGGCCATCTTGCTCACAACCGAGAGGCCTAACGGAGTGCTGTGAGGGAGGCAAAGTTCCACAAGGGACATGCAAATGAATGAATTGGATTTATGTTTGCAACGATCTCACTTAACCAGGATAACATCAATGTCAGGCGCACGGGAAAATACTTTTATTTAAAGTTTTAAAAATAATAACAATTATGAATAGTTTTCAGCTATTTCTTTGGTTTAAAAATACATCAGTTTAAAAATATCGTATATATTTGTTCGTATATTGTTTGTACATTAAAAGGGATGGCGACTGCAGTAAAACTGGTTTAAATAAATTCGAATAAGGCTCACGCCGAAATATCGGATGTTGTATGTTTTTCATTTATACATTCTCATACTTTCTATTCTTTTTTTTTCTCACCTTACTCACTCCCTCCCTCACTTTGTAAAACTGCACCATACACCTCTGTCTACCTTGTTTGTACATTGTTTTGCGTGAAATGAAACATTTGCAAGCCGTCGTTAAGTGCATGGAGTTCTTACAACCTTTTCCTTCATGGCAAGATTTCTTTTATTTCGAACTCCCTTAATGGTACAACCACAGCGTAACGGTGACCTTCGAGTCAGACATTGCTGACCTCATTCGACTCGGGGAAACGCTGGCGGTTTGTTTAGTCTGGGATAAGAACGACGGATTTCCCCAAGGATGATACGCTTAGTCGCCCAGCTACGGCTACCAACTCTACGCGGGATTTCACAGGGGAAACGAGGACACATCAGTCGGTTTTCATGTTCAAATGAGTCACAGTCATAAATCAGTATTTTGAATGTGTGCTTTTTTTTTGTGTGGTACGGTAAATATTAATTCCTGCCGCTGCATAAAATACTGTGGTGGCAGCATGTAGTGCTGTTCCGAACGAGTGAGAAGCAATAATGGCAGCAAATATTAGAAACACGGCACTCAAGCTGAATGAGACAGCGATCAGTGCCCCCATAGCCGACAACTTGCGCCATAGTTGGCGAAACATTGCCTGTCAAGACCCTTTTCTACTTCGTGGTGATGCCCCCCTCCCCCCCCCCCCCACTCCCCATTCTCCCCTTGACTGACAGAAGGAACAGGGATTTAAAAAAGGAAGCAAACTCCACCCTAAAAATAAGCCATGCCGAAGACGCATGTGTAGAAAGGCACAAATATCGTAGCCTAGCCACACGCAATGACACAGGGCTGCTATTTATCTTTCCGAGACAGCGCAGAAAAGAAAGAAATAAAGACAGAAAAAAAACTAATTGTAGAAGACGTTTAGAACAAAGAAACAGCTGTCAGCCTAATCATTCATTCATTTGTATGTCAGAGTAATAAATTAAAATTTAGATAAGAACTTTGCTGTACAGCTTTACGCCAGACGGGGCTTTGCTGTATAGTTTTACGTTAAACAGAGCTTTGTTGTATAGTTTTACGCTAGACAGATCTTTATTGTATAGTTTTACGCTAGACAGATCTTTATTGTATAGTTTTACGTTAGACATAGCTTTGTTGTATAGTTTTACGTTAGATAGAGCTTTGATGTAGAGTTTTACACTAGGCAGAGCTTTGTTGTATAGTTTTACACTAGACAGAGCTTTGTTGTATAGTTTTACACTAGACAGAACTTTGTTGTATAGTTTTACGCTAGGCAGAGCTTTGTTGTATAGTTTTACGTTAGGCAGAGCTTTGCTGTATTGTTTTACGTTAGACAGAGCTTTGATGTAGAGTTTTACCCTAGACATAGCTTTCCTGTAGAATAGAGCTTTTATTAATGGATTATAAGTGATATAGCTTTAATATAGCTTTACTATATTTTTAATGAATAGCTTAGAGATAATATAACTTTTATGTACAAGTATCTTTACACCAGAGAGAGAGAGAGAGAGAGAGAGCTTTGGTGGACAGCTTAGTTTACACATCATAGATATTTGGCGTATATCTTTAGAACTGACAGAGTTTTAGTGAATAGCTTATACCTGATAGAGCTTTAGCGAGCGACTTATACTGACAGAGCTCTGCTGTACCAATTTTACAAAAAACAGTGACACTCAAACAATCAAATTTGTTATTAAAAAATCATCAAATTTTGATCGTTCGTTTAAAGACAACTTTTATCGTTGTGTCTTGTCTGGAGATATCTACAGTCCCATCTCTCTCATGTTCAAGATTTATGGTGAAATCTTCCTTCGTCTCATTGGTAAAGAATATAACTATCTTTTGCCTGGTAGTCAGCTTCCTTTCATTGTTTTCTATACTTTATATCTTATTCTGGTAGCCAGTTCCCTTTCGTTCCTTTCTATACTTTATATCTTATTCTGGTAGCCAGTTTCCTTTCATTGTTTTCTATACTTTATATCTTATTCTGGTAGCCAGTTTCCTTTCATTGTTTTCTATACTTTATATCTTATTCTGGTAGCCAGTTTCCTTTCGTTCCTTTCTATACTTTATAACTTATTCTGTGCTACTTTTCTTGCAAGAGCACCCCTTCTAAGCATTAAGTTTGAACAAATGTTTTTTGTTTCGTTTTTTTTTTCTCTCTGAAATGTATTTATTTGTATGACTACGTAATAGTTTACAGTTCTGAACGAAAAGGCAAATAATAGCTGGCACTGGCAATGTACTTTTCCTTAGAACTCCTCTAGACATATTTATAAAAGCAGCAGACACTGGCAATATACTTTTCCTTAGAACTCCTCTAGACATATTTATAAAAGCAGCAGACACTGGCAATGTACTTTTCCTTAGAACTCCTCTAGACATATTTATAAAAGCAGCAGACTGATCACTCTCAACGCAGTAAAACAGCTCAGCGCATCTGTTCTTCAGATTTGACTTAAATCTTGCATACAGACGTGTTCGTCGACCGTCCAGATGCTGGTAAGTGCAGCTGTTTCACGCTGCATAGCGTAATTGCTAGCGCAGATGCTGCTAAATCTGCACACACGGCTATAATTACAAACGCACGTGTATGAAATTAGTTCGCAGATGGGATTGATATATAGGGATAAAAAAAAGGGGGGCGATATTTCTTACTACTCAGCAATATACAAATTGTATATAAGTGGCGAAATATGCCCGATAAATGTCGAATTTAAGGAGATAAATCTAACAATATCGTCATAGCTGTTCATGGTATATAAAAGAAAGGGTTAAATTAATCTAACAACATCGTCATAGCTGTTCATGTCATATAAGAGAAAGGGTTAACTTAATCTAACAACATCGTCATAGTTGTTCATGTCATATAAAAGAAAGGGTTAAATTGATTAAAATGTGATTTCTTCTTCTTTCTTCTTCTTCTTCGCTCTCAAAGATTCGTTCCCTGTGTGTCTCACTGTTATGCGTCTTGTGACTTAATGCATCCTACTAGGGCTCGACACATTTTTAAGATCTGGTTCATCTTCCCCTGCACTCCCTTTTACGTGGCCAGACTACTTTCTCTTTTCAGGGGCAACTCTGAGAAGTAGAACAGGGTCTTGACTAGCCATGATTCGCAAACCAGGACCCAAACAGTCAGATGTGAGTCGCTGACTGCTATCTCATTCGCCCTGAATAGTGCGTCTTTCGCGCCCCCCCCCCCCACCTAAACTATGATGCTTGAGAGAGGATGAAACTATCATGGAACTGCATAACATAATTTAGCTCAGGTAGATGTCAGCGAATGGTGTGTTTTTACTATGAAAAGTTGAAAACCTATTAACAAAAGGACAAGGAAATGGTTTTACAAGTGATTAAAAAGTAAAGCATTTTAAAAAAAACCGGTATTTCGGCCGGAAGACTTCTTCAGGGAAAACAGGCAGTCAGAACCTGATTTAAGTGTTAAAACTATTTAAAACAAAAATAGGAACAGCCTTATTAGTTAACAAGCACACAGCTGTGACGTTTCTGCTTACAGCTTAATCGTACAAAAGCATACAGGACCAAAAGAAATAGGGAAAGAAGAGAAATAAATTCATTTAAATACTATGCAACAAATAGAAATGGGAAAAAAAACATTAAAACAAAAGGGAGCACTTAGTTGTGACTTGTAATAAGCTGCTCCAGAAGTGTGATAGAGTACTGTGAATGTTAATTGGAGATTTGGGATGTCTGATAGGCTGGCAGTAGAGTGGGGGCAGGGAAATTGGAAAGGAAATAGAGAGGTATACGCTGATGATCTGACAGAGAAAATGATGGCTGGAGTAGATTAGTGTGGTTGGCATAGAAGGTTTGTAATGTAGTGCAGTGAGGGAGTTCTGATAGAAATTACAGGTGAGGAAAGAGTAGAACTTAGGAGAGAGGGAATATGATTATGGAGAAAGGAAATATTAAGTGTAGTTCAATTTCCAGTTCAGATCTTGTGGTTCCAGTGTTCCATATTCCTGAATGTAGTGGTTCACATGCGCCAGGCGGCTTCTGTCATCAGAGTGACATTGAATAACGGTTGTACTAGAAAATCAGATTTTCTATTATATACTTGCTTACAAGCATGCTGGGAGATGCCATAAAGATGCTTCTGCATGTGGTAACCTTAACTGAGACCAATCACTTCAATATAAGTTATCCACACTTCTTGCACAAATTATCTTTCCACTTTTGAGAACACTCAGAAACATCTGGGGAACAGTTTGGTACTATATATATATTTTTAAAAAAATTGTCCCGCTTATATACCAGATGAAAAAATTGGCGAACTACTTTGCGAGCCCTATGTGACGTTTAACGGCACGGGAAGGATATAAGATATAAGACATACCAGATGAATTATTAATTAACTTTCTTGCTTGCTTACTGTCCCTGACTAAGGCATATCGCTGAAATAATGGACTGTTACAGTTTGTTTTGTTTTTTTAAAATTATTTTAATCTCCGTGTCGTTTTTATTATCTCTATTGACATTTTTATTCTTTTTTCTCCAGCCAGTCCTCTTCTTCTAACTTCATCATACACACACCACTGTTCTTGCTACAAGTGTTTTAACATTTAAATTCAGCAAGGTAATAAGTTTGCTGAATCTGTTTGTTTCATAATAAGTTTGCTGAATATATTTATTTCATCAATTCTGGATATTATTTCAACAGTCCTCTCAAACAAATATAGATGCATCAGTTCTGAAATAAAATCGCTGTTTGCTCTGTCTTCTGTCTGCACATTATAGAAAGCTGTTTCCAACTTAATATAGTGTGTAGGTAGTTTATAGCGCAGTTCGCTTCAATATCTCCTTGTGTGTGTGTAGTGGGAAAGGGGGGGGGGGGCGGAAGTAAGCGTTATTGAGCAGAACCACTACAGCACATGCCTGCGTCAAAATGGTTACCTTTGAAGAGAAGAATTGTTTTAGGGCATACAAGAATTGTTTTAGCTCATACAAGAATTGTTTTACCTCATTGCAAGAATTGTTTTACCTCATTGCAAGAATTGTTTTAGCTCATACAAGAATTGTTTTACCTCATTGCAAGAATTGTTTTAGCTCATACAAGAATTGTTTTACCTCATTGCAAGAATTGTTTTACCTCATTGCAAGAATTGTTTTAGCTCATACAAGAATTGTTTTACCTCATTGCAAGAATTGTTTTAGCTCATACAAGAATTGCTTTAGCTCATACAAGAATTGTTTTAGCTCATACAAGAATTGTTTTAGCTCATTTACTTGAAGATTAAATAGCCATGCATGCCCATGGGTCTAGAATGAAGTTTTATAGCTACATGCGAAAGAGGTTTTAATAAACCGAACCCACCATCCATCATACAAAAGACAATTTTGTTCCATTATTGTTTTGTTTTTTTTAATCCACGAGTTTTAAAACATTTAAGAAGGCGAGCGCTTCCTACCCGAGGGTGAGTATATGGTGCCTGCATGTAGCAACAACTCGGGAATGAACAGGGCCGTATGCTTGTTTGCTTTCATCCACTACAAGTCCCTTTAAAACCATTCAAGTTCACCCTTAACAGTTGAAAAAGTCGTCTAGACCCCCCAAGGGCCTGTGTAACGTAGGTATATGTACCTATGTGTCAGCGTATATTGTCCTTCCCTACCACACTCTGTCCCATTTTGCATATAAAAATCAATTGAAGACTAAAAATTCACAAACAAGTCGCAAATTATAGTAATACCACACGACTGGATCCTTCCTTTTATACACTAAATCTATGACTGAAGAAAACCAGACGCTAACGAGGTAATCAGAAGTTAGTGAATCAAAATGGCGGACTAGTCATAATTTCCCCGGTCGAAGGGAAGTAATCGAATAAATAGAAAGACTAATTTGCGCTTACAAGATAGTAATCATACAAAACTAGATGCCTTTTTTTTTCATTCAAAGCAATATCATGATTTAGACAAGAAATAGAATATAAATTTAGTATCAGTTAATTCAGTCTCAAGTTTGTTGCACTTTTTCTAACACAGTTCTGATATACTTTTATTCAGCTGTGCTAGGTTTCGCTCCCTCATCTTTCTGGATAACGTGTGGGGTCATTTCTATCAGCCTTTTCTATTTCTATCAGCCTTTTTTATTTCTATCAACCTTTTTTATTTCTATCAGTCATTTCTATCAGCCTTTTTTATTTCTATCAGCCTTTTTTATTTCTATCAGTCATTTCTATCAGCCTTTTTTATTTCTATCAGCCTTTTTTATTTCTATCAGTCATTTCTATCAGCCTTTTCTATTTCTATCAGTCATTTCTATTTCTATCAATATTTTCTATTTCTGTCAGTCATTTCTATTTCTATCAACCTTTTCTATTTCTGTCAGTCATTTCAATTTCTATCAGCCTTTCTATTTCTGTCAGTCATTTCTATTTCTATCAGCCTTTTCTATTTCTATCAGTCAGTTCTATTTCTATCAGCCTTTTCTATTTCTATCAGGCTTTTATCTATCAGTATTTTCTATTTATATCAGTCATTTCTATGTTATATATGTGTACATGTGATATGGGTCCGCAGTTATCTTCGGAGCCTGGCATTGCTGTGTTTTTTGTGTGGGTGTTTACGTATATGTGTATGTGTGTGTGCTTGCTCTGTTTATTTTTATAATGGTGTCGTTGGGGGTTTCTTCTATGTTTTCTCTCGCTGTGTGCTCAATGCGTTTGAAGGACAAACAAGTTAGAAACCTGACATAAGAAGTATTTTTGTTTTGTTTGGGATTTGTCTCTCAGTAAGAATGTTTTCTCACCGGTTGCTTATTATAGTCTTAACAGGTCACTGGAACTTCTAGTGTCTGGTATACTTAGGTTATAAGTCTAGTGTCTGGTATACTTAGGTTATAAGTTTAGTGTCTGGTATACTTAGGTTATAAGTCTAGTGTCTGGTATACTTAGGTTATAAGTCTAGTGTCTGGTATACTTAGGTTATAAGTCTAGTGTCTGGTATACTTAGGTTATAAGTCTAGTGTCTGGTATACTTAGGTTATAAGTCTAGTTTCTGGTATACTTAGGTTATAAATCTAGTGTCTGGTATTCTTAGGTTATAAGTCTAGTGTCTGGTATACTTAGGTTATAAGTCTAGTGTCTGGTATACTTAGGTTATAAGTCTAGTGTCTGGTATTCTTAGGTTATAAGTCTAGTGTCTGGTATACTTAGGTTATAAGTCTAGTGTCTGGTATACTTAGGTTATAAGTCTAGTGTCTGGTATACTTAGGTTATAAGTCTAGTGTCTGGTATACTTAGGTTATAAGTCTAGTGTCTGGTATACTTAGGTTATAAGTCTAGTGTCTGGTATACTTAGGTTACAAGTCTAGTGTCTGGTATACTTAGGTTATAAGTCTAGTATCTGGTATACTTAGGTTATAAGACTAATGTCTAGTATATTTAGGTTATAAGTCTAGTGTCTGGTATATTTCGGTTATAAGTCTAGTGTCTGGTATACTTAGGTTATAAGTCTAGTGTCTTGTATACTCGCAGTCATGTTATAAGTCTAATGTCTGGTATAGTTAGGTTATAAGTCTAGTGGTCGGGTATAATTAGATTATAAGTCTAGTGTCTGGTATAGTTAGGCCATAAATCTAGTGTCTGGTGTAGTTAGTTTATAAGTCTAGTGCCTGGTATAGTTTAAGGAGTTTAAAGGGCCGAAACACTTGTTGAGGGGGGTACATCCTCTGATGATCTGAAGGAGTTGTGTTGTTGTTCCGCTCTCTATGGTAGAGAGTTTCCTGCATATAGGTCATAAGTCTAGTGTCTGGTATACATAGGTTATAAGTCTAGTATCTGGTATAGATTATAAGTCTAGTGCCTGATATACTTAGGTTAAAAGTCCGTTTGTATAGCTATTGTAATTGTACAAACATGAGGAAAAAACATGAAAATATTTGTGAAGAACTCGAAGAAGGTTTGTATACCTCTATATTTTCAGTCATGTACACGGATCATTAGCTGTAGAAACGATTCCAGTAACCACCAGCGAAGAACTATCAATTTATACAGATTTTTTTTTTTTTTTTTTTGCATTTCGTGATTTTTCTATGTCAAGAACAGAAAAGTTTGAACTCAAATCAAATTCTGTGTTCAGGAAAGGAAGCGAGCAGCTCGTCCTGAGCAGAGATTAAATTCTAGGCTCCCAGGACATATGATTATCTGTGCAGTGAATTAGTTTCTGCTGTCTCTCACTGTCGCTCCACTAGTTCATCACTCTGCTCTGCTCTCCACTTAACTGTGGGAAAACAACAGAACACTTTTATCTTCTTGTACTTTACCCTGCGTCTGCTATTTATAATTATTCTCATGTACTTTTAAGTTTTGGATACTCCTAATTAAAAGATGTCGAACGTTTGTGAAAGAGCGAAGGTTGACATAAGAAGGGCACTCTTTGAAAATAAAGTTCGGTCGTTTGTCCTTGCACGCTTACTCATACTTGTGTACCTTCACTAGTCTGCTCATTTCTTGATGCGATAATAAATATACAGACGCGCGAATAGCATGCTTGAACACGTTAACTTAAGCACAATACACGCATCTAT
Organism: Achatina immaculata; assembly: GCA_009760885.1. Lineage (NCBI taxonomy): Eukaryota > Metazoa > Mollusca > Gastropoda > Stylommatophora > Achatinidae > Lissachatina > Lissachatina immaculata. The sequence goes on along the minus strand of CM019692.1, from coordinate 60,071,897 downwards.
TCTCGTTCTCCTTATGTTACGTCTCCATTCCCACGAATCTAGTTTTGTCCCTTTTACAACGTGAAGGTCAGATGGCCATCTCCTTCTAGTTTTCAGATGCCACATAATTCCATTTTCCGTTCGCATCAGCTCATGAGACTTCTCACACTAGCCTTCACCACCGAGTACTACTGACTCCAGCTGGCATGCTCAGATTCTCAAATAACGATAAGACACGTGCGAACGAGCCCAGAGCACGTGCAGTCGATCGTGGCCAAGATCTTAAATAAAATTTCCGTCTTTGATAACAGCCTGGGTCTAATCACAGTACGGCCTGGTGATAATTATTTTGCTTAAATTCCGAACACAGAATATAAAGAAGCTGGCTTTATCCTTCACGAATTCTCGGATATGGTATTTAGAGATCTGACAACATCAGTTAGAAATTTATGGCGAAAAATATTGAACTTCGAACAACTAAAGATGCAAAGACAGCGGTTTTCAAACTTTTCCACTGATATCCAAATAGGATTATTTTTTTTTTTTTGCTAATACTTTATTTATGATTCGTATCTTTCTTCTCAGAAACCATACACACACGTGGTCGAGCTCCTCGAACCGCGGACACTTCCGGAACTGCAGCAACTACGAAACACTGGGACACACCTACGACTCATGATGTTACGGTCTCACTGTGCTATTTCATCATCATCATCATCATCACCATCATCATCATCATCATCATCGCCTTTCACTCCCGTGAGAGCATAGGCCACGGATAAAGGCTATCCAGTCATCCCCGTTCTTTGGATTATTCTCTGCTTCCTTCCATGTACATCCTTTGTCTCTGAGTACTGTCGTAATTTCTCTTCTCCAAGTAAGTCTAGGTCTTCCTCGTTTTTTGTTTGCTTGAGGATTCCATGTCAGTGCCTGTCTTGCTATGCTGGTGTCGGGTTTCCTCAGAGTGTGGCCGATCCACCTCCTCTTTCTAGACATGATTTGTAGGCTCATAGGTTCTTGTCCTGTCCTTTCCCAGACTTCCTCGTTCCTGATCTTGTCCTGCCATTTAATGTTTAAAATTCTCCTCAAGCAGTAGTTCATGAATGTTTGTATCCTCTGTTCTATTGTCTTGGTCATAACCCATGTCTCTGAACCATAAAATAGAACAGTCTTTAGGTTTGTATTGAAAAGCCTAAGTACTATGCTAGAACTAAAAACAGGTCTAATTTATCCAAGCACATTCGGTCATTTTTAAGATTTTTAAGGGCATGCATCTTTCCCATGGCAACATATGCCTGTGAGACCTGGACACTTAATAAAACAGTTGAGAAACGCATAATTGCCTTTGAATGTAAATGCTACAGAAGAGTTCTTCAAATATCATGGACACAAAAAAGAACAAATATATCCATACTACAAGAACTTAATATTAAAGAAGTAAAGAGGGTTAAAGAGAGAAAATTTAAATATTTTGGACACATTAAACGTCATGATAATCTAGAGAAGACGATCTTGGAAGAGTACATAATGGGAAAAAGAAAGAGAGGAAGACCCAAGGCGAAGATGGCTGCAAGACATCGTTGATAATCTGCAAATGGATGCATCAGCAGCAGGCTATCTTGCTCACAACCGAGAGGCCTACAGGAGTGCTGTGAGGGAGACAAAGTTCCGCAAAGGACATGCAAATGAATGAATGAATGAATGTATGACATTCAATCATAAATACGTATAAAGAAGTGATTGTCTTTAACATAACTACAAACACCGAAAACAGACAATGGCATCTTGTACAAAAAATTACTGCTTTCATTTTTAAAAATTCCAGTTTTCAGCAATTTCAAACTGCATTAATCATATATGACATATAATTTCATTGATATGCAGTTTCATTGTTGCATTTATTTTGTAGCGTATTTTGTAATCGGTGCTAGATGATATTAATAGATTGCTGTTTTCTTAAGTGAGGCTAGCAAGACAACGTGTGACAGGTACTGAGATGTAGAAAAAATATCAAAAGATGAGTAATACTTAAGAGAATTTGTATATTCTCTGCTCATTTTAATCCTGGGTTTTTTTTTTCTTGAGCGTCTTACAGTTACTATCATATAAGATATAGTAAACTACAAAAGCTGGAAATACACAAGAGCTGTAGTGTAAATAAAAGTAATAGAGATGGAATATTATACGTTTTTTTATTATTATTTTATCAACATGTTTTCATACTCCACGCGTGGTAGACGAGAAAATGTCGGGTGTCAGTAAGTTTCAATTTCACGCTGACAGATTTACATAGTCACCTGTCAGTCATGCACAAATAGCTGACTCAACCGCCGTCTTCTGGTCATACAAGACCTGGCATGTAATCTATACCAGCGGTTCCCAGAGCGTTATCAGATGGTCCGAAGCTGCGTTATGGACTGAGTATTACATGTCATCCGCTGAGTAAAAAGCAAACGTCCATGACGTTGTCATATTGCATATAAGTTGCGGTCCACAATTTGTACTGTAGATGGAAAACTGATCCTTGGTTGTTAAAAACGATGGAGAACTACTGAACCAGGCTTCTGTCTTGACCTTTATTGCTAACTGTGATTTCTTCCGGGTACATAAATTACCTTTTAATGTATCTATCTATTTGCCGGACTGTCTACTTAACCTATTTATCTGCCTCTGGATATTTATGACAAATTGTTCTCGTATAATTAGAAGTACTTCGTGACTAACCTAATCAGTTAAATTTGCCACTACATAGTATATGTCTTTATCATTATTATGTTTGCTTGTTTGTCTGCATGAATATATGTGGATATTTTACGTTCACTGTCTAGTGATATATTCTTCTATGTTTGTTCACTGATGCGCTCATGTAGCTATTTCCGCTAGTACCTCTGCTTCTTCCTGTGTTTTATATCAGCGGTAAAGAGATCCACCGCCGGCTTGCTGGGTCAGTCGCGTTTTGAAGGCAGAATTTAACCGGCGGTAGTCCATCTCCCTGTACGGGACATCGAATCGTCTAGCCCTGTCAAGACGTCTGTTTGTCCACTCAACACCGAAAGGTATATGAGATGGAGACAAGACAAGACAAGACCTCTGCTTCAGGATGAAACTCTTTCAACCATTGTTCCTTTAATAGATCTTTCCGCTAAATGACGAGTTTATGCGAACAAAACGCACAGACAAAACTCTAGAAGATTGATAACGTAAACGAAGCATTGAAACATTACCACAGAGTTTGGTAAGAGCGGCTGGAAGTGCATCTAAACTTTGTTAATGAAGATGACGAGCGTAAAAGGTTTGTCAGATCTGTAGAAAGTAAAATTAACTGAGAAATTTAGAAAACTGTTAACAACGAGTCTTGCTCACAGTAATGTGATAGAGTACACTCTGTGTGATCATCTTAGAAGAAAAAAATAGTAAACAAACCACTTTACAGATTAGAGAAAGAAACAAAATTGTTAAGAGAGTGACTGGAACTCTGTGCCACGTCTAAGTGCTGTATCATTTTGCCCAACTTATTTGAATACTGGAACTTAGGCTGCACTACTAGACCAACTTTAGGATGACATTTAACAGAAGAAATCTGAGTTTGTTCTTTGCTTTTCCTTTCTTCATATTATCCCTCCAGTATCAGTCTCTAATCTTCTCTTTTTTCATCGTCTCCTTACATTTGTTTTCTACGGTTAGTTTGATAAATAGGGTGACATTTTATTGTAGGCTAATCTCCGAGAGCTGTAAATCAGATCATGAGAGATCGTCTCGCAATCCCCAGCCGAAATCTCCTGTTTTCACGCATCGCTTGCTCGCAGTTTCAGTCCAGTGGCCACATACAAACAAAAAAAAAGTTTTTTACACAAAGAATGTCATCCTAATAAGATATAAGTCAAGGAAAGCCAAATCCAGTTAAAACATCTATTTTATATAAAATAGATTGTTAAGAGTATTATCTACTTTTCTGCCAAGGGCTTGAACCTTCTAGACTTGTTGCCGAATCTCGAATTTGTGAAAGAACTGTAGAGCATGTCTTGGAAGTTTGGGCCCAGAAGCTGAAAAGACGACATTTCATCCGGCCCGAGACGAGAAATGTGACGTTCGATGAATACGTATTTTTTAAACAGTATTCATGTAAATCTATACTTTATCTCCTCTCCCTATTTCTTCGTCCTGTATGTTTTTGTATGATTAAGGCTCACGCCGAAACGTCACAACTTTGTAATCGTTAAGTAATAAAGCTGCTCCTACTTTTTTCCGATTTTATACATTCTAGTATCACAGCTTTACTGCAGTGTTTAGTGTATTGTTGTATACTTATACACCAATTATTGTGTTCGATGAATACGATACAGCACAAATTGCCATGCGAATCTGCTGTCCAAGGAACTAAAATATGGGAAGAAGACGATGACACTGAAAAGCATGGGGAAAGAGAAGAACTAAAGGCAGTTTGTTTAAGAAGAACTAGAAGAAGTGAATGAAAACTTCACGAAAATAAAGAGAGGAGCATGAAGAATACGAGCTAAGAATAAAAATCAAATCATCTGAAAAACAAGGATGGGGGGGGGGGGGGGGGGAGATTCCAAGATTTAGAAAAGGAGTTCGTGTGCAAGCAGCCGGACTAAGAGTACCCATTTGGTTATTTAGAGTTTGGCCAAGAGGACCTCCCACACAACTAGAGACGGGTATTAAGTTCTGTTTACAGTAGCAATCCTGGTTGGTTTGTACAAGGAATGGAGCTCGAGCCGGGATAGTTTAGTAAGAAAACGAGACGTTCCCGTACAAACAAGATGGGCCTGCCTGATAAACTGTATCAGATTGTCGCGTGCTTGGAGTGAGGCCAGATCTGATGGAACTTTCTAAATACGCCACTGCTCAAGGTCTGTGATTCTCCTGTGTATTTTGATCTTTCGCACAGACAAAAGGGGAAGATAATCAGAGAGCATCAACAAAGTTATTTATAACTAGATACAGTAGTTTTTCATTCCCCTTGTATGTGCGTGAGTATGTGTGTGTTGGACCTAAGTTTGTTATGAGAGGAAAGAAAGGTGTTGGGGAAGAGGGAGGAGGGGGGAGGGTCGGACGAGAGACAAATATGGCTGAGAGTGGTGAGAGATGCAAGGTAAGAAGAGACGACAGGGACTGAGTGGTGTATAACAGAAACATAATTTAATATAACTGTAGCATGTATTTAATAATGTAATTGATTACATTATCTCCTCACGTGACGTGTCCTTTCCAGAACGTTGTCCCCCTCTCACTGCTGACCTGAATGCAGCGCGGTCCTGGGCAAGCTGACCAGCGCCTCGCAATGATTTATTCAGATTTTCCGTGATGTCCTAGGTCCCAGTAGCAGGCCTAGCCTGACTAACGAGGAAGGGATCGCCAGATTCCCAGTAGCAGGCCTAGCCTGGCTAACCGGGAAGGGATCGCCAGATTCCCAGTAGCAGGCCTAGCCTGGCTAACCGGGAAGGGATCGCCAGATTCCCAGTAGCAGGCCTAGCCTGGCTAACCGGGAAGGGATCGCCAGATTCCCAGTAGCAGGCCTAGCCTGGCTAACCGGGAAGGGATCGCCAGATTCCCAGTAGCAGGCCTAGCCTGGCTAACCGGGAAGGGATCGCCAGATTCCCAGTAGCAGGCCTAGCCTGGCTAACGGGGAAGGGATCGCCAGAGTCCCAGTGGTGGTGGAGTCTTCTAAAGAAGCATAGCTCACCCCTTGCTTTTTAGCTTCACTCCGTGAATGAGAAAATAGCCATAACTCGGTTCCACGCGGAGAAGATGGCTTCCTCAACACCTTCACAGCATCGGCTACAAAGAATACACCTCGCATTGACAGGGAGATTATAGAAGAAGAAGAAGAAGATTAACATAAAATAATTATACATACTACTTCATAACAACACAAAAGGAGAGAGTAATCACAGTTTTCTCATTGGAGCGAGGTAGATCTTCAGGGTAGGACAAGGTTCTCTGCACTCTCCGTAATCGAATTATCTTCGAGATTTAAGGTTATCACGAGGTGGTCCATACTCTGCATAATCACTGTAATCTTTGAGATTTAGGGATGTCACGATATGGTCCATATTATCCATAATCATTGTAATCTTTGAGACTAGGGCAGCACAAGGTGGTCCATGCTCTCCACAATCGCTGTAATCTTTTAGATCGAGGGTAGCACAAGGTGGTTCATACTCTGCGTAATCACTATAATCTTCTAGATGGAGAGTAGCACAAGGTGGTCCATACTCTGAGTAATCACTATAATCTTCTAGATGGAGAGTAGCACAATGTGGTCCATACTCTGAGTAATCACTATAATCTTCTAGATGGAGAGTAGCACAAGGTGGTACATACTCTGCGTAATCACTGTAATCTTCTAGATGGAGAGTAGCACAATGTGGTACATACTTTGAGTAATCACTATAATCTTCTAGATGGAAGGTAGCACAATGTGGTACATACTCTGAGTAATCACTATAATCTGGTTGAAGAATCTCTTGGTAAACTTTACCTTGATGTGCATTAAAACTCGGTGTCACGTGTCAAAATGTCATATGTCATGAAAATGTCACTTTGCATTGTAGCTGTGCGCCATTGGAGAAGGAAACTAGAAATCAAATCTCAAAATACAGATGATAAAAAAGATACAGTTGTTGTACTCTGCACAAATATGCCTTGTTTTTACATTTTACAGGTAGATTCTAATGTGGACATTTTAATCAAATAACAGTCTCTGTAGGCCATTAATTACAAAGATATTACTTCGCATTTGCTTACAGCGTGTTACACTAATCTCATTACATCCATCCATACGTGGGTTTTAGTTGTTGGATCTTTGTTAGCTGTCTCTTGCATTCAGAGAGTGCTTCCAAGGGCAGTTACCGAGATGTCAACGCTACACAACGTGACAAGCAAACTCCACTATGACTGGAGCTAAATCAAGTTCAACAGTTTCTAGAGTCAGTTTAGCCACGTGACACAGTCAGTCTGTGCGTAAATTAAGCCAGTAAGACAATAATTGGAAAATAGTAGTTAACACGGCAGATTTATTAATAAATATGAAAAGAAAACCTCATTTGTTAACTGAAGACATAGGTTTGCTTTTGTATCGCAGGTAAGTGCTGCTTATATTTGTTAAGTTTCTTTTTAACATATCTGCACCGGTCACCCCATTTGTTAAGAAAACAAAATACAGGATTTATCCCAACCGTCTACTTCAGCCAAAACATTTATATTATCTCCCGTTTTCCCATGAGAACGTAAATATGAAAATAGTTGTACAACTTTCAAATATGGCTTGTCTGACGATCAGGGCGACACGATCTCTGGTTCACATGTGGATCCTATTTGCGATGTTTTCTAAATAAATGACAATGCCGACGCTTAAAATGTCGAGAATGCCGTAAATGGCGTATTCATCGGTGTCTCAAGATGTCAAAACAAGATTTAGTATTTTTTTTTCATAATGGCCTGTTTTCTCACCCGGGAGAAAAAGTGGAAAACATCCCAGTCATTTGAAGACAGAGACGAGCACTGCTGGCTTCTAGTTGTTTTGTTCCGTGCGCTGCATGTCAAAACTCTGTTACCTTCTGTCTAACAATGACGATTGTGGCAGTGACAGCAGAGTATTATTCCCGCCAGCAGTGCCCACGGTGGGCACTACATGGACAGTGACTCTATGCGAGGGTATAGTCTGAAGTGAAGACAAGAGTCTTAAAGAAGGTAGAGTAAAAATTATAGGCCTTAAATCAAAACGTTTATCCTCTGTTTAACAATGAGGGTATAGTCTGAAATGAAGACAATAGTCTTAAAGAAGTTAAAGTAAAAATTCTAGGACTTAAATCAAAACGTTTACACTTACTGTGGTCCATTACTGCAAATCCAGTGTCGGTACAAGCAGCTGTAGGAGATGTTCAGAAAAACATTGCCCATCAAAACCCACAACAGCTAACATTTACTTCCTTCAAAATTACTAAGTCAGAAAGTGACTAAACACAAGAAAATGTGAGCTGTTCCATTTCAGAGTGCCTGTCATGCATCTTATACTTCGCCTTCATGACTGAGATACTTAACTTTTGTTCTTCAGACTATTACCACACAGCAATGTTTCCAAGCAGGCCTCCTGTGAGTGTTGCCAGTTCTTGGCAGCCGTCAGAATGTAGGTTCCTGACAGCCGTCAGAACGTGGGATCTTGGCAGCCGTCAGAATGTAGGTTCCTGACAGCCGTCAGAACGTGGGATCTTGGCAGCAGTCAGAACGTAAGATTTTTACAGCCGTCAGAAAATGCAATCTTGACAGCTTAGGATTTTGACAGCCGTCAAAGCTTAGGATTTTGGCAGCCGTCAAAACTTGGGATTTTGGCAGCCGTAAAACTTGGGATTTTGGCAGCCGTCAAAGCTTAGGATTTAGGCAGCCGTCAAAGCTTAGGATTTTGGCAGCCGTCAAAGCTAAGGATTTTGGCAGCCGTCAAAACGATTACTGCTGTACACGAATTTTTTTTTGTTGTTGTTTCAAACAAGTTTGAAAACTGGAAAGGAAACAGCAGTTACTGAAGGTCCTTTCTTGCTTTCATTTCGTTCATACACAACCCCCCCCCCTCCTCAAATCCCCCGCTCCAGCGCCCGCAGATATGTTATAAGTTATTAGTATTATCTGTTTTACTTAAGATGCGTACAGTTAAGCCTAGCTTGTCTCTTATCCCACTTCATTTTTTTCCATCTGTCCTTTTATGTGGGTAGAAAGCATTTTTTTGTGTGTGTTTATCTTTCAAATGACGAAAGATATTTTTAGGAGTGGCCAGTTTCTAACAAATTACATAATCTGTCACACAAATATGAAAAGACAGCAATTGCAAACATGAAAGTAAATATGAAAAAAAAAGAATTATAATATTTACTTTGGATGTCTGATGGTATTTAAAATGCACAGGTGTCATATATCTGCCATATTGACAATCCATTGACTCCTTGTACAAACACTGGCCTCAGCTGCTGGAGTCCTTTATTGCTTTTGTATTGCGTGCAGTTCGTACTGTTCCCTGGTTTGATTCGATGGCGTGTCCGTGGTCTATGAGTACCAATCAGTACAAACAGACTCGCCTGTCACGTTTAGTGATGGCTATAAATCCTGTCTTATTCCGCTTGGAAATATAAAGCTGCTGTTGGGTTTTGAAATAGTGATCGTTCCAGGGTTTGAAATTGCTATCGCTTAGAAGTTTGAAGTTGTTATCCTTTAGACTTTGAAACTGTGATCGCTCAGAGTTTGAAATTGTGATGGTTTAGAGCCTGATTTAGTCGTTGTCGTGTACCATAATTATTTCAAGGTAAAACACGCTATTTACTACTCTTCATTCACTCACTATGTGCCCTGTCGGCAGACATTGTCCTGATGTATTATATTACTGGCATGTACAAGCAGGTCGCGCATATCCTGCTCGTCACGTGCTTCCATTACTTACTAAAATAATCATGAAACAGTCACATAAAAGTCCAGGATTGTTCTCAAACAGGGCCTCTTCCCCAAAACTTACAGAGTTCAAAGGTCAGCATAGGTGTTAATGAGAACTTGTTTATCCATCCCGACGGCGTCAATCCACTTTGACCCCATGGGGGAGGGGGGTTGGGGTAAACGTGCCACTGTAAACAGCATTAAGTGCAGATCGGCGGCTAGAGGAATGTACATTTGAGTACGGTCAGATAAAGACTTACCAAACAAACGAGCAAAACGCACTTGGCTTAAACTTGTTCCCAGGCCACTTACAACATACTTGTCCGCGGAAGTTCTGGATTTCTTGCCTCCCACAAGTTCAGGTGTTTAGCACGCCCTCCGTGACAGATAGATATGCCCAGCTCATCTTCAGCAGTTCCCACCTTTGAAAGCCTCATAAAGGCAGGAGATGTGAATTTCTGCATGAACACTTAAGTCGCTGTCATTTTGAATTTGTACAAGAAATAAGTCGGCGACTATCTGATAAATCTTCTTCGTGCAAGTATAGATTTCATTATGATAAGTATAGATTTCATTATGATCGAATTCAGTGAGCAGATGTATCCAATCTCTGGCGTTAGACTAGACCAGTGGTTCTAAATCTTTTTCTGGCTGTCGCTCCTCTTTTCTTCTACGCGATATAATAGCACATACATGCATACATACATACACACATACATACATACATACATACATACATACATACATACATACATACATACACACATACATACATATATACATACATACACACATACATATATACATACATATTACTTTATTCCGATGCCTCCTGCTGCCGTCAACATTTCCCTCATGTATCCTTGGGCCCTTCCAAGCGCATACATTTTAGGGGAACCACTGAACGAAACCAAGACTGAACGTTTCACGTCTGTACCGCTAGAGCCAATGATCAGCAATATCCTATATTTATACAGCGTACTTGCCCAAGGACTAAGCTTGCACAGAGTTCACAGCTTGAGTACTCCGACTGCCTTAAGCATTATTCTTAAATAACGCAGCGTTTGTGACAAAATCTGTGCTCCAGTATTGCTTGCTGTCGCTGATTTTCAACTCTTGGAATTTCATAATTGCCATAGTTTTTCAAGGAAGATTTCATCATTGAAAATGGAGCAAAAACAAACAAACCAAAAAAAAAAAAAACTCTTTTTTCTCGACTCCCTCCTAATTTTCGCGGCATGTATGCGGACCTTTTGTGGCACTCCAGTGGGCATTGCTTAACACGATACAGAAACCTGCGTGAATTGTTAACATAGAACAACATTTTGCTTTCAAGTGTTCTAATGTGAGGGGCTCTGATCCGAGGTTTTTTATATCAGAGAGATCAGTCTAAACTCATCTCTTGCCATTTAACGGGAGGGAGCCAAAGCTTTTAATGTATATTGGTCAATGTATTGGGAATAGAAATGTCCCAGCTAGCAGAACTTCCGAGAAGCACTGGCAAGAATTAATATGATATTTATTATCTTCAAATATCCAGGACGAAACACTGAGACACACTTGCTGACTCACTGAGTTGAACCAAGAAGCCACACTTTTTAATTTATACAGGAATTTTATTTTTTTTAAAAACCAGTTTACCCAGAATACGAAACTTATACAGACTACAAACGCTCGAGTTATCTTGTTAAGGTTACATGTGAAGACACCAACGCTACATCGATCACATGACGTACCAGACCTGGCCAAGCTCTCTCTACAGGCTCCTACAAAGAGCCTGGGTAACGGGTAGTGTCTCCTGTAGTAGTGGAGCCAGCAGAAAGATCTGCTTCGGGATTCCACTGTTCCTTACAGCCTTTCCGGGTAGATACCCAGGTTTCATGACACTCGGTGCAGCAGTGGCTGCCAGAGAACTGAAGCTCACAACTTACAGGGATATACAACACCAGCTTCAACAATACAATTAGCGGCAGGAGAAGCAGATTTTTTAAAAAAAACTCTGTGGTCTCACGAGGTTTCTTTTTTCATAGCTCAGTAGAAAAAGTTTCCCTTATGTAACACATCGCAAATGGAAATGCTTCATCCCTCTCCAAACTCCCACATTCCGCCTCACAACAGCCCGAGCGCAGCATTCTTCTGACTGCAGCCTCCGCACAGCCGCCTCGTAGAATGAAAAGCAAATCTTTCAACCCACGTCACAACTACGTTCTGATAGATTACATTCCATCATGCAAACACCCCCAGCCAAAGCATTTGTTAACAGTTTCCATTATCTCTGACCTTCTCCATAGGGTAGCCATTCCATCAACGTCACTACCGGAGCAATATTTATTTACCTCGAGAACGCTTTAAAAAAAAAAAAACTAAAGTTCAGCAGCAATTTCCCTTCATTTGTTCTCCTCTTTTCCTGTTTTCTTCCGTCGTCATCTCCGCTCATTCTGCCTCCATATGCTTCAGATTTCCATCGTAGTTGAAAGAAGAAAATAGTTTTACAAATAAAGAAATTATTTTATTTTAAGGTCTTACCAGGTCTTTACAAAGATCAACACTGTGGAGAGATCAATATTCCAAAGGTTTTAGTCTCGGTTAATTTCTAGCTTTAATTCCCCTTTCCCCTTCTCCTGAAATCCTAAAATTCTCTCTTCCCCCCCCCCCCCCCCCCGACTCTTCCACTAGATAAGACACTTAGCTCCAGCACATTTCTCCATTACAGTCTCGTACACACTATGAAATACTGAGACTGTATGAGACTGAGACTCGCCTACTGTCTGAGACTCACTTACTGTCTGAAACTGTCTGAGACTGTCCTTCGCCTAACCGACTGAGACTGTCTTGAGGCTCACTTACTGGCTGAGACTGTCTTGAGACTCACCTACTGTGTGAGACTGTCTTGAGACTCACCTACTGTGTCAGGCTGTCTGAGACTCGTCTAATATCTGGGACTCTGACTCATCTACTGTCTGAGAATGTCTGAGACTCACCTACAGACTGAGACTGTCTGAGGCTCACCTACTGACTCAGACTGTCTGAGACTGATCTACTGGCTTAGACTGTCTGAGACTCACCTACTGGATCAATGAAATGATCTGAGAAGCTAATCTCTAAGACTCTACGTAGAAAGTTTTTTTAAAAAATCCTCAAGATTATGGAGCATATGCAGCTATGGAGTATAAAGATTTATGAAGATGAAAGACAGGAATCTCCACAGAGAGTAAAGCTTGACTGTGAACTTTGGAACTGTTTTTTCTCCAGTTACTGCGACATCGATCCTTTTCGGTTCATTATGTTCTCTCTCTCCTCTCCCCGACACATACATCTTTCATTTTTATTACTTCCTTTCCCTTCTCTTCACATTCTTCTTCTTCTTCTTCTCTCCCCCCACCCCCACCCCCGCCTTTTTGTCCATGTTCTTTTACTATTTCACACATTTATGATACATTTCCTGCCATCAGTACACCCTCATGCCAACTCCTACACACTAGCACCTATACACATGCAACCACACCCACATACTGGTACTCATACACCAACACCCACACACCAACACCCACACTCTTTCACCCACACATCAGCATCGTTTCTCTGAAATCCACATATCAACACCTGCAACACATACACACACACACTAAACTCAATCACCAACACCCGCAAACACACACACACACAAACTAAACTCAATCACCAACACCCGCAAACACACACACACACACTAAACTCAATCACCAACACCCGCAAACACACACACACACACAAACACTAAACTCAATCACCAACACCCGCAAACACACACACATACACTAAACTCAATCACCAACATCCGCACACACACACACACACACACACACACAGCTTATATTTCTCCGTGAATTGAATAAACGCCCGTGATGGGGTTTATTTTATGTGTACATGGCTGCTTCCAAACAGTTAAACATGATGATGTTTATATAATTCCCAGAGTGTTGAGGCCGAGCTCTGACATTTACTGTTCCGGTTTCTCACCATTTAATGCGTAGAAAAAAAAAGAAAAGAAAAAAAAGAGGCGTGTGGGCAGGCTGGGGTTAAGAGTCCAATCCTCGGTTATCAACGACTCCATTTTTACGTAAATAGTGGAACTGAGAGAAGTCCCCGAAGATAGCGTCGTGTGATTTTACTGTGCTTGCGTCTGCATGACGCTAAGAGCTCCCAAGCTGGACGCTGGAGTAGTTTATATTTATCAACGCGGATTCATGAATACCAAAAATCCTGCAGTCGTTTTATGCTTGAAAACGTACATGCGTGCATACGCAAACAGTTACGTTGATATTTGTGTTCCAGTCACCCCTTGTATTAAAAAAAAAAAAAGAAAATACTTCATAGCTCCACCACCAAGCTGAAAGAGAATAACTTATTTACAAGTTTACGCAGCTCTCCGTGGTAAAGGATTCTGCATGAACTAACTATTGCCCTTTCCCCCATTGTTTTTTGTTTTACATTATTTCATTGTATGTTACTTCAATATCTTTTTCGAAGCTGCGCCTTATAGCATCTCAGGAAGTTCACGCTGAACATTTTCTGATACGGTGTCAACAAATTGCCTAAACTAGAAAGCAGACTATGACATAGTTATTACATCTATCTACCGTTTCATTTGTTACAGTACTCATTATTGCAACAGTTAGTTCCAATACTTTTGTTAACACAGGGAGCCGGGTTTTTGTGTTGTGGGGGGCGGCAGGCCAGATGATTTGGTGTGGCGGACCGCGTTCGGCCCGCAGGACAGTAAATTGCCCACAGCTTCGTCCACATCTCACGGAAGTAAAACACAAATGAGAGCAGATACACCTGTGTATTTTAAGTGTGCGTGTTCTCAGATGTTGTGAGAGCAATGATTAGTTTCCTAGACAGAGTGAACCGAACATTATACAAATAAACCATCTCTATGAACAGAGCATTATACAAATAAATCATCTCTGTATATGTATACTAAAGAATAAACGAAAGAAAAAAAAACAGAGGGAAAAAAAGAAAGAAACGCAGTAGAGAACAAGAAAAACTCTGAAAACTTTCTCACAGATTTTCATAATCTTCCTGAGTAACGATAAAACCCGTCTCTATCTCTGTTATGATAGCCATATTCAACTGTGTCCATACAACAGAGGACCAAAAAAAAAAAAAACAGACGATCAAGAAAAAGAGGACAAAGAACCCTATCTCTCATTCAATAATGTAACCTGAGAGATAAATCTCTACATCGCAGTCCACAACCGCAGGATTTAGACAGAAGCTAAATAACTTCCACCTTCGAAAGGGAAATAAACTGGAATACAACTGGGACACCAAACAAAAAAAAAGCCACAACATAAAGTGTTCTCTAGATCAGCGGTTCCTACCTTTTTACATCTATAGACCACTTTTCCAGTTACATATAAGTTGCAAACCACTAGCACTACGTAATACCAAAGTGCCACGGACTTTCAATTATTTTCATTGAATAGATGGCTCTTAATACCAGATCTATAACGCAGTCGCGGATCAGCAGAAAATAAACCGAAAACCACTGGCAGTCAGCAGAATACAAGTTGAGAACCACTGGTCTAAATCTTCCATCACTCTTGTTTCCTGGCGTTATTGTTGCTTCCGTCTGTCAGATATCTCATCAACGTTTGTCGTTTATTGTCTCTTTCATCTACCTTCATCTCCTTTCCCCTTTTTTCCCTCTTCTTGTCAAGATACTCGTCGTCTTTACAAAAAAAAAAAAAGTATTCCTAGAGAATTTAGCAAGTGCCTGATAAAACTTAGTGCTTGCTTGCACAGGCTTTCAGAATTACGAGTTCTCCGTGAACTATTACACGAGAAGAAAGAACTAAGAGTGCTAGCACACAAAAGATCAGATAATGAGTATAATTATACTGGTCTCATAAGGACTCCTTTAATGCCCTATACTACACTCATCTAGACTAGTATGGGTGTGGCTAAGAGAGAGAAAGAGTGAGAGAAATAGAGAGAGAGAGAGAAAGGAAGAGAGGGCTAAGGAAATGAGAGAAAGAGAGAGAAAAGAAGAGAGAAAGAGAGAGAAGAGAGAGAATGAGAGAAAGAGAGAAAGGGAAAGAAAGACAGAACGAGACAGACAAAGAGAGACAGACAAAGGCAACTAATTTAATAATTATTGTTGGCTTTACTAATGCAGGACATGAATACAAGCTTGAAAACCACTGTTATAGGCTGACATAGAGCAACGTAAAACGAAGCGTTTACACTGAGAGACGCACCATTAGTCCGCAAATGAATATAGCATTATATATGCAGATTATATGGACCTGGAAGATTTTTTTTAATAGTTTGCTCTGATGAACGAATGCAAACTCATGATGACACATGAATACAAGCTCAGAGACTTGTTCCCCACCATATTGTTTGTTGTATTTCTCATTTATCTCATTACAACACCTTATTTCTTCTTCTTCTTCTTCTTACCACGTAGTTCATTCTCTTATATTTGTTAATGTAATAGTTTACTTCTGCACTCTTTTTTGTATGTTTTTCCCTCATGTAATTTGTACTTGTATTAAAATCGAGTGTGTGGGAAGAAAGAAAGGAGTGATAAAGGGCAGATGTAAGACGGGATTGAGTGCCCAATTCTTCACCCTTCGAAAATAAAGATCATTCACTCACTCATTCGTTCATTCTTCTTCTTCTTTTTCATCATCATCGTCTTCTTTTTCTTTTTCCACTGTCTTCTTCGTAAAGTTCTTAACACTTATTGAACATGTTCATTTTCTTGATTTCTGATTATGAAAGATTCAAATCATTTTGATTACTTTAAAATCTTCTTATCTTATATTTTATATCCTTCCCGTGCCGTTAGACGTCACATAGGGCTCGCAAAGTAGTTCGCCAATTTTTCCTGTCTTCGGGGAGTCTTTCAACCTCAACAAAGGATTTTATGCCTGTTAATTTGGCCTCTCTTAATAATGTCCTCTTCAGAGTTTCACGCGGTCTGCCCCTTTTTCTTTTAAAATCTACAGTATAACAAATATATTTCTTTACAGTGGGAACAAAGCAAATAGCGAAGTATAGGAAAAATGTAATTCCTTTCATAGTAATACTAGTTATTGTTCTATCTACGTTCTTCATTCTGACAATCTGTTGTCCATAACCATCATTGCTTCCGATTTTCTAGTGTTTTGAGAGATATTAGAATATGTTTTCTGTAGCCTGTTATCAGACTATGTCTTCTGTAGCCTGTTATCAGAATATGTCTTTTGTAGCTTGTTATCAGAATATGTCTTCTGTAGCCTGTTATCAGAATATGTCTTCTGTAGCCTGTTATCAGAATATGTCTTCTGTAGCCTGTTATCAGAATATATCTTCTGTAGTCTGTTATCATAATATGTCTTCTGTAGGCTGTTATCATAATATGTCTTCTGTAGCCTGTTATCAGAATCTGTCTTCTGTAGCCTGTTATCAGAATCTGTCTTCTGTAGTCTGTTATCAGAATCTGTCTTCTGTAGTCTGTTATCAGAATCTGTCTTCTGTAGTCTGTTATCAGAATCTGTCTTCCGTAGCCTGTTATCAGAATCTGTCTTCTGTAGCCTGTTATCAGAATCTGTCTTCTGTGGCCTGTTTGTGGTCACTGACCAGATCTGATCTAAAACACAGCCTACGTCTAAACAGTTTTAGGTCCCATGTAGTAGTATTGACTTACACAAGAAAAGCTTTGCGTGCTCTGTCGCCCAATTTTAGAGAACAGACAACTGGGTTAAAACTCTTTAAGAATATTCCTTCTCTTTTAACTTCAAGCTTGCTCAATACCTCCTTGATTTTGATTAAATATACATTTACGACATTTATCTCTTTCACGGCTTTATAACCATAGCAATCTTCTTATGGGTTTCAGCATTAGCTGATATAAGTCTCTTAGGAGAATCAGTTTGCTTTGACTGTAATTATTTTGTCTGAGAACGTAAAATAAGTCTATGATATGTTTTATTTATACCACTGAATGCAGAGACGACAGGTTATAGTATAATTTGTTCATTCATACTTATAATTATTCTTTACACTTGTATAATGACATACTCAGAGTTTCCGTCTAAATATGTCATTGCTAGATGTTTGTCAACTTGCTCCAGACCCAGGTTGTGTTCAGGCAGCCAGTGAGATGGTCAACGATCTGGAAAGGACGCGTCACATGACACACAGCTTTATAATTCTAGTACTAAATACTAAACTAATGTTGAATGAATGGGATAACATGAAAAGAGAATGATGGAAGGGCAGCAGAAAGTAAGAAGGGCCTAGTGCCCAGTTCTTCGCTCTTTGAAAATAAAGTTGAGTTCGTTCGTTCGTTCTAACCTCCTTTGTATACGTTTTTCATGAGGTCAAATATTCTGGCTTTTGACCTTGCATACTTCCTCTGAAAATGGTTCTCCCCCCCCCCCCCCAGTTCTATGGAAGCGTCCAAACTATTACCGTTTACACAAGAACCAATTTCTGAAAATGTTTCTATAAATAAATATCTGTATTACACTAAATGGCACCGACACCCTACGCAAACTTCAAAGAACTATTATAAGATTTTATTTTTCTATGACGATATAGTTTCTGACATTAACTTTGATGAACAAACAAGCCCAGGTGATGCTACAAGCAATTTACGGCTTGCGCACATACGTGGTTTTTCCAGATGTCAGGCCTGTAAGATTTTATGGCCGACACTAGTGACCTAGTTCCTTTGGCAGAAATGACGCGGCTTATCTTCGGCTTACTATACTTCGAGTCTTCAAACGACTCAGCGAATTTCTCACAAATGTAAGATTTTTTCAGCAGATTCTTAGGATTCAGAAGTATTAAATTCAAAGTTTATTACCGAAAACTATCCTTGTGTATTAATCATGGGAAGCTGGAACAAATAACAAAGGTTGTTGAATCTTCAGTGAGCTCATTGTAGTGTGGTGGTCTCAGTTTGATAAAGTAGTTTAGCTGAACTTTTCAAAGTTTAGATGTTTTACTGAAACATAACAGAGAGCCACAGCAAGAAATACACAGAGAAATGACACAGAAGGCGAATGATAAGGGGGAAAATTACTCAAACGCGACAGCTTATTTTGCTTCAGTTATACATAAACGTCTTCACAAGATTAAAATTTAAGTTCTTTTGAGCCATTCATAGTCGATAGAAATAGAATGGTAAATTTGGCCCTTGAAGGGGCAGATCTGACGGGATTCATTTGGTCCATGAAGGGGCAGATCTGACAGGATTCATTTGGTCCATGAAGGGGCAGATCTGACGGGATTCATTTGGTCCATGAAGGGGCAGATCTGACGGGATTCATTTGGTCCATGAAGGGGCAGATCTGACGGGATTCATTTGGCCCTTGAAGGAGCAGATCTGACGGGATTCCCCTGCTTATATGGTTATATTTTTAAAGTTAAAAACCGGGACAAAATCCACCGGGACAGGGTTGTCAAACCAGGAAACCTGTTAGGCCTAACCATAAACAGATTCTTATACTCTTCCATTTACTGCAGTGATGTAATAATGCCCACGTACATTTCTAGATTCTTAACTCATCACAGATTATATTTCTAGGTTCTGATAATTAAGCTTCTTCAACAGACTGGAGACCGTAAAGAGAGCATAAGATGGTCGCCATCTCTGCTTAGCACAGCAGGAAAAGAATTCACGAAAATATTGTATGTGAGTTTCTTCCTGCCAAGCCTAAACATATATAAACATACTGTACCCAGACTAAACATATATAAATATACTGTACCCAGACTAAACATATATAAATATACTGTACCCAGACTAAACATATATAAATATACTGTACCCAGACTAAACATATATAAATATACTGTACCCAGACTAAACATATATAAATATACTGTACCCAGACTAAACATATATAAATATACTGTACCAAGACTAAACATATATAAATATACTGTACAACTGAATCAATGAATGTCTCATATGACGAAAGCTGACGATTTATTTTACACCTTTCATAATTAGAAAAAAGGTAAAGAAGAAGAGAAAAAAAAAACGAAGGGAGAGAAAATATTTCAAACAAAATGGACAGAAATCAGACCACAGAGGAAGGGGGGGGGGTGGTTTTGTGTTCCCCTAAGATTGCTGATCCAAGAAGGTAAAATTCGTCACTTTGACGAATAGCTGGTCTCAGGTTTACAGTGTCATAACTGTAAAAGCATTAGACCAATTAAAGCCGCGTCAAAGGCCCTTGATTAAAGCTGCACTTAATGGCGAAGCTAAGTGTCTCACCTGTTTGCACACCTGTCGAGAAAGGAGTGGAGGGGGAAAAAAATAAAAAATAAAAAAATTACAACCCTTCGGTTTGATGTCCAGGTGTGTAGATAGAAGCAGCCGAAAAAAAAATAGAGAAAAAAAAATCTGCCTTTGAGCAGGGAATAAATGCACAATAAAACAAAGACCACATGATCCTCGTGGCAGTTTAACTGCAGATTATCTTCCGAACAAACATTTTAATCTTTTTTTTTCCTTAATCCAACAGTCTGTGTGAAAACAGCAATCAGTAAACCCGAGTTATATGCAAGTCCCAATTTGGAGGCTTGTAACGTATTTGATGGGCTTTTGAAAAACTCAACTCAGTTTACACGGCTTCACCCCACCTACGCTACAGAATCAACAGGTGCTTTAGGGTGGATTTCAACTAGTTTACTTTAAACAGTTTAGAGCCTATTTCTGTCTCCCTCCCCCCCCCCCTCTTCCTTTCCCCTTTTTTAAACAGAGGGAATGTGTAACCAGGCACGGTATGGTAATGAGGATATTCAATTAACGCTGGAGAACAAATATCATGTCTGAATCGATATGGACATTTAGAGTTTAAAATTCCGCACTCTGTGAAGACTGGGTACAGATGTTAAGTACGGAACTGTCATTAAATGTCGCTGTATATTTTCTAGTTTTTATGTGTTTACATTTCATTACAAATACAGGTGTTGTGTGAAACAGTTCAGAAAGAAGTGTGCCAGCAGTTCTGTGAACTGAACGTATAAAAATGATAAACCTGAGTACGAACATACAACATCTATTTTCAAAGTGTGAAGAACTGGGCAGGCAGGTTTGTCTGATATTCCACCCTTCATATTTCAACGTTCATTTACCTGCACACATTCAGTTTAGTACTAAGTACGCTATGAACATACATGAGAACAACTGAAATTTGAAATGACAAAACGTTTACATCGAACCTCTTGTCCAAACATTTAACAAAGTAACTGAATTGCATGCGATAGAAACACAGTCGAGTTCTTGTCCTCAGATATCTGTCCACCCAGGAGCGTCCTCGTGTATTTTTCATGCAAACAGTAAAGATTAAACAGAGATAGAGAGAGAGAGGGGGGGGGGAAGACAAAGTGAGAGGGAGGGAAGAAAAAAGAGAGACACCGGGAAAGAAAGAAAGAGAAAGAGAGGGGGAGAGAGAAAGAGAGAGAGAGAGGGAGAGAGAAAGAGAGAGAAAGGGGGAGAAAAAGAGAGAGATAGAAAGAGACAGGAGAAAGAGAAAGAGAGAGAGACAGACAGAGGGAAAGAGAAAGAGAGAAAGAGGGAGAGAGAGAAAAAGAGATAGAGAGAAAGAGAGAGGGGAAAGAGGAAGAGAGAGGGGGAAAGAGACAGAGACAGAGGGAAAGAGAAAAAGAGATCGAAAGAAAGAAATAGAAAGAAAGGGAGAGAGAGAGAAAGAGAGAGAGAGAAGAAAGAGAGAGAGAGAGAAAGAGAGAGAGGGAAAGAAACAGAGAGACATAAAAAGAAAGGGAGAGAGAAAGAGAGATCTTCTTTGTTCGTTAACTCAATAGATCTTTAAATCCCCACATCAGCACTTTTGGAAAACAATTGACATCAGAGCGTGTCACCAGTCAGAGAACACACATACATCGTGTGTCCAATGACTCTCTAGACAGTTCAGGGGAGACTAGCCGGCGTAATTCAGGTAATGTAAGCCATTTCCCCCAGTTTTATTCCAGGGCAAATAAATATATGTAAAAGTGAATCTAGGACACATTTAGAAGCTGTAAACGATTCAGTGGCGGCCATCTGGGAAGCCATAAAAAAGCTCGCTTGGACCTCAGCTATCTGAGATTTCCTGAACGACGTCGTTAAAAAAACAAAACAAAAAAAAAACATAGCAAAAAAAGAGAAAAAAAAACAAACATTAAAACATTGCTCCAGGGACATATTGTTCTAATGAAAAAAATGTTTCTCTTCTTATTTTCTCTTATTTAATGTTGTTTGAAGGGAAAAAAAATCTGATTTACATTCTTTCCGGCTCAAAGCTTAACTTGTTTTGTTCTTCTGTCTTGTCTGTGTCTCTGTGAGCGACAAGTTTACATGTTGAGAGTCTTTGTACAAGAAGGTTTATACGTGCAACAGAATAAACTACAAATCGTGACTAAAAGCAATGAAAGAGATAATGATGTTTTTGTTAATGAAAATGAGGAGCGTTGTTGGTCAAGGGGTCAGAGAAAGAAATAAAAATGACAAGAGCATGACCGAGACTCGAACCACGGACTCCCGTGAGTCGAGCAACCGCATGACTAACAGAAGACATCACGCTATCCTCTCAGTCACCTTGCATCCATTGTTAATTAATAGATACTCTGAAGCTGATGTCCAGTTCAGACTTGGCATTTTCTGCGTATATGACATCTTTTATTCTGCACGTGGACCCTCAGATCATTGAGGACAGTCTTTTGCTATAGCCTACTGTACTCAGTTCGGAACATCCGATTGTGCCTGAACTGTATGGATTATAGATGGCAAATTTTTTTGTTCTGAGTTCCGTTTGGAGTTTTTCATGGAATATGGTCATGACTGATTCATGTCATGCATTGTCCGTTCACTATCTGATTAACTTTGCCTTTTTTTTTCCTCATGATTTTTCTTGCATGTTCCCTCGAGATTAACTTGATCTTTCTTCATGACTTGACATGTATGCTGTATGCTTTAATGATTAGTGATATGGCCACATCAAACTTTCGTGTGCCGATAGTCTTGGCCTGACACCGTGCCCCTAGTAGGCCTTAATGACATGGAAACGGGGATTTTACCTTATCATTACCTTTTTTTTTAATGATTAGTCGTGATTATTCTCTTTCATTAATCATCTTTTGTCATTACTGTTTGATTGATTATTACACATTTTTTATCTGTAATTACTTATAACAATCATTCCTAACAAAGACCCTTGGCTGTCGTGGCCTGGTGGAAGCATAGAAAGCAAATGAGAACAGAAGGTTAAAGAAAGAAAACAAAGAAACAGCTGCACGTAATACTAACTAACAACAAATTAACAAGAACATGTTAGACAAGAAGACAGAGAAACAGCTGCACGTAATACTAACAACAAATTAACAAGAACATGTTAGACAAGAAGACAGAGAAAATGCTGCACGTAATATTAACTAACAACAAATTAACAAGAACATGTTAGACAAGAAGACAGAGAAACTGCTGCACATTATAGAAGTCAACAGTGTCAAGTCGAGAACATGTTAGACAAGAAAACATAAAAACTGCTGCGCGTTATATGAATTAACAGCGTCAAGTCAAGAACATGTTAGACAGGGGTGGTAGAGGTTGGTTGATTGAACACACATGTAACGTGAGACAGAAAACAAAAAAAGATACCTTTAAGTTGCCTTAACTCGTGAAGCTCTTCTGCCAACAGAAGTAAGGAAATGTACAAAAGGAAAACAGAAACTTAAGAGGAATTTTAGAAAAAAAAAACCCCGTCATTGTGAATGTAGTTTAAATCCAGAATCAACTATGATGATTGACGTTTACACAGAGATGATAATCTGGGAAATATGCCTTGTCTTTGCAACATGAGGATGAAGGATGGAGTATATCTAAAACCGTACCCCCGTCCCTTTGTCTGTAGCTCTTGTTACAGATCACTCTTCTGTGATGTGACCTGTTTGTCCTAGTAAATTTCTGAACCATGTCTGTCTCCGATTTTCTGAAGTTCATTTCTTTATTTTTTACAACTTCAATCTCGGATCTGAAAAAAAAAAAAAGAAAAGAAAAAATGCAGCCACGTTTTCTTCATGACCCAGATAACTCTGACGAAGTATCTCATTCACTAAAACTTTTTCTTCTTCATCTTTTATTTTGTACATAAAATGCTACAAAAATTTGATGTACTCTAAATTGAATTTTATTTCACACAAGGCACGGATGTAATGGATGGTTTTGGCAATAGCAAAACTATTAAAAATCATATCAAAGAAAAAGAAACATCTTCTGTTCTTCATCTCTGCTCATTCCTTGGAAGTCCGCAAATAATAAATGAGCTGCAGTCTTTACAAATAATGTCACCGCCCATTTACAACAATAAAATTCTAATTTTATTTTTTTAAAAGTTAAGTTCCTTTTTTATGGTCAATATTTCAGTGAGGCAGAGAGAGAGAGAGAGACAGAGAGAGAGACAGAGAGAGAGGGAGAGAGAGAGAACTTCAAGCAATGTTTGAGAGGTTGTTGACCTCAGTTGTAATTTTAACATCCCGAGTTGAAAGTCACTACAAAGCCAGGGACGTAGAAATTAAAACTTCCACTGTACAATTTTTCCTCTGCATTTTTTCCCCACCTAGCACCATAAGGTCGTAACTGGTTTATTACTTTAAAGATGTCGAATTGTTTTCTTTTATTTCTCTTTATGATTGGATGTGCGTATTGAGTGCACATATCGTACTTACAAGGATGCTGAAAGGACCAAACGTTTTTCTGAAGTTCAAAAGATTCAAAGGATCAGATAAATAAGAAAGATTAGTTCCGTCGCACACAAATACAACTTCAAAAAAAACTTTGACAAAAGTTTCCGTATTTGGACATTTTTACGGCCGATCTGAGCCATCCTGGGAATTACAAGCCTAAAAGTCGACTTGTTTGGACAGGCTGAGAGTAAAGTAGATAAAAAAAAAAAAAAATTAACGTGGAGAACTTGAAGGCGGGCAAAATTGTGTCACAGAATCAGACACGCACCAGATACTTTGCAAGGCCAGCATTTTCTTTAAAGGGACGTTTCGTGGTCAAGTGTTAAGACGCTGTCCTCTCGATGGTCTTACTGCTGGGGTTCGATTCTGTTATTTTCTTGCCATCTCCCTTTCTGTCACTCCTACGCGTGAGTGCATGCGATAGAAACACAGTCGGGTCTTTGCCGCCAGATAAGTTGTACGCTCGGGAACGTCCTCGTGTATTTTCCATGCACACAGTAAAGATTAAACAGAGAATTTGACTATACTTACAGATGATTCATTGTGAGGAGAGGAGGGGAGGTAGAGAGTTCTTGCCCTTCAAAGAAAAATTAATAAACACTAGTCTTTGTCAGGCCAAGCTGTATGGCGATACCAACAGCCTACAGCAAACTGTCTCTCTTCTTCAAGGCTGTCCAACTTGACTTCTGAACATGTATGAAGAAGAAGCACGAAGAGGAAGAAGAGGAGGAGAAAAAGAAGAAAACACTCCTCCATTCAAGTTTTTCATTATAAAATAATACAAGTATCCTGTCATTATTGTTGTTGTTGTTGTTGTTGTTCGCAAACGTTTGGAAGCGTCTTGTTACAAAGTGTTTAGTAATTTAAATATTAACTACTGCTTTGACTGCAAACTCTATTTTCTTGAATATATTATTCTATTTTCTGCACTTTTTTTCTCTTGCATATTTCAGTGTATCCTGCTTTTTATACTCTCTGCTCGTCTCGCTGACATTCTGACACGAGATTGCTTGCAACGTTTACATTATTCCTCTTTTATCACCAAAATCCATTAAAAATATCAACAAACTTTAATGTTGGTAACTACAAAGATTAGAACACGTGCTACTCGAAGATCTTCAAAGTCTATGCTAACAAGTAAGTAAACACTCTGTCGTGTTGGGCGGATTCTTTTGTACATTCTGCTAAAAATCTCCAGGTAACTTGAGTGTAGTGCAGAAAAAGCATAGATATGTGTTATGTCCCATATGTTTGTACGTTAAAAGACGATAGTATATCTTATCTTTATGTTATTAAACTGAATAGACGATATGTACAGGGAAGAAAGATGAGAGAGAGAGAGATAAATGATACGAATACAATGAGTACTATTAAAGGAATGAAAGAATGATTAGAATGAGAGAAAAGAGAACTGGGGCATATTGAGAAAGAAGAAGGCGAATAGCAGAAGAGTGTTTTTAATTCTGCTATTATAACAATGTTATAAGTCTTTAAAGCTGAGGTGGGACAGGCAGTGGTAGGAAAATCAAAAGAAATACTAACTATAGCAATGGTAGCAGCATTATTAATAGGTATAGTGTTAGTAGTAACAGTACTAGTGGCTGGAAGAGTAGAAGAGGTAGTGTATTTGCAGTATTAAGAACAGAAGTAATAGAGGAGGTATACTGTTAAAAAAAAAAAAGAAACACAACACTACTGTAGTCGTAATGGACACCAAATTTCAAACTTGTATCAAAATGCCTTTGAGACCTGGACACTTAACAAAACAGCTGAGAAACACATAAATGCCTTTGAATGTAAATGCTACAGAAGAGTTCTCCAAATATCATGGACACAAAAAAGAACAAATATATCCATACTACAAGAACTTAATATTGAAGAAGGCTGGTTAGTAAAGAATGTTAAACAAAGAAAACTTAAATATTTTAGATACATTAAACGTCAGGATAATCTAGAGAAGACCGTCTTGGAAGGGTACATAATGGGAAAAAGAGAGGAAGACCAAGGCGAAGATGGCTGCAAGACATCGTTGACGATCTGCAAATGGATGCATCAGCAACAGGGCATCTTGCTCACAACCGAGAGGCCTACAGGGGTGCTGTGAAGGAGACAAAGTTCCGCAAGGGACATGCAAAGGAATTAATCAATCAAAATTGTATTTTACGGAATTAATGTTTCAGTCTTGGCATGAAGAAACTTTAAGACTTCAACAATGAACTGATGTTCATTAAATTTGGTTTGGACTTTTATTCTTTGCGACTGAGGCCTCTGTTTCTGTAAGGTGTATGGCCTCCTCTGGCCTGGCCTGTATCAGAGAACGACATCTCCTTGACATAGATCCGTTTAGCCGTTGGATCTGTTGTTGTAGGATGGCTGCCCACTCTTCCCGCAGTGCAAGAGACAACTGTCGGAGATTTGTTGGCACCACGTCTCGCTGGCGGACTTGTCTGTTGAGTTCATCCCATAAGTGTTCTATTCGGTTCATGTCTGATGACATGGATGGCCACGGAATGGTCTAGACGTTATTGTCAGCGAGGAACTATGTGGTGAGTTGTGCCACATGAGGTCGAGCGTCATCCTGCTGAAAAATCGACCCTGGTTCAGCCAGAAGTGGAAGGACATGAGGACGAATAATTTCAGCCACGTATCGTTGGGCATTCAGGCGTCCTTCAATTTTCACCAGGTCACTTCTTCCCCCGAAGTTGGTCGTTCCCCCACACCAGTACACCTCCACCACCATGTGGAGGACCCTCATCCACGCAGTTCTTGGAGTAGCGCTAATGGACTCTGTGGTAGACTCTTCTCCGTCTGTTGTGTCGCTGGAGCAGAAAGAATGATTCATCACTAAGCCAAACCCTTCTGCAATCATTCACAACGGTCTATTGACAATGCCGGTTCGCCCACTGTAGTCAGTTCTGGCGATGCCGGTCCGTAAGAACAGGATCTCTGTAGGGTCTTCTAGCCCAAATACCAGCGTCATGCAACCGGTTCTTGAACGTTTGATCTGAAATTCGACGAGCTGCTGTCATTGACTGGACTGTTCAAGACGCATATGCAAATCGATTCCTGAGGTGACACAGCCGTATGAAGAGGTCTTCGGCAGGAGTTGTGATTGTGGGTCTTCCACTGCGCAGCCGGTCTGCAACTGAGTCAGTTTCTTGAAACCGTCTCCAAAGGCGACTAATGGTTCTTCTAACCACGTTAAATTGTTTGGCCGCTACACTTTGTGACTGTCCAATCTGTAAACGTCCAATGATGATGAGTCGCTGTTCTGTAGTGAGATGAGCCATACTTGCGCATTGAATTTTCAAATGAATTGATTCGAGGATCGTCAATCTTTTATAGGCATTCAATAACAAGGTTAATCAGTTTTTGTTCATAAGTTTCACGGGATTCTCTTGAACCTGTCATGAGTTATTGTCAAAAATGCTGTTTTGACTACTGTCGCTTTTTTTGTGCTCATGAATCATCTGTTGAGTACAATTCAGGTCAGCACGTGAAGTTGATGTCCAAGTGAACGTTTCAGGCAATGTGCCCATGTCTGATCAGCAAACTTCAGTTTAAATCGCAATATCGTATTTGTTGCGTTTCTTTTTTTTTAAATTATAGTAATAGATGATATAATAGTAGTAGTAGTAATAGTTATAGCAGCAGTGGCAGATATAGTAATAACCGATTTAATAGTAGTGATAGCAATAGCAACAGTTACAACTGATTGAAAGAAAAAGAAAAGAAAAGAAAAAAAGACAACAACGGAAAACTTAAGCACAGATGCTGAAATCAAGATGGACAGCATGTAACACAGCTGTAACTGAATACAAAAGTGTGCAAAACACCCTAAAAAGGTGGAGAATGTTCATTGCTTCTATGAGAAGGCCAATAAGGCTTGGGTGTTTTGTTGATCAGTGTCCAAGAAAATAGATGGATGGATGGATGGATGGATGGATGGTAAAAATGAGTACATTAACTGTAAACCTAATAGCATTAGAAGAAATGTATGTAGTGGTAGGTTGCAGAACAACAGATGCAGATGTAGTATTTCTACACATCACAGAATTAGTAGCTGTAGTAGTTACAGCAGTAGTAGTACAGAAATGGACATACACAAACCCCCTTTATTATGAAAAAAGGAAAGAGGAAAAAAAAAGACGACAAACGGAAAACTTAGGTACAAATGCTAAAGTCAAGATGAACTGCATGTAACACAAATGAAACATAATACAAAAGCTGGCAGAAGACATTGAAAATGTGGAGACAGTTTGTTGCTGTTCTGAAAAACGCAAAAAAAGGCTTAAACGCGATATGATGACAAGCAAAGGTACGCCTACTTCCAAATCTTGTGGGTACATGTAACTTTGTGTGAGACTATTAAAACATGCACGGAATATGATGTTAATGGCCATATTGCTTAAAACATTCTTGCACATGTCAACTAGAAAACGTTGAATTGACTAGAAAAATAATAATTAAAAAAAGGAGTCGGAGAAAGAAGTTAAGAGTGCCTAGAAAAAGAAAAAGATTTTGAATTGATTAGAAACTCCAAGGATCTAAAAAAAATCCAACGACATTCGGAAAGGGAGGTAATGAATGAATTATTTTGCTTTTATTTTGTGAGGATATCTAGCTCGAGTTCCCTTGACTTTGATCCTATGAACGGATGGTGGGAAACTTAAAATAGCTTCAAGTGCATGTGCAGTGTTTCACTAGGACGGGCATCTGTAGTATTTCGCTACACGGGCATCTGTAGTGTTTTACTAAACTATCTCTAGTGTTTCAATAGGACGGGCATCTGTACTATTTCACTAGGACAGGCATTTGTAGTGTTTCACTTGGAGGGGTATCTGTTCCCTAGAACGGGGATCTCTAGTGTTTCACTTGGAGGGGTATCTGTTCCCTAGAACGGGGATCTCTAGTGTTTCACTTGGAGGGGTATCTGTTCCCTAGGACGGGGATCTCTAGTAGTTCACGACACTGGCATCTGTAATGTTTCACTTCTTACATCTCATACCCTCCCGTGCTGCTAAACGTCACATAGGGCCCGAAAGATAGTTCGCCAAGATTTATTGTCTTCAGCGAGTTTTTCAATCTCATCAAGGGATGCTATGCCCACTGAACTGGCCTCTCGTAACCATGTTCTCTTTAGAGTTTCACGTCGTCGATTTATTTTTCTTCGGCCTATTGTGTTCCACTTGACAGCTTGTTTGGGGATCGTCTTATTGTTGTTCCTTGTCATCACATGACCGGCATATGTCCATCTTCTTTATCTGATCACCCATGAGACAGGTTGTTGTTTGCTCATCTGTCTTATCTCTGCGTTGCACTTGAATTCGTTCCACTTTATACCGAATATTTTCATGAGGCATTTGTTTTCGAAGGAGTCTAATTTCTTGTCTATTTCTTTAGTTGTTTTCCAGCTTTTACATGCATAAGTGAGGGTGGATATTACATTTCAATTGAATAATCTTAACTTGGTTTATGTGATTTTAACTTTTGAATGCCATGTGTTTAACTAAGACTAGGTAATTTGAATTTACTTACAAAGGAGTCACCGTGTGTCATATATTGTGTCTGGAGGTCCGAGATTAAAAGCAAAAAACATGCACTTTACCTTCCTAGTATTTTTCTATTCATTTGTGTATGTGTGTGTGTGTACGTGGGTGTGTGTTTGAGTGGGGGAGGAGAGGGAAGGCAGAGAGTTCTCGCTCTTTACTCAAAAATTAACAAACCCTACTCTGAGTCAGTAAGAAGTATGAGATACTGAAATAATAAACGATAATGAAACGCGCCGGAACAGTACAAAATACGTATACAAGTACTTTGAAGATGTAGATTCCCCCCCCCCCAAACAGGTGTTTACGATGGGGTTTGTCGATAAAGATTCTGGGATTTATGAAAGAAACTAGCTGAGTACCCGACGTTGCCCGGGTATTTATTTATCCCAATCACGAAAGTTCTATTCATTTCCACCACCTTCTAGACGGTTCTACAAAGTTCTATGCAATTTCCACAACCTTCTAGAAGGTTCTACGGAGTCTGGACTGTTCTACAGAGTTCTATTCCTTCTATTCGACTAAACTTGGGCTTAACTGTCATCAAGACTGTCACCGATCAGCTTACCGACCCAGAACAACACTATGGATTCGACACTAATTTCGGTCAATCTGGACATTTTATTTCCCATCCTCACCCTCAGGCCCTTCATACCGATTGGAGCTGAGCTTGG
The DNA here is from genome assembly GCA_009760885.1 of Achatina immaculata. Taxonomy (NCBI): domain Eukaryota; kingdom Metazoa; phylum Mollusca; class Gastropoda; order Stylommatophora; family Achatinidae; genus Lissachatina; species Lissachatina immaculata. Next base: position 60,041,521 of record CM019692.1, on the reverse strand, counting down.
ATTTAAACCGCATCGGGAATGTCACTATTCATATAAGGACCACTAAAACCTCCATCTCACTCCCAACCCTAGGCCCTTAAACGGCATCGGAAATGTCCCTATTCATCCCAGGGACCCCGAAAACTATGGATTCGACAATAATATCGGTCGTTTTCGATGCTTGATACATGCCACCCCCTTCCCACCCCAACCAGAGGGGCCCCCCCAAGATAATGGGGGCTAAACTTAGACTTAAACGCATCGAAAATGTCTCTATTCATCTCAGGGATCCCGAAAACCATGGAATCGACACTAATATCGGTCATTTTCGATGATTTATAGATGTCACCCTCATCCCACCCCCACAGCTAGCCCCCCCCCCCCCATATGTGATTGGTGGCTGATCAACCACTGTATGGGTGCTCTCTGTTATGAAATAAACATTCTGACCATTTTCTAAATGGACTCTGAAGTGAACAACAGTAGGGTGTCTTTCGTGAATCAGAAATCTGCTCTGTGTATAATGTTTCTCCTTATCAATGACAAGGGTTCGGCATCTCAGCAGATATAACGTCATCGATATGTGTGGGCTGACCTTTATCTGTCACAGCAAGAAATCCAAAGCAGGAATAAATATAACGGGAGTTACTTCTCATCGTTCAGTGGGGTATTGTTTGCATCGATCGAAGTACTCACCACCCAGGGCCCCTCCCCCCAGGGGTCCTAGGAATTCTCTAACCCCCACGGTGCATTGTCCAGATTGTAAGTCACATGTATGCCAGGTTTGGTTGAAATTGCTCCAGGCATTACAGCGTGATGCTCTAACATACATACATACATACATACATACATACATACATATATACATACATACATACATACATACATACATATATACACACGTTCATTGTTATAGATAGATAGATAGATAGATAGATAGATAGATAGATAGATAGATAGATAGATAGATAGATAGATAGATAGATAGATAGATAGATAGATAGATAGATAGATAGATAGATAGATAGATAGATAGATAGATTAAGACGGAGTATGGAATTTATCTTGTTTTAGTGGAAATTTCCAGCCTTATCCAGTTAATTTTTTCCCCACAATCTTCTTCCTCTTCTTCGTCCTCTAGTAGCGTTAAAGGTCATACGATTGCCCAGGTTTTGCGGGTTGTTCTCTAAAAACCTTGCTACGAAATAAAAATCCGTCACATATTTTTGATTCGTCACATTATCGTTATAAACACACGAAATACTCCATCTGGTATTTTTAGACTTATAAAAGAACAAGAATGGTAGCAGAACAGTCATCGATCACAGAATTTCATTTTCGGCATCGATGGCTGCGAAATATATTTTAAAACTCCAAACGATGTCTTTTCTAGTCTGGTGGTGATAAACGACTGTTTCTTCACAACTGAATTATTGCCCCTTCTGTTTATCTTTCGTGCTTGAGGGTATTGGAAGAGTTCAGAGAATGTGGAAACACTCTCATGAAATCTCCCCTTTTCTATGAATATTTCACGGTACCGTAAAGCCGGGACTAGCTGAAATGATGACATCGATTATACAAGCGATGCGGGGTTTCTTTTGTTTCATCGATTTTGTTTTTATATTAATATTCAGTTTTAAAAAAAACATTATGAACGACATATAGTAAAGTGTTTTCTAACATACATACCATAATGTGGAGTATAAGATTATTTGGTTTATTTAGATTGTAATGTTTGCATTTAAATACTATTTTAGTAAGAAAAACATAAAACTTTGTCCTGTTTTCTTTATATACCCCTCAGTTTTTTTTCTCTCTGTACACACACACACACACACACATATATATATATATATATATATATATATATATATAATTCATCACGTAATTTCCTCTAATTATGCTTTTTATCCAGTATTTTCCTCTACATATGGATTTTGTCCTGTAATTTCCTGTACTTATGGACTTTGCCCTGTAATTTCTTCTACATAAGGATTTTGCCTTGCATATTCATCTACACGTAAATTTTGTTATATTATTTCCTTAACTTTATAAAATTTGCCTCCTTTATTTTCTCTACATGTGGACTTTGCCTTGTAATTTTCTCAACCTGAAGACAAACTTCATACTTTGACTTGTAGCGAAGATATCTACATTTAAAAACTGGATTTCGCTGATGTCCTTAGAAGATGCTTTTAAAAAATGTCGTTTATATTTCTCACATGATTACCATGCTTTAAATACTGTGATATCATATGAATAACAAGCTGAAATATGCTGAGTGATGAGTATGATGAGTAGTGATAAGTGTGATAAGTAGTGATAAGTGCTCATATGGCTCTGTAAAAATGACAGCCCAGCATCTGTTAGAAGGATGTGGTGCGTATGAGAAGCACATATGAAACTCAGGACCATCACATATCACCAACAGCAATCCAGATCAAGCTGTATGGCGATGTCGACAGCCTACAGCAAACTGTCTCTGTTCTTCAAGGCTATCCAACTTGACTTCTGAACATGTATGAAGGAGAAAGAGGAAGAGGAGGAAAAGGAGGAGGAGAGAAAAGAAGAAAATACTCTTCCACTCAAGGTTTCATTATGAGATAATACAAGTCATCATTAACTAAACTTAGTTGTTGTTGTTTGTAAACGTATGACTAGACTTAGTAGTTGTTGTTTGTAAACTTATGACTAAACTTAGTAGTTGTTGTTTGTAAACTTATGACTAAACCTAGTTGTTGTTGTTTGTAAACGTATGACTAAACTTTGTTGTTGTTGTTGTTTGTAAACATACGACTAAAATTAGTTGTTGTTGGTGTTTGTAAACGTATGACTAGACTTAGTAGTTGTTGTTTGTAAACATATGACTAAACCTAGTTGTTGTTGTTGTTGTTTGTAAACATACGACTAAAATTAGTTGTTGTTGGTGTTTGTAAACGTATGACTAAACTTAGTTGTTGTTTGTAAACGTATGACTAAATTTAGTTGTTGTTGTTTGTAAACGTATGACTAAACGTAGTTGTTGTTGCTGTTGTTTGTAAACGTATGACTAAACTTAGTGTAGACACCCCTCTTCTAGCAGCTTATCTAAGAGAGCATGACTGTGTTGTTTTTTTTTTCTCCCCACATGTCAAAGCTGTCGCTGGGTCCCTCGTCATCGCTGATAAAGTTCCCTGTTGAGGATACTCGTGATGAGCCTAATCTACCTCTTCATGTCGTCATTGTTGTGCAGCAGCATGATATACGTGACCTCAGCCCTGGCAGTGATATTATCTGCCATCACAATTGTCTCCTCTTATCTGTGAGTACTGAAATAACTGCGGGGCCTGTAATCTCCGGATGAATGTTAAGAGAAGAACTCCCTTCTCTGTTGTTCAAAGACAAATTAACTTTAGCTTTTTTTTTTTCTTCTTCTCTTAGTACAAGGGATTGCTGGAGAAAAGCTTGTAAGTTATATGGTGTTGTTTGATCTCCATGGAAATGCGAGCAGAACTCCGAAGATTTTTCTGAAGAAGCGTCGTGTTTTACTGCGGGCGGGTTATGATGGTTAAATGAAATCAGGGAGAGGACCCAAAGAGCAAGCTTCTTGGCAGGGTCTGCTGCCATCAAGACCATCCCGAGCACTGCCACAGGCTGAGCATGTTACTAGGAGCTTGGGGGGGGGGGGTCCTGGCCAGCTCTGCTTTGCTGATCCTGGCAAGAATGCAGTCATAGGTAGAAAATTACAAAGAAATTAAAGCTGGAGATCAGTCAGTCAGTCATTTGCATGCCCCTTGCCTCTCTAACAGCCCTCCTATAGGCTTATCGTGTGTAAGCAAGATGCCCTGCTGCTGATGCATCTGCATATTATCAACGATTTATTGCAGCCATCTTCCCCTTGGTCTTCCTCTCCTTCTTTTTCCCATTATATACCCTTCCAAGATGGTCTTCTCTAAATTATCATGACGTTTAATATGTCCAAAAAAAAAAAAAAAACAAAACAAAGAGAGAGAGAGAGAGAAGCTGGAGATAGAAATTAAAAATCTGGAAGGAGAAACTCCTATGGCAGTGGATGGTTCTCTCGTGCAGATCTTCTTGCATCCCTTGTAACTCTGCTAGATTTGCAGATGCAAGAACTTCGTCCTTCATACGGAGTTGACAGGCTGTGTTAACGCAACATGAACAAAGCACTTTCTACAAACCAGTCGCCCGTAAGAAGCAGGGAACACACTAAACAAAATCATACACAACAACCTCCACAAGCAACAAGCGCCAACATGCCTCAGAACATTAATACTCGTACACGGCCATAAGACTTCGCCTTATGTGCTAATTATGTGCTGTTGTCCAGTCGGTTGTGCTGTATCATTAAGAACAACTAGTGAGGCGTAGCCTGATACAGTTTATGCCATCCAGATGAATCTGCAATGTTTTTTTCAGTCTGCTGAATTGCAGTTTTGCGTGCTACCTTTCTAAAATTTTCTGATTTTATATGCGAACATTGTGTCCACTCCTATAATTCTCTCCATTCCCAATTTCAGTCCTGGATTTTCTTCAAAACACATTTCTTTTCCCGTCACTGGGTGTTTGCTATATTAAGATTCTATTAGCCCACGGTCTGACCGCAGCACCTGTTTAAAAACTCCCTGGATAATGCCACTGAAGTGTGGAATAATTAAGTTTAAAATGTGCATTAGTGGCGATGAAATCCTTCACGTATCCTTTGATTTCGAAGCGTGACTCCTCAAGAACACTAGAAGCTGTAAGTCCGAGAGCAGGCAATGAAAAGAATATGGATGAAGTGGTCTGAAGAGTTTTGTTTTTTTTTCGCAGCAATTTTTCACTGTGCGTACATACGTTGTGGGGGGGGGTGGATGTGGGGGTGGGTTGGTAGGGTGATTAATTGCTTGCCGTAGTGTAAAAACTATAGAATGAATGAGAGAACAGGAGATTTAAGGCTCTTGGCGGAGAATGAAGTGCCGAAACTACGAATAAATAACCAAAGATTGCTGTAAAAAAAAGAAAATACACGGACTAGCAGAAACATGCATGGGTCACAGAACATGTGGTAAAATAGGGCTTAGTGTGGAACTATTCAAAAGGGGGGGGGGGAAGCATTGTAATGTTTCAGACCTGGACACTTAACAAAACAGCTGACAAACACATAAATGCCTTTGAATGTAAACGCTACAGAAGAGTTCTTCAGATATCATGGACACAAAAAGAACAAATATATCCATACTACACGAACTTAATATTCAAGAAGGCTGGCTAGTAAAGAGGATTAAAGAGAGAAAACTTAAATATTTTGGACACATTAAACGTCATGATAGTCTAGAGAAGACAGTCTTGGAAGGGTACATAATAGGAAAAAGAAAGAGAGGAAAACCAAGGCGAAGATGGCCGTAAGACATCGTTATGATCTGCACATGGATGCATCAGCAGCAGTCCATCTTGCTCACAACCGAGAGGCCTACAGGAGTGATGTTAGGGAGGCACAGTTCCGCACGGGACATGCAAATGAATGAATATTTCAGTGCTAAAGTCCTACCAGTAGCTACTGAAACTGGGGTAGATTATTAGCTGCAAGACTTTCTAGATAATTATTTCATACCTTAGGCCTCGATTTGTGCAAAACAGAACATGTTTTTTTTAAATCTGACATATAGTAACAACGGATTTAATCGTGTACTTTAAGTTACTTCTTAATAAGAAGGAAAAGGTACACATTTATGTGATACCTACCTTTTAGAACAGGTTCATCCAAACAGTTTTATTTATAATCAGATTCCACAATCTCTGAGAAGAAATGTAGTATATTTACTGATTTCTATATTAGCTATAGAGTACTATTGTTTAGTTTCTGGTTTCTATATTATCTGTACAGTACTATTGTTTAGTTCCTGATTCTATATTAGCTGTAGAGTACTATTGTTTAGTTTCTGATTTCTATATTATCTGTAGAGTACTATTGTTTAATGACAGTGGAATACGTTGTTTTTTTCATTAGCACAGAAATTTTTTTCACGAATCTGAAGTGGAAATTAATGCACAGATTTGGAGACAAAAGGTTACAGTGTAATCGAACTGGAAGGAAAGTCTTAAAACTGATGGTTCACAGCAGTGTTTCTCATGCTTGCACGGTCTGCCGCCCCCATTTCTCCCAGGCCACAACCTCAACAGCCCCTCCCCGCCCATGTACTGCTCGTAGGCTGACCTATTAAACTAGGATATACATTACACAACTAGAAATTGTAGCTAGCAAATAGGGAGTGCATTTATAACTCACCTACTGCATTTTTTTTCTCAATTTTGAATTTGATGAATGAGACTCATGTAGGAATACAATTTTCTTCATATCAGGGTGAACTTGCATTTGTGCGAACTCCCCGTAACTGCGAGCTGTTGTTCTTTGCAGCCGATGCTGTAGAGATGTTGAGGCACAGCATCGTATCGGCGTGGGAGAGGGTTATGGTGGCTACTTTGTCAGTCCCAGAGTACAGCTAAAAAGCAGGAGGTATGCAATGCCTCTTTAGCAGGCTCCACCACTATGGGGGTTATGGCGATCCCTGCCCCGTTAGTCAGGCTATGCGGGAGAGGTGGGACAGGGTCTTGGTCAGCTATCAGTCGCTAACCCTGACGCTGGCACATCAGTTATGGGTCGCTAACCCTTACGCTGGCATATCAGCTATGGGTTGCTAACTCTGACGCTGGCACATCAATTATGGGTCGCTAACCCTGACGCTGGCATATCAGCTATGGGTCGCTAACCCTGACGCTGGCAGCTATGGGTCGCTGATTACCTTTTGGGGCGTCTTTACCCCCATCAAGGTGAAAAGTGAAAAGAAGGAAGGTATTACTGGCCCCCGTCCACTGCTTCGTTTTCTCTCAACCCCCCCTCCCCCTCACCCCCCTACTGCCCCCTTTTCTTTCATCTACTGCTCCCCTATTGACCCTTCCCCCCCCCCTTTATTTCCCCCCCCCCCACCCTACTTTCCGGTCATTTCCAACGCCCACACGGGAGAGTTATCGGCCACTTTGGGAAACTGGTTTACTATCATAGCCTAGAAAATGCAATCATGTTCTCATATTCAGTCATGAAGTTTGTTTCCCCATCCCCACCCCCACTCACTCACTCATTCACACACACACACACACACACACACACACATTTAGTAAGCCCAAAAACTGAATTTCGCGAAGAAGAAAAAAAAAGCGTCAAGAAAATCAGCAAAACTGGTAAACAGGAAAAAAACAAAAAAGATACATTTCTGTTATTTCCTTACAAGTGTCCAACTTGAAGCATTCGTGCTCAGGATGAAGGCATCTACGGCTGATATTACATGACGTAGCTGCTCCTAGATTCGATCTGATCGCTGCCGTGGTGGATTAAGCTGGAGAAACCTTTCCTTCCAGCCAGCGAGAACGGAGGCAGCCTTTCGCCGATCGTTTTTTTCCTGACAGTCGCTAGAACCTTATTAGAACAGTTTCTGGTAAGACAGAGCGTATATGCGTCATATAAGGGATATTCTTCCTGTTAGAGGTATACTTCCTGTTCACTGGGGAATACTTTATGTGATGGGATTTGGTTCCTATGAAAGGGTATACTTTCTGTTACGCTGGTTTGTTTCTCGTGATGGTGCACGCTAAGAGATGTTGCCATTTAAGTCCTACTCTGATGGTCAGTATATCTTGGAGCTCACCAATAAAATTAGTGCGAGATCTGATTTGTACAAAAGAAATTAGTCCACCCTTTCTAGCCTGAATTTCACACGCAAAAGCGCATATTCTTGTGTCCGCTCAAAAATAACCCCTCCTAATCTTTCTATCCCCCCCTCCACCCCATATCAATAGAAGAGAAGAAACCCCAGACCGTCACAGAGTGAGATAATTGCCACACAATCTCCACCGAATCTCTGAACCTCTCGAGACTCCTTCCAAAAAAAAACAAAACAAAACAAAAACAAAAAACCCCTATTTCTTATCTCTTCGCTTACATTCGCAAATGACGGCAACACAGAATGAGAAGATTTACTGCTGCCACGGCCGTCTCACTTCTTACTCATTCAACCAAGAGACAACCATATAGGACTAAAGCCTGTGAGAACACAAACCTTGCGCACAAAACGGACATGAAGACCACCCCGAAACATCCTTCAGTGGTTTTATATTCCATCCAAAATTCATACCCTCCCCCCCCCCTCTCACCAACCACTTGTACCAAGTGTCACCAGCTTTTCTCTCTTGTCCTCGGTACTTATTATTACAGAGCAGACTCACCCGGAAAAAAAGCTGATAGACCACCCAGGTAGGGAAGGAAATGAAAGGCGTAGATAATTGATAATATCTACACACCATTCTCTCAGGGGTGGGGGTGTCCAGAGCGCATTTCCGAGGCGACAGCAATAAAAAAATTTTTTTAATCCTGGCTTTTCCGGAATAGATTAATAACAGGTTAGGAAATTCCGTTAAGTGTTGAGCGCTGGTATTAAATGTTTGTTAGAATCCTAGTTAAGAACACCAGAGAAGGAGGGTCTGTCAACACAGAGCCGGTGATATCAGTCGCTACACGCTAGTAGACACGCTGAAGAGATCGAAGCACTTATGTAGGTATCCGGAGTGCACACATAATATAAAGGCCCGGCTTAACTAACTGGCTAATTCTTAGAATGATACACAACAATGAGGCTAGAGGCGCTTTAGATCCTGTAACGGTAAGAACAAGGTGTAACTGCTCTGCTGTGCCACGGAGGCGCATAGAAGATGTAGTGTCCTTATTTTTATTAACATGTCGGCACAGTAGATGGTGGCGTGGTTAGCATCACCCTTGGCTGTTTCTTTCCTTTCTCAGCTCCAGAAGAGCTCAGATATCCATTTGCACATCTGGGTGGCTTGGTGGCTGGGACGCAGATTCGAACCTCTGACTTTCGCCATGAGAGACTAGTGCACTATGTACTGGACATTAGTCTTAAATCAAGAAGCGCTCTCGACCACTGTTGCCGACAACTATCTTGGGTCAGTGCCCATTTTAGACAATATAATCGACAATAATCCTAAGGGGGGGGGGGGCATAATAGAAGAAGAAGAAATCATAAAACAGGAAAAACCCGAGTTCTCTCCCCTCTCAGCTTATCTTACATTTATTCTGTTCGCGTTTACACTGAGCACGTCCGTAGCTCGTTCTTTGAAAAGCTCCATCAAAGTAGTTTTTTTTTTTTTGTTCTTTTAATCTCAGCAGTGAATGCCTTGTGTTGACGTGTGTGGCCGCTTGTTTATAATTCTCCTTTACGATTACGGTTGGTTGTTTAACAGTTGATAAATCAAGCACGAGTTCTCTCTGCCCAATTAGAGCGGAAAATTAAAGCCAGGCATATTGTCGTAACCGCGGCACATGGAGGCGTGCACATGAGCTTACAAGCAGTGATGTGGAAGTTGTGATGATTGCAGACTTGGTGGAAACTTGCATATGCACCTCTAGGTGGGAGGGGGGGGGGGAAGGAGGGGGGGGGTACTTTATGAAAATGAGCTGTATGTCTGCAGAAACTTGTATGTAGGAGCTGTGAACTCCCGGCAATATCCTTGAACAGTGCAGCTTAAATAGAGACAAGCAATGAGATTTAACACACAACAAAAGAATCAGAGAGCAGAGGACAGAGAGGCGTCAGGGTGGCGTAGTGGTTAGTGCTCTCGTCTCTGAAGGAAAGGTCAGTGGTTCAACTCCGACTAGAGGTGTCCCAGTCATCCAGCTGTAGAAACGTTGACCACGTGATCCTGTCCTTTCTCCGACAGGCCAAAGAAAATATTGACACTAACCTCATATCCGTACACTTATCTTTAGCGTGATAAACTTATGTTAGATAATAATGGACATCGTCTTAAGAATAGTTCTGGATCAGGAAGATAAGAAAAAAAAATTGATAAAAAACTACACAAAGACACAGACACCACCACATGATGTCTTTCATACGCTAAACAAAACGAACAAGTCATCATTTTCCATCTCCAAATAGATCACGACCGGCTCGGAAGTAAGATGTATACAAAATGTAGGGCTGGAAATTGTCTTAACGTTTTCTTCTACGTGTATATGGCTATATCCTCCAGAACTGCACCAACTATGAGACACTGAGAGGCAATTACTGGCTCAGTGAAACCGTCAAAGTTAAGCTCTCCGGCTCCATGTAGGAACTGAAAAAAAGTACCAGCTAAATATATCCAGGTTTCAGAACTGTAGATATAGACTGAAAATGCGGAAGAAGAAGAAGAAGAAGAAGAAGAAGAAGAAGAAGAAGGTAGATGGGATCTGTCTATGCAGCTTGAAGATATTCATTTTGTTTAGCAGCTCTTCTTCTGACTGGTTCTAGCAATGATCTGACAGATTCTAGCAATTATATGATTGATTCTAGCAATGATATGACTGATTCTAGCAATGAACTGACTGACCCTAACAACGATCTGACTGGTTCTAGCAATGATCTGACTGATTCTAGCAATGATTATTATGCATAATCAGACGGCAACAACAAAGAGGATAGTTTGTGACAGATGACATATTCACCAGGACCAGAGAGAGAGAGAGAGAGATGAGACAGAGAGGAGACAGAGAACATGTGCGTGTGAGAGAGAGAGAGAACATATGTTATGCGTGATTTAAAGAAAAAGAGAGGAGAGAGAGAGAACACATGTGTTTGAGAGAGCGAAAGAGACAGAGAAAACATGTGTGTGAGTGACGCAAAAAATGAGAAAATATATGTATATGTGATAGAAAGAAAAAGAGAAAAGAAGAGAGAGAGAGAGAAAAAGCATATGTGAGTGAGAGCAAAATTGAAAAAATACCTGTTCGAGAGAAAGAACATACATACGATGTGTGAGAGAGAACATAATATGTTATAGAGAGAAGGTTGAGAGGAGAGATAAGGCATATGTGTGTATGTGTGTATCTTCGAGAGATATTTTGTAAATCTTTCCTAGCACAGGAAACTATTCGCCATTGCCAGTGATGCATCATTACGCATATGCCCTAAAACTAGTCTTTGTGTCCAGCTAGCTACCTGTTGCAGCAGGCATACCACTTCACCAAGAGACGGCCCAGCACTTGTAGTGTGTTTGTGAGTGGCTGTTACCTGTGTCAGAATGGA